>JARHVA010003870.1:227500-427500 GCA_037957365.1 Torreya grandis | reverse complement strand
CTCAATTAATCAAATGGTCAGAAAGTCATATTACTAGGTCATAATTTGACTCAGGAAGAATTGGAAGGTGTTGTTAGATGCATTGGAATTGTATTCCCATATAGGATGCTACCAACATAAAATAACAAAGGTATGTGATGTGTACCAATGAATTAGAAGAAAGGAATGATCTAAAGCATAAATGGTGAAATCATCATTTTGATTTGAAATAAATTGATCAAAGTTAGGTATCACATAAAATGAATTATCCTATTTAGGGATACTTTGACCTAAATTAGTACTTGTAAATGAAAATTTAGAACCATTTAGGGTGTTTTATGGATTTTTATGTAAAATTTGCATTTGAGTGCAATTTTAGTAAGATTGACAATTTCAACACAAATGGTGTTAGAAATTGGATGTCTACATTTTGCCCCTATTTGAGAAGGCGTAACAAGACATTCAAGTAAAACAATGTATTTTCAAAGAAAAGAGTTGTCAAGAAGAAATTGTAAATGACCCATGATACCCCCTCAAAATGATATATGAGGATGAAAAATAAGAATGGACTCTTAAAAAGAGAGAGAAAGTGAGAGATTAACTCATGAAATAGATCATAGCCAGATGAGATAATGCTTGCACACATGGTTACCATCAATGATCAAAATATAATTAGAGGTATAATAGTCCCCAAAATATGGAGTGAATGGGAAAGATACAATCCATAAATTTAAGGGACTCACTTTAAATGTACCCAATTTGAGATTACAAGATGCACACTTATGACATTGATCAATCTCAAGACAAGTTGCACACTAAATATGTCCATCATGGGCATTAGTGTGGAGAGATTGGAATTAGAGGAAAAGAGAGAACATTATACTTTATTAAGGGAAGCAACAATATAATATGGTCTCCAAAGATAAGATAATAAGAGGTGCCCCAGTAGAGAAAATATGAGCATGATAAAACAATTTTGCCCTAATAGGGTATATTTTGATCATTGATAAAGAATAGATAATGGTTTTTCCATGTAGAGCTAATTTTATTCTAACATAGTTTAGATGTTGTGCCCTAACATGATAAATTTTCAAGAAAAATAACTCAAAGATATAACCCAAAAGATAGGTTAAAGTGAGCGAGTGAAAATGTCCATATGATGGTGTAATGGCTTAGAAAGCCACATAAAACCAAGCATATGAGAATGCACAAAGTGATGAGAAAGATAAATGGATATGGATGAGATGAATCTAGATATATAAGATAAGTGGATTCTACCTACATAGTTGCATGGACTCATGTTCTAACATGAACTTCAAGCCAATGTAGTTCACCCAAATTTTGGAGAGAATGGAATGAGGAATGATGAAATCTACGCAAGAATTTATAAGACTCACAATGTATGTAAATAGATGCACATCTAAGAATATATTTGAGTGATAAAATTCATGTTACCTAGATGATTAAGTGCATATCATGATCCTATATTATTCAAAGTGTTATTGATAATCATTCATCAAAGTTGTGTTGATGTTTTAAGACTATGAGACCTGAGCACAAAGTGATTTCTATAGGAAAAGAAAGTAGGCATCATAATTATGAATAACTTATAATGACATAATATTCCATTTACACTAAGCTAGTTTAAATATGTTAACCTATAACTAAGTATAATGGCAAAATAATGACCAAAATTAGAGTTACAACTATTTACATTTAAACAAAAAATTAAAGACAGAAAAAGATAAACATAAACAAATCTAGCTTGAAATCAAGATATGATAAATCAAGACTTAAGTAGGAATAAAAATGTTTAAAAACAAAAAGTGAGAAAATCTTAACGACATGAGGCCAAGATATAAATAATCAAGATCCATGTGGACCTTCAAGACATTTTTGAACACAAAAGCGAAAAGCAAAATCAAATAGAAAAACAAGACACCAAAAATAATCAAATAAACTAAATGGTCCAAGATTAACTTAATAACATATAATCAAGATAAAAATGATCAATATCTATGCGAATCATTAAGATGTTCTAAAACACAAAAGAGATAAGCAAAAACATACAGGGAAACACAAGACCAAGATGAGATATAAAGTAATAAAAAGAGAAAAGGAGAATAAATAAAAGGAGAGGTGAAAAAGCACAACAAAACACCAATAAAAATCAAATAAACACACATAAATAAAATCCAAGTTAGTGTGGTTTAAAGACAAATGTTCATGAAAATGTAGTAGAGGCATTACTTTCCACCACAACATAACAAAGAACAATGACACAACAATTGTTCCCTGATTAAAGAGGAACAATGATAGAAGAAATAGGGGAAGATAAGAAAAAATAATGGGTTAGTCAAGATAAATATAGATGTATAAGATAAGTAGACACTACCTACATAGTTCCATGGATGCATGTTCCAACATGAACTTTAGGTCAAATGTAGTTCTTCCAAGAAATAAGATAGAAGAAAAATGGTGATCAGACTAGCATGATTAATGTTATAGAAGAAATGGAAGATATTATAAACAAAATAGAATGATATTATAAATAACAAGCTGATGGGATGAGAAATAATGATCTTATAAAATGTCATGTGCATGGGACAAGATGAAGTAGTTTTTCTTTGCTTGCAAAATGGTAAGAGTGTAGCATGGTGGGATGGGAATGTACAAATGTAAAAAAGCATGACATAATGTTTTTTTTCTTTTGTGGATCATGTTATGATGTTTTTGGTATTTTTAAATTATTTTAAATTTTTTTGGTGTTTTTGGGATAAAATATGCACAAGGTGGGACCATCTAGTCAAAGAGATGCATGTTTGAGAGTAGAGGTTCCAATAAAATAGCTAAGTCAAGTGCAATGACCCATGTTCACAAATCAGTGAGAGTGAGGGTCCTAATAAGATAATATATGCCTACAACAAGAATAAAATGTAATATAGATAGTGTGAAATATGAAGTAACTTCAAATAATTATCTATCTTCACTAATTTGTACTAGTGTGGTAAAGGTCCTAAACTATGAAGATGTTCTTGTTCACTTGTCTATAGAATAAGCTACAAAATGTTGTCTAGGTTGAACTACTTTACAGATGTAGTGTGGAAGATGGTCTTAATGTTCATGAGATATAATTAGGATCATAATTTGTCAAGGGATAAAATGTGTTCATGCTTACAACATGCCCAATACATAACAAATAATATGGTTATCAAAGAGAATGGTATAAATAATAGGGTCCAACACATGGATGGTCTAGGATAGGATGATATGTGATCAAAGTGCCTATGATTCCAAAGCCTTCACTATTTGGAGTCATGAAGAGTGGACTAGGGTAGTATAAAATGGTGAGATAAAATTATTTTAATACAAGTTTCCCCCTAGGTTAGGGGTCTTATAGATAATGGTTCAAATATGTTCATGCATAGTACCTCTTAAGGTGTAAGTTGTTCATGGGCTCTAGAATTTATTCATCATTAGGTTTAGCCAGTCGATATGCCCTTGATCCATAGTTCTCTATGATAACATATGGTCCCAACCAATTAGGTTAAAACTTACCTTTATTTTTTCATTCAACATTCGAGTTCTTTTGGTTTTTTTTCAAAACCAAATCACCAATCTTAAAATCTCAAGTGAGAATGTACTTATTGTAATTTCTCTGCAATCTATTTTAATAGACCTACAAGTTTTCTAGGGTAGTCAAATGCTTACCATCAAGAAGTCCTAATTCTTGCAGCCATAAGGCTCCATAGTCTTCATCATCTTCAATTTACTCTAATGATATTTGTAATGATGGTATCTCAATCTCAACTAGGATAATAACATCAGTTCCAAAAACAAGGGAGTATGGAGTGGCTCCAATTAGGGTTCGATGATTGGTTCTATAAGCATAAAGAGTAGGAAAGAGTTACAAGTGCCAATTATGGCCAACGTCATTAACAATCTTATTTAAGATGGCTACAATAGTTTTGTTTGATGCCTCATCTTGTCTATTTCCTTGTGGGTTATATAGAGTTGATTTTTTGTGCTTGATCTTGAATTTTGCATAAACATATTTCACATCTTGGTTCAGAAAGGATACACCATTATCAAATATAATACTAGATGGGATACCATATTGATAGATAATATGGTAATGAATAAATTTGGATATCTACTTCCTAATAACTTAAGTTAGGGGAATGGCCTCAATCCACTTGGTAAAGTACTTGGTTATAGTCAAAATATGTTTATGGCCATCTAAATATGTTGGGTTAATTTTTTAGATGATATTGGGACCCCATGTTGAAAATGGACATGGCATTGTGATCGACTGTAGTGGTAAATAAGGTACATGTATTAAGTTACCATGTTGCTGATAAGGAACACACTTATTTACATAGTTGCAAGCATCAACCTCCATTTTGGGCTGATAATAGACTATTATAAGGAGTTTATTTTCTAGGAATACACCATTAGTGTGGGCCCCACACATTCATTCATGAACCTCCTTTAGTGCTAGCTTGGATTCTCCTAAAGATAAATAATGAAGAAGCATTCCATCATAGCCTTTATGATAAAGCATGTTTTCAAGGAAAGTATAACTTGTTAAGCGATGAAGGAATAGTTTTTTTTGGTTATTAGAAAGGTTGGTGGGGAAGACATGACTATGGAAATAGTTATAAAAATCTTGGTACCATGGTAGCTTAGGTGGGGGATTAGGACCAGTAATGGCACATACCCTCTCTGAATCAATTATAACATGTGTAGGCTAAAGAATATTTTAAATCAGGAACTAATAATCTTTATCACTACCATCCATTTGGATCATGGAACCAATCATTGCCATTGCATTTATGGATCTATTATTTACTCTCAAAACTCATTCAAACTATAGAGATTTAAAATGTGTTTTGAGGTTATTGACAATTTGCTTGTAAGGAACAAGCTTGTCATCTCTTGTTTGATACTGATCAGTGGTCTGATTGATGATTAACTGTGAATACCTATAAACCTTTAAGCTTTGAATATCCAATTGTATATAAAGTTAAAGCCTTGAAATCAATGCCTCATACTCAACCATATTCTTTGTATAATGAAATTGTAAATGGAATGCTTTGGGAATTAAATCCCCTTATGGTGTAATAAATAATATGTTGGTTCCAAATCTATAGGATGTGAAGGATATGTAAAAATAGAGAATCCACTATTTAGGATCTTGTGATGCTTATTTTATGGTCATGATAGAATCATCTAAAAAGTCAAGCTTGAGAGGTTGAATATCCCATAGGAGCTTCTACAAGTTGGTCAATAATTAATTTCCCTTTGATTGCCTTTTGATTTTAGTACTCACTATCAAACTCACTAAGGAGCATAACCCATTTAGCCATGCATCCTTGAAGAGCTACTTTATACAAGAAGAACTTGAGAGGGTCTACCTTGGCAATGACAATAATTTTATTATTTAGCATATAATGTCGTAATTTCTAAGTGGTGAACACCATAACTCAAAATGCCTTCTCAATAGGTGTATAATTACATTCATAAGTAACCAATGTGAAACTTAAATAATAAACAACATGTTCCTTATCATGATCATCATGTTTGGCCAAAAGTGCCCCAGTGCATATTTTGTGGCTGATATATAAAGAAGCAGTCACCTTCCTTGTGTTGGTGGTCTTAAGACTAGTGGATTGGCTAAGTATATCTTAAGCTTTACAAATTCTATCTAACAATATTCATACCATTTAAATGTCACCCCTTTCTTCAAAATATGAGTAAATGGGTGGCACTTATCTACCAATTAAGAAATGAACCTATGTATAGACTGGAACTTATTTAATATTGTTTGGTGTTGGCATTTCCACAATATTTTTGACTTTTTCAAGGTTAAATTTTATATCTCATTATGATACAAGGAACCCTAGAAATTTACTTGATGTAACTTTTAAGACACATTTCTTAGGATTCAAGCAAACTTTATATTCATGAATTCTCTCTAAGATTCTTCATAGAACATTAAGATGTCTAGCTCTTATTCATGATTTTACTAGTATATCATCAACATAGTCCTCTACAATGTCATGCATCATGTCATGGAAGATGATAGTCATTGCACATTGATATGTTGCTCTAGTGTTATTCAAGCCAAATGACATGACTTTGTAATAGAATGTTCCCCATGGAGTGGTAAATGTAGTCTTGTGCTGGTCTTGAGAGGCTATCTTGATCTAATTGTAACTAGAAAATCCATCCATTAAGGACAACATATCATACCCATTAGTTGAGTTGATGATTATGTCAATGTCGGGTAGAGGAAAATCATATTTGGGGCATGCTTTGTTAATATCTCAAAAATAAGTACAAAGATGTATACTCAAGGTCTTTTTACTCATTGCCACTATGTTATAAACCCATTTAGAGTAATATAGTGGTATAATAAAATTGGATCCTAACAAATTTTCTAGTTTGGACTTAACCAATAGGGCGATGCATGGATGCATGTTTATTAGTTTTTGCTTGATCGATTTGGCATTAGGATGGACAAAAATGTGATGCACAACCAAATTAGGGTCTAATCCTAGCATGTTAGAGTATACCCATGTAAATATGTCTATATAATCCTTAAGAATGGATATAATATGCTCATATTTTTCTTCAATAAGGCAAGCTCCAAGATAAACAATTTTGGATCCTCATAGGTTCCTAAGTTCAATTTTGTCATGTTTTCCACAAGGAGTGTGGATCCATCTTCTAGTATTGTAGGCAAGGCATAATCATGATCATCTTCATCTACCACATCTTCTTGTTGTTCCTCCCAAAGTTCTAGATAGTATGATGAATCAAAGTATGCCATCTTAGGTAAAGGCCAAGTAGAAAAAAATGCTCAAAAATCAAGAGTAAGATGCTCAAACATTTGAAGTTGTTCTAAAGAGATGCTTGTACTGGCTATGGAACTTGGGCTATATAGACTTTCTATGTCCTGAGGGGATGAGAAAAATTTCCCACTTAGGAGCACTTAAAATAGGTTTTCACTCAAAGGCTTATTTTTTTATTTACTTTTTCCTTGATTGATGAGTGCCTCAAAAAGGTTTTCACCTAAAGATCTCTATGTTTGTTCTTTATTATGACCAAAAAAAATTGATTGCTCTCCAATGTAGGTAGAAAGATTCAATGAAAAATAAAATCCATATTTGTGATTGCCAATGGGTAATCCATCTCATAGGCCCATGTATTATACAATTGATTCTTCATTTTGAAACTCATCAAGGCATATGACCAAATTTTGCTGGTCCCAATCTATGAATTTAGGATGGTAAAGGCATAGGGAACAATAAGAGTTTACTTTAGGATGGGAAGCTCCAATGGTAAAGATATAATGTCCTACTTTAAGAAGGGAAGAACCACTGGGATGGGTTCTTGCTTCAATATGGGAAGCTCCAATAGGTTTTATGGTTAATATGGCATTTGAATCAAATAAATCTGATTTAACAAGCTTATCAAAAAGGCTATAATGGGACACTGTGTCATTGCAAGCTCATCAAAAAGTGCCAAAATGTAGAGATGATTACATAATATGATTAGTCAAAGATTAGTATAATAAAATAAATGAGGAATGCATAAGAGTAAACCAAATTAATCCTATTGATTCATGTAGGAGTTAAAAAAGATAGAAAGAAACATATGAAATAAAGCAACACCATATTACCTTCCCAAATGGATTCACCATACCAAAGAGTCTCAAAAGCATGATCTCCTTGATCAAGAGTTCTTGTCTTCAACAAAAATGGTGGCAAACTCCTCCAATGTCTCAAGAACTCCTTGTAAAACCTAGGCTCATGATTTGCAATCACTAAAATAGCCTATCAATGAAGCTTACATAAAAAAATCAATGATCAAATGTGAAAGATTATGGAGACAATTCAACATAATAAATTTGCACAAATCAAGCTTAAAAATGATGTTCATAGCCTCTCTATTTATATATATTTTTAGATTGATCAGAGTCAACTTGAACTATCCATTTTAAGATTGAGATGTGTGGCCATGAATTAATCTAATTATATAATTAAATCCATAAATATACATCATAAATATTTGGGATAGAGGGGCATTGAAGAGGAATAGAAGGTCTTAATGAGGCATGGAGAGACCCATAATCATGATATTTAATGCATTTATGGCTTATGGATGCCACCCCATATGATGATGTCACTAGGTGATGTAGTAATAGAAATCAATTTCCAAAAATAAATATTCAACAACTCTCATGGAAAATCCACTTAAGATATTGATTTGGATCAATTAGCTTTAAACAAGGTTAATAAATATTTGAGCAGTTATTTAGAAATTGGCCCTCAATTAATCAAAATGGTCATAAAGTCATATTACTAGGTCATAATTTGACTTGAGAAGAATTGGCAGGTGATGTTATATGCATTAGAACTGTATTCCCATTTAGGATGTTGCCAAAATAAAATAACAAAGGTACGTGATGTGTACCAATGAATTGCAAGAAAAGAGTGATCCAAAGCACAAAAAAGTGAAATCATTAGACTCAAAATGAATTGATCAAATTTAGTTATCACCTAAAATGAATTGCCCTATTTAGGGGTACTTTGACCTAAATCAACACTTGTAAATGAAAAGTGCAAACCATTTAGGGTGTTTTTTGAATTTTGATGTAAAATGTGCATTTGAGTATAGTTCAAGTAAGATTAACAATTTCAACACAAATGGTGTTAGAAATTGGATGTCTGAAAAAGGTACCATTTGGTATCTTAGAAGGACTATGTAGAATTTAGGTCTAAGATCAAGCCCAAGATTAATAATCTATAAGGACTCTAAAGACATGTTGAAAGAAAGGTACAGGTTAAGGCATCAAGGTGTCATTAAGAATCTTGTTTTTGCCTTAATAAAAGATACTATGAAGTGATTTATATCATTAAAAAAAGGGTCTAAAAGTGAAGGATGAGTTGATCATCAATCAAGGGGAGATATGTTGAGTCTATGAAGATATCATAGATGATAAAGAGGTTTATTAGAAGCCTGAGTATGCTAATGGGAACTATTTGAGGTCTATTTCATCTTTGATGAGGTATAAAAGTATGAAAATGTATCCTTATTTATTCATGTATATTTGCTAAGCGTATACATATTTTGACATAACAAGATACAATGAAGGATATCTAAGAAGACATATGAGTTATAGATTGGTCTGCAAGACCAATAAGGATATGAATATCCAAGAATATGACTATACCTTATGGGCATAGTCAATAATGAACAAAGTCAATTTGGATGATGATGCAAATGCTTGAAAATTTTGACATGAGTGGCATGAAGATGTTTTAAAGAGATAAATAGAGTGATATTACAAGTTACTTTTGCCATGAAGAAGATAACAATGATCTAAAGTTGACAAGTGCTATGAGTTTTGCCAAAGAGTCTTTAGAAGTTGATCCATTGAATCTTTTTGATAGAGGTATGTCATGGAGATTAGGGTCTCATAAGACCTAACTAATATTTTGGCCAATGGAAGTTATTATAAGATGGTCAGATCCATGATGGATTATAGAGAATAAAATTTTGTCTGAATAATCATTTTGATATGACACATGGACAATGAATATGTCTATGTATAGATGTCTAAGATTGTTCTTTAGAATAATGTTATTATTTTTAGACATGTGTATTATATGTAAGTCTATATAATATCAAATTGAATATGGTTTCAAGAATATTGATGTTCTTGTGTATGCATGCCAATGATGTGTTTTGAAAACTTGAAAGGTGAGCATGATCTTAGGTGGAGCTTTGTATTTCTATGATTAAGAAATTGTCTACTACAATAGATGTGAGATTAAGGCGAGGTAAGTTTATATTTGTATTGATCAAAAGGAGATCAATAGTATGGACATAGTATAAGGACAAAGGAAGAGATATTGACCTTTTTAGAATAACTCTAAGTCAAGTAAAATTTAGTGCTGATGAGTGTTCAAAGTCTAGGGATTGTAATGAGAATTAAGTTAAGGGAAACTCATGAATGGATTCAAGAGATATCTAAGTAGGTAGTCATCAAGTTCAAGTCCAAGGATAAGCTATTTAGGTATGAAGAGATGAATGGATTTATATCATAATAAGTTGATGACCTATAAGGAAGGTTTATGGATTCATGACAAGTCATATGGCAAGCTGATAAGAAATAGGTCAAGTTGAGAGACAAAAATTCTATCACTCTAAAAGTAAGAATTTGGTCAATTTTCATTAGTATCATTATTGAAATTAGAGTGAAAATATAAGGTGGTATCTTTAGAGACCCTTTTTAATTAATGTAAAAGGGGGAGAGAAATCATATTCATGGATAAATTATCTCGATCAGTTCATTTATGGTTTTCCATCAATATGATTTGCCATCAATCACAAAGGGGGAGATTATTTTAATTGTCATTGATGTCATATGTTTTTGTATCATCATTGATGTCAAAATAAGAATGAGGTATGGTGATCCATTTGAATATATTGTGATGCATAGTGAGGAATGATTTAATAAGTGATTATAGGTTCATGTTGAAGGATGATGTCATGAAGTGATAAGAAGACTTAAGCATGAAATATCTAGTCTGAGCATGATGATTCTAAGAGATGAATGTAAAAAATATTAAGATGAGGTTTAAGGACATTTTAAGTTTATTTTGAGGCATTGAATCACCTAGATATGTTTCATATTATGACTACAGAGGTAAGACATGTAGGCCTAATATGTAATTATGCTAGTCTTAGACTTTGTCTAATATAACTAGGGGTCCTAAGAAGTTAAAAATACCTATGAAGGATGAATAGTAGTGGTAGATAATATGAGAAGTTGTTCAAACATGATAATAAGGTGTAAATTACATCTAAAATGGTAGGAAGTTTAGGTATTGAGGTTTAGTCCTTACATGAGAGATCTAGTATGAAGTTACAGGCTTGGTAGCTTGCTAAGATGAGGAGTATGAGACTTGGGAGTTGATGGTTGGTAGTTTTTAATCTTAGTATGATTTAATATGACATGTGAATGAGGTTTTTATATAATTTAAATAGGTTTCAATACATAATCAAGCTATAAAGTATGACTAGTAGTTAAAGACCTAACATGCATAGAGACTTAGTGTGGCCAAATGAAGGGTCAAAGTGAGTTTCCAAGGTGGTTTAGTACATGTGATCATGGTTTGAGGTTACAAAGTTATGTCATGTATGTTGACCAAGTTTGAGGTCATAAATTGGATAAGAAAACAATAAATCATGTTTGAAGGTCTCCTATGTATGAAAAATGAAGCGATAGAGCTCAAGAAGGATCTTGTGATGCTCATTGGAACGTGTATAATTTTCATGTTGTCTTGATATTTTTGGTAGAGATGTCAAAGGGTTTTAATAAGGTTTTAAAATCATTATGAAGTGGATTTGGGGGCAATATTTATGAACAAATGTTAAGAAGGTAAACTGGTCTAAAACCCTCTCAAAACCCTTATAATGACCCAATTGAAGAAATATTAATATAAATGGACCAAAATGGTTTTTTGAGGCTATTTTATGATTTAAGGTGGTAGAATACTCCATCAATTATCTTTATGTGGAATTGGTTTGTTAAGACAATGAAGAGAACCTATAGAAAAACTCTTATTTTTGAATAATTTAATGTTACAGGTAAGGTTGACCAGGTCAGTTCATGAAAGTGGATGGAGGTTGAATGTAAAGCCTCATTATTGATTTCCATGTTTTATTTTTAATTTAAATCTTTTTTTTCAACAATTTAGGTCAATCAAGTTGACCTATTGTTAAATTGGTAGAGTGAAAATAGTGAAGAAAACCAAGTAGAGTGAGAAAAAAATTAGGAAGTAGTTACATAGAATTAGGGAAGGATCTAATTTATTGACGTATTTTTTTAGGACATATACCTATTTTAAATGATTATTATATACTTATAATTTCAATTAAAATGATTTAAATGGTGTTCATAAGATAGCTTGTATAGAGAATATGTGACAGTGAAAGAGTATGTTTTAGTGTTTGGCTTATATGTTATACATTTTTCAATTAACCTTTAAAAATATGTGATTGGATATGTTATAAGGATAGTTAAGTATCATATAAATTCATTATATGTTCATTTAATTGTTCTAACATGTGTTAAGATTCATGATCACCATGATTGGTTCTTAAGACAATTTGACTATTCGAGATGTGCCAAGTGAAGTGAAGAGTGTGAAACACTATGACAAATTCTAATGTATCAAATTAAATTATTATTTATTTTTGTATGTATATCACATATTTATTCCTTATGTAATGTGTATATACAAGATAAGTTATTGAAACATGAAATCCAAAATGGCTTGTCAGATTGTGTGAGGATTGTGAGAGAGTAGATTGACAAATTGGTCTATAAGACCAATGATTGTCACTAGAGTATAAGATATAACTATTGGATTATTATAAAAAGTTAAAAAATGAGATATTTATATTAATTATATGTATTTTATACAATCTTACAAGATTTAAAGATAAACTTTCACATGACTATGTTTTGGAGTAGAATGACAGTTTGAGTAGTCATCTTAAAGAGATGAGTTAGAGGTGGTTTGGATATAATTGAAGAATAAAATGAATTTTAAGATATTTAGGAAGTATAAAAGGTTAATTATAATTATTTTATATTATTTTTTCCCTATTTATGTGTGACAAGTCAAAATCATTTGACTATGTTTTTAGGCCTATTGAGAAAGTTGTTTGTTTGAGGTCCTATGATTTATTTGGTGATATATAATATAATTTTTGATGATAAAGAGGTAATAAATAATATTATAATTATATTTTATCATATATTCATATGTAAAAATTGATTGGATACTTAAATTCTATGAGACAAACTTTCAGGTAGTGAGAAGGCCTAATGGTGAGTAGGCCTAATAGCTTGGTTCAAGTTATGAATTGAATGTAAAAATGGTGTGGAATTAAAATGATGTCATCATGGGTATATTTAATAATTTATTGAAGTTTTTAAAGTTATTGTTAAGGATAAAGGTGTTCCAAGAGGTCAAAAGTGTAATGTGTGTTTTGATTAGACCTAATTGCTTTAGGTCTCCTTTAGGCCTAAAGGTGGTTTTAGTCCTCATGGGTTATTAAAAAATAAATTAGTGATTTATTATCATATGTAACATTATTTTTTACCTATTCAAAGGATAATTAAAGAGTGTAAAGGATATTATTTGACCAAGATGTGTGAGACCAAGTGTTTGGTATAAAAGCAAGGCCTAATTGGCATATTTGAGCAAGTTAGAGAATTGAAGATTAAAGTGAAGAAAATATCTCTTAAAGGATAAGAGTTAGTTAATTTATTAAATTAATAAAAATATATAAACCATTATTATTATATAAAAAATTTTCTATAGGTATATGAAAAGGTTAATTGACCTAATGATCCTATAAAAGGAATGTTGAGCGAGTAAGCCTAAAAGGATGTTTGAGAGAGGTAGAAGGTTAAAGTGAGATGAATTAAGTGAAGGAATATAAATATATTCATCATAGGAGTGTATTATAATTATGATAGATATTTTAATGTAGATATAGAATATAAAGAGTTTAAGAATAAGTCACCATCAGTTGTTTGAGCAACAAGTTGTTGTGAAGGCGTTAAAGCTTATCTTGGTTGAGTTGGTGCTTGTTCAAGAGGGAGTTGGAGTTAAATTTTAAGTTTAAACTTGTATAAGTATCCTTTAAGATTATTTTTTTGTGAAAAATCACTTAGGGGGTTAGATCCTCCTTATAATTTAGAGCTTACCAAAAGACTAGCTGGGTTAGTGCCTAACTAGTAAGGGGTTGGTGATCCTTGTAGGGTTGGTACCTCAATAAATGTTTTATTAATTAATTATAGGATAGTATTAAAAGTGGTTTTATAGTTGGTTTTATCCCCCATGATGGTTTTTCACATAGCTATTATGTTCATGTGTTATAGTTTAGCTTCATACTTATTTTCATGGTTAATTGTACATTGTTATATCTCTATGTCAACTTGAATGGTTAATGAATTATGTATGGAATTAAGTGAAAAGTTTATAAAATAATTCAACCCCCTCTCATTGGTTATGATTTCACTAATAATTAAGTATATATAGTGACCTATCTTGTAACTTATCAAATATTGTTCATGGGTTAATCTTTGAATGATTCAAAATTATGTAAATACTAATTCTATGAGTGATATGGAAATAAGGATGAATAGGTCAAGATTTATCACTTTAATGCTTGATTGAGTGCTTTTTCGTAAGTTTCCTTATGAGTTGTATTTTATTTCCATGTGAGAAATGAATGAGGGTTGATATTGTATATACCAATCTATTTTGAAAATAATTCACACTAAATCACTTAGATTGACCTTTAAGATACATTTCATTTACAAATTGGATGAATTTTGGGAACTAAACACTTAATTTTAGAATGGACACTAGTGTCAACATATGTGTCTAGTTAGGATGCAAGTCTTTAGGAAGCTATAAAATAGGTACATGTCCAAAACTAGTATAGAAGGATAATTATTAGGTTTATATATTTTTTCATAGTATAGAAGACTTGATCATCATAATAATAGTGGTTAGACTGAGATATAATTAATTTGGCACAAAGATATAGTGAATCTGAGCCTTTCATCAATGAGAAGTTATTATAACTAAAGGGTATAACCATTATAGGTATTTTCCAAGTGTATAATATGGAATTTCCATATAATTCATATTTATTGTCTACATTTTCCCCCTTTTAATCTAGTAATGAAATTGTTAGTTTAAAGGAAATAAATGTGTGTCATGGTGTGTATAACACACCTTGTCTTTACATGAGTCCAATTTGAGTTCTTTACCGGTAACTTAACTAAAACTAAGATAATGTTACATTATATAATTAATGCATATAATACGGAATTAAAATAATTTTTAATGATTGGAATTAGAGAGAGAATGGTTAGGATTACACTTGTGTATCGATGTAACCATCTTTCCTTTTAATTTGATTTGAATATATGATTTATTATGAATCCTTAGAATAGATATTAGGATAATTTATAAACATGTAAGTGCATATATATATATATATATATATATATATATATATATATATATATATATATATATATATATGAGGACACCATGATCCCAACCTTGGTGAAAAGGTGAGTTTCCACATAGTAATTGAACTAATCTTAATCATGCAACACAATCATACTTATGACCTGGCAAGTGTGAGTGATCCAATAAATCACACTTTATATCTATTGAGGGTGGATAATTTACTCACTCCATCCTATAAATCTAGTGAAGTTAGATGATTTAATCAAGTTTAACTTATAAACTTGGTAAGATTGAGTAATTTAATCACCTTAACCTTGCCAAGAGGTGAACCAAATATTGTATTAGATTGGGTAAATAAATTTCATGAAATTCCATCTTGGTTATGATAATAGTCTATAGTAGTGTTTGAAGTCTAAAATATGATTTGATTTTGAAAGTTAATGTGCTCTTTTGCATGGCATATTCACTTTATATATGTATCGACCTCAACCCTAGGTAAACAATGGTATAAATATATAAAATGTTACCACAAATGTGTATATGAGTCATATAACTATGAAATTTGGCCAAATTATCATTTTTCAAGTGTGTAGGACATGTTCTCATGACATTCCCCCATTGAACCTAGATAATCTAAGAACTATTCTAAGTATGGATAACATATTTCCATAACATACCCCCACTATAATATGAAACTATGCAAGTATGAAAGCCATGACTATATGACATGATCAAACTGAAATATGAAACTATGAAAATGTAGAATCCATGCATCTATGGCATGCCCCCACTAAAATCTAAAACTATGAAAATGTGGAAGACATGCCTCTATGGCATGTCCCCTTGATATCTTCCCTTTTGAGGTGACAAGAATTAGACACTGGTATTTAACTTACCTCAAAAGGATAAGACAACTATACAATATATGTATGGATAATGTATAATATAGGAGTATTATGTCTAGGTAGATATATTTTAATGAGTAAAATAGTATGTGATCACATCAAATCCTAAAATATATGATGTAAATCATGGCAATGTCTAAATATTCATAGTATAAGCTCATCAAGTAATCAATCACACACACAAGAGCATTGAAAATCAAAATAAAAGGCAATGGTCCAAGGAGAGACCTCATACATGGGGAATTTTTAAATTACACATTCCACACAATAAAAGGGACATGACTTAGTTAAAAGTCCATAAAACATAGAAAGATGTTCAAATTTCACATGCAAATGTCAAAATAGGTAAATAAAAGTATAGGGGCCATAATCAATGGAGCATATTCAAATGCTCAAATATGTAATACAATACAATGAAATATAAATCAAGGAACACACTCAAGGAAGTGGGAAAAAATGAAAACATAGAATCATAAACAACCAAAATAAACATAACATGTTCGTCCCTATATATATGTGTGTGTGTTAGCAAAAATCATTAAGTACATAGCATATCAAGTACAATGTAAAATATATAAGCATGGATAAAGGCATTTGAAAATACAAAGCTCAAACATTTTTTATTTGATTGGGTAAAAAAATTAGGTTTTATAGGACTCTTGTAACCATAGAGTATAAAAAAAATATAAACATCCAATCATAAAACAAATAGCCTACTAGGCTCACTAGTAAAGAGGGACAATATATAAATAATCATTAACCTTATACAAAAGTAAAGGATAGACATAAGACAAAACTTAAAAACCATGAAGAGTATTAAGCACTTAGTCATAAGAATCCTAAAGGTTAGAAGGTTCACCGGGTGTGGCACATTCTAACTCACATGTGTTGTTCTTCAACATTTCTTTTGTAATCCTTCCCCTAGTATGCTTACTTGAGCCTTAAGCCAATCCCTTCAGACCTTTATTATTTGTGTTTGTGGCTTCCTTTTTATCATTTTTAGTCTTTTGTGTGGATTCAATATTTTTGAAATGGTATTAGTCTTGGATGGATATTGGGTGAAAATGTCACTCGTTGATTTATCCTTGAAAGGGGTCTTAAACTCTAATTCTTTAACTAGATCTCACCCTTTCTTTAATATAAGGTTATCTTATTTCATCCTAAGATTATCACTCTCAACTTTCATAGTGTTCCATTCCTCCATTAGGTCATCCATGGACCAATGCACTTCTTACTATTTTTCATCAAATTCTCTTAATTTAGTTCTATAATCCCTAGAGGGATCCTCAAGGCTACACTTTTATTCCTTATTTCCATCCTTCTCAATCTAAGTTATAATGATGGATTTGAGTTTCTTTCATATAGTGTCAAGAGGTAGTCCCTTTCATTTTTAGACTTGGTGAAAATATAGGCCTATGTAGGTTAGATGTTATCTAAGGGGGAGGTGGTTGTTGGGTTATCAAAGAGGTAATTCATCCCATCCTACTTTGGGGTACCAGAGTCCTCCTCTGAATAACCATACTTATCACTCAAGATCAAATGAACATACCTCCCCCTTAGTGTTCCCCTTTTTCAAATATTAGGAAGATTAAGATTGATGGATAATAATGTAAGTAATCATATAATAATTTAAATAGGTATATCATGATCAAGGAAAAGTATGCCCCTAATGTAATGATGGTGTGAGTAGAGAGAAGTCCCAACATTTGCATGTGCATATATCATGTGCTTGTGTATGTCTGTATCACATTCAGAATATGCATGAAACATATATGTGTATGTATAAAGAAATGATATGTTATCTACCAATATGGAACCAATAACATATATGCCAAGGATCTAATAAGATATGGAAATGTTTAATATTTATGGATTGTTGAATATTATGTTTTTTTTTTGTATTTTTTGAATATTTTTAAATAAAATACTGTCCTATGATCTCATCCAAGGGATGCTCATAGGGATCTCCCAACTTAGACCTTGGTGCAATAAATTTGTGATAATACCAAAGAGCATGTATAGGTGTAATATTAGGCATTATAGGACCTGTGATGTTATACATATGTATAATAGGAATTTGGGGTCATGAACAAGCAATATAAGGAATGGGGGTTCATGGAACCCATTTTTAAGTGCTTTGTGGTTTATTTTAAATAGTATAAATAGGAACATATTTTATTTCTCTAGGTAATTGAATGTGATGTGTAGTAGTAGATGATGATTATATAGAATCCACTTTGTATCTCTAGTGCAATGGTCTCTCAGGTACTAGCCACCTAAGAAATGGGATTTCCTATTGCTTACCCTTTATTTTAGGATTAACCTTAGTAGGTTTGATAATTAACAGTCTAGGTATAAAATTCTTTTATTCAAGTAGATTTTCAAATGGAATTGTAGAAATTATAATTAACCTATTGGTATGAATGTATTTAATATGCCCATTCATTGTATAAGATATGATGTATAGTGTATTTATCCAAGGTCATCCAAATAACATAACAAACACTCTTGTGTATGGTATAATTTATAATGTAATGACCAAATGTGTTGGGAAATATTGTAAAGGTAAGTAAATATCACTAAGGACATACTATGATATTTCATTGAATGCTCTGACCACTTTGGTCAAAGGGTGTAAATAATCATGTGTATATCCGAAATTTGTAAGTAATTCCATGGTGAAAATATTATTTCTAGAACCATTATCGATCATAACATTATGTATAAGATTGTGATAAAGGTATGCATGGATGGATAATGAATGAAGATTTGAGTCATCATCCACAATCTCACTATCATCAAAAGTAATAGAAGGTATTTCAATTATGAAAGGTGTATGTCATCTATAATTTAAAATAATCCCATCTAATAAGTTCCCAAAATAAGGTGGAAAAGGATGTGAATTATATTACATTTGTACTTTTGGTTTCTTATTATAATGGTCTTGCAAAGGGTTGTTAAATATTTTTTGATTCTGGTGATCAATAGGTTGTGAACTTTATTCTTTTAGAGGATAATCAAATGTAATTTTTTAATTATAAATAAGGTATTAGTTATTATGATTCAAGGTAAAACATCTATTTTTAGAATTATGAATGCCTTAGTGATAGTCACAATAAACATATGCATCATATCTTTTGGGTAGAGGTCAACTCATATCAACCTCTATAGGATGAGAGAGATCTGAGGTGACACTCCATAAGCTTTGAAAGTACTGAATATAGAGACATAGGTAAAGATGAAAATTATCTCCTTATTGTATTTAATAAAACAAGTCGATTAGGCTATTATGACACTAAGGATATAATTTTCATGTTTACTTATGTCTTTAGATTCGTTACTTCCAAAGCTTATAGAGTGTCACCTCATATCTCTCCCTCATCCTATAGAGGTTGATATGAGTTGACATATACCCAAAGGATATTGGATAAAACAAGTTTATTAGGATATTATGACACTAAATTAATCATAGTGGTTTTTTTTTTTTAAATCTTATGTATGTTTTCCCATAGAACTTGGTTTGATAGTGAACATGGTATTGGATGTAGTTGGTGCTTTTTCTACATATTTAAATTTATTAAATGAGATAAGTTTCATTTTAAAATCACAAAAAATATGGAATAATTCATCAAAATATTTAATATTTTGAAAATAATAAAATTTTGTATTGGAGCAAGTAAACTTTGTTTGAAGATGTCGTGAAGCTCTTTATCTTTTATTGGATTGGTCATTTTATCCAACATTGTCTTGTACCTTAAGACACATTTATTGATAGGTTAATTGGTTCATTATTTAATTTTTATTAATTTATTTAGGGAAAATGTTAGTGGCCTCTTAAAAACACCTTGGAGGCTTCCAGATGAATTGGTTTCAAAATGGTGGAAAATCATTTTGGAAGGTGATTAATTGTGTAGGTGAATCAAGTGATGGAAATGGGTGAATTGGTATTTTTTGAAAAAAATACTTCCCCAAGTATAAATTTTATTTCATATTTTTATTCCCCTCAAAACTTTATGCAATTTAAAAAAATCATCACAATCTATGTCCATACGAAAAAGTTACAACCTCAAGAAATTGTCAAGCTGGAATTACACTTGCAGTCGTATGTCTAGATGTATAATGCCATTTTTTTTTTTTTTTGAGGCTATAACATTTTCATACAAACTTGGATTGTGGTTTTTTTGAAATTTCACAAATTTTTTAGAGGAATCTAAGTATGTAATTAAAACCTCACCAATAAATACCCTGAGAGCATAATGTTGATGTCTGATAGTAAAATGCCAATGCCCAATAACAAAATCTAGATGATTGGTAGTGAAATGTTGGTGAATGTGCCCATATTTAATTTTTAGGTACCAAATACATACATTTATAAAAGGTAATTTATTTTAAAAATTAGGTGACCCAACTTTCAATGTTAACTTCCACCCCTAAAATTTATATGATGCTAGGTTATTGGCTACCCCACAAAATATACAAATGTTGACTTTAGAAAATGGAATATTCATCAATTAATGAATATTTACCATTAAAAAAACTTAAATTTAGGCATAGGAAACCTTTTTTGTAATGTTGATAGAGAAGTGTGCCATAAACTAATTTATAATATATTTAAATGCATTTATTGATTGGATTGGTAAATCATAGAACCGTCTTATAACATAGTCATTGAGGCTCCTTAGAAATAGTTTAGTATAAAAAAATTCATTGGAATCATAATCAAGGCATGTTTCATATAAATATTGAATATGTAGTTCAAGATCACCCTTGCCATCATAAAATGAGAACTTAGGTGCAACAAAACTAGTTTATAAGGGGTGAAAATATATTTTATATGCAATGGGGTTATGTAAAACCTCATGTGAGTTAATAACATAAGGTGATTAAATATAAATGTTTTCAATATTTTTAACCTTATATTGCAAATATTTTATAATTTGGAAAAGATATTGTACATTTTTATCACTAAGATTTGAAGTTTGATAAGTCACCAAAGGAATTAAAACTGGTAATTGGGTTGAAGTGTTATTCTTTCAAATGTAAGATGTATCAATAATAGAATATGTTTTGGGGAATAATTGTGTAAATACATAATCCATGTTCCCATTATAAGTATGAATGATGATATGCCCAAGGGGAGGGTTATTTTTATATGGAGATGGTTTATAGCTCTAATAACATGATCAATAGATGGACCTAGTTTTGCATCTATGTTTTTTATTTTTTTATTTCCAATATGGTATTGAGGATATCATCAATATCTTCATGATATTTATAGATATGATGTCTAAACATATTAATAGCTTGCACTTTATCTTGATTTAGTTGTTTATTTTCATTGATTTCATTAGACTCAACATTTTCATGATCAGAATCATATTCTATGATAACCTCTTTAGTATGTGGTTTAGTTTCATTATTACCATATTCATTAGGTATAGGATTGGTTACTTTATTAGTTTCAACAATCTTAGGTGGACAATGAGGAAGTTATAGGTTTTCAACAGAGCTAGCTAATTTAGGAATATGCCTAAGTCACATACAAATGATAAAGTAAATATTGAATAAATAATATATAAAAACCTCAAAAGGATATACTAGGGTTTACATAAAGAGATGGGTTAACCAAATGTTTAATCCTAAATTTGATGCTTATGTGATGCCTATGGTTAATAATATAGAAATGAATAAGTAAAAGGGTGAGAAACATATCTATAATATTCAAATTAATTTACAAACTTAGTTAAACAATATTTTTAATTTATAATACTGAGATATGTCAAAAATAAAAAATAAATCTATTGATTGATATTGTAATAAACTAAAAACAAGAGTACTTAGTTGGTTCACTATGCATATGAAAATTTGGGCTAAAACAAGATAAAAATGGACTAGATCAAGATTCTTGGATCAATCATTAGATTCTATAATCTTATATTTAATGGCCTTAGATATTTGCATTAGATTTAGATGGTTGTATTAATATTGGTGTCTGAGTTAGATGCATAATGACTAGATTTGGATGTGACCACTTGGAACCTTTTAGGGTTTATATCACCTTTCTTATGGTGTTTTTAGATTATGCACATAGGTTATCACTCTTTGTTAAATGATCACACCCTAGATTCCTTAGCCTTAGAGTGAATATGGGAAAAATGGGTTAGTGGGCACATGGTGTCAAGATACCCCAAGGACCCCTCTAATAATGACCATAGCCTACATATCTAATACTATGAATAGGGCCTCAAAATTATGAAATTATCTACTACATGTTGGTTTATGTGTACATAAGGATGAAAAGTGTGATAAGAAAATAGATAGAGTGACCTAGCTTGTAACTTATAAAATATGGCTCATGGGATGATATTTTAATGATTTATACCAATAGAAACTAATTCTCCTATGATTGATATGGAAATAGAGATGAATATGGTAGGTTTGCTTATTTGAATTACTTATTGAGTGATTTTGGTAAGTTGAATTGTGATTTGTATGTTATTTCTAGACAATGAATGAATGAGGGTTGATATTGTGTGTGTGTGTGTGTGTCTCCCTTTTGAAAATATCTCACACTATAACACTTAGGCCAACATTTAAGATATGTTTCATCTGAAAATTGATAAATTTTGGGCACTAGACACTTATTTTGAAAATGAATACTAGAAGTGATGTATGTGTCTTGATTGGATGAAAGTGTCTAGGAAGATATAAAATAGATACATGTCCAAAACTAGCAGAGAAGGATAATTATTGGGTTTATAGAATTTTACATAGTATAAAAAGATTGGTCATCAAAATAGCAATGGTTATACTAAGAGATAAACAATTCGATATAAAGAGATAGTGATCATGATCCTTTTCACATTAGGAGGTATTAGAACTAAATGGTATAGACATGATAGGTATTTTCCAAGTTTACAAAACTAAGGTGCTATATAATTTAGATTAAGTGTCTATAACTTGCACCTTTGGGGAAATTGTTGGTAATTTTTTTTTTATTTTTATTACTTAGAGTAGATAGTGTTAGTATGTAAATATATAATGTTACAAAATTAAATTATATTTATTCAAAATAAATTTTGATGTTTGACATTGGAGAGTATTTTAAGACATTTTTCCAACTTGTTTAAATGAGTTACAAGTGTCTTTATTGATACCACAAGTGGATATTTATGGATGGCATTTGCTCCCAACAAAACCCTTCAAACACATTCTAATTCAAACATCAAAATTTGTATACAAAATATTTTTAAATAAATTTAAATGAGGGAACCCCATTTTTTATTCAATGTATACATGACATATTCCTATATATGCATAACTACATTTTTCTTATTCATTTATTTTTAATTTATGTTAAATCAATGTGTAGTATCAAATAATTTTATCTTTTCATTTATTAAAATAGTTTTTTTTAAGTCCTATTTATTAGGTCTTGGTTTGATATATGTACAATTTTATACATTAGTATAATTTGATGACAATGAGTCAATATCTAATGACTATACCGAAGGACACTCCCATATCAAATAGCTTTATTGTGAAAAAGAGTTTTATATAAAATAATTTATAATTCACATTGTGTATTATAAAAATAAGAATTTCAAAAGCCTTGAGATATAATATAAGTGTTTATAACTAATCATTCTCATACAATCTTCATATTATAGTTTAAAAAAAACATACTCTAGAAACTTTGGACTTATTTATGATAGTGTCCAACATAAAATTAAATACAAACCTTACCACAAGTAAATTTAAAATGAGATTAATGTCCCAAATCAAAAAATAAATTCTCAAATAAAACAAAGAATACCACAATATTAAGAAATCAAATAGTAAATGAACTATAAAAATAAATATGTTTAATATACTCTTAAAAAGGATTAAAAAATATTGGAAAATAATGATTAACATAGTTTTATAATTTATATTTTATATTATTGTTTCCTCTCTCCAATATATAATATGTTACATAAAAGTGGCATAATGCACCTTATTTTTTTTTAACATAGTCATCCTGAAAAAAGTATTTTGTTGTCTTTCTATAACTCAGAGTGATAGTCTCAAATCAAAAAATTAATGTATTTACAAAAAATTTAAAGTATTTTTTCATCTTTCCTAAGCTCCTTGATATGTTCATGTTTAAAATATATTATATTACTTACATAATATGGTTAATATGGATAGGTATAATTGGTTTTTTTTTGGTAGATAAAATGCATGAAAGAGTATGTTGGGACATATACATAGAGATCATTGAAATTTTAGTCACAAAGTTTCATTTTAGGTTTCTAATGCAATTTTGATGTGTCCTTAAAAATTGAAATACAATGTTACATGAATATTCCTTTTGGTTAAGATATAATATTAAGCAATAAAAAAATGGGCTTTCTACTTTTAATGTAACAAATTCATAAACACATATTAGATATCGTATACTTGTCTCTAACTTCGAATATGACATTGAGTTTTTTTTCTTCACCTTACAATGAAAGTTTCAAATCAAAAAAACTAATTTAATACATGACATTGAATTTTTTTCTTTCACCCACTACAATTCAAGATATTGAAACATGTTTAATTCACCCACTATAAATCAAGATATTGAAACATGTTTCATTGTAATCTGCTTTATAGTAATTTAAGTCATGGATGGTTCACATTATGTAATGACCTCACATAATAGAATAATGATTGGATTAATATCCAAAAGGATCCAATAGATATAAATGTACTTATTGAAAATTTTGTTATAAACAATTCCTCATGTATATGTATTAATTTCTGCCAAATATGGACTCTTATTATGGGCTCATAATTCTATGAAATCAATATGCCTTCCTATTCATCATGATGATTTGGTATTCATTTTAAAATACAATAATATTATATTTGTGTGTAAATTTATAATACTAATTATTTATAAAGATTCAAACTTTGGTGATATTGAACATCTTTAGCGTGATACAATGTGGCATTTTGATAATGGAATAACTCATTATTTAAATGTAAAATTTATTAAATATAGGTATGTTACATTCATTGTTAAGGTCTTTCTTTTTTAACAAATATTCATAATTTTTTTATAATATACTATCATTTTGATAGTGGATTATTTTTATATAAGCTAACAGATGCATGCATAATGAAATTAGATAGATATAATGTTTCTAACATTTTTTCAGTTGTTGGAGTCAAATATTTTATAGATTAATGATCATATTACTATGTGAAAGTAAATAATCTACATATTACATTCCAAATTTTATTATAAATATGTTCTCAAAGATAACATTTTTCTCAACCACATGACATTGCTCAATTTTATACATAATATGATATTTCCTATGTAAGGACATCTTATAATAAATTTCCATTATTTAACACACTATTATCATTATGAACTCAGCATATGAATTTATTAATGTGATATCAACTTCCGAAATGAGTAATTTAGCGATAATTATTTATGTGGTTTCCTTTTCTCACTTTGAATCAATTTCAACTTATTTGTGAAAAGTAGAACCTCATACATTGTGCATCAAACATAGTATTTTGGAAATCTTATATTGATTCCACTATCTTTAGGTTCTTATATGAATTGAATCCCTCTTTAAATTAAATAATTCAAATATATTTAAATAATCAAGCTAAAATTATGACATTTTTATTCATAATTAATGAGTCTTATTTTAATAATAAAATAAAGTTTTTAATTACTCCATTCATATTACTATCTGTAAGTAATTTGAGCACAAATATACAAGATCAATACATAATAATTCCTTTAATATAAACAAATTTAGAAGAATAAAAATTATAATGTTTTGAAGATTTACATTATGCACTAATAAAATAAATATCAAGTATAGTTGAGTTGTATTGAGATTTTCTCCTATGAGGTCAAGTAAAACTTATTATCTTTACACTAGTGAAAATGGATTTTGGATTAGGACAAATGCACCTCATGATGTTCCATAGCCTCATAAATTTAATATGGGTAAGTAGAAATATGTATTGGTTGCATGATATTTATGATGATCACAATACTCTATAAAATATTATTTACTCATTATGCATCTTTTGTTATAAGTGGCATGTTTCAAACACACCCCTCATTGTCATGCAAGATGTGTTTATTACTACATGAAAATAAAATAATTTTTTTGTGATATTATTTGGTTGTTTGGTCAATACTATAAACTAATGATTTCCATCAATATGGATGGAGTTTGATGTGGTCTTTTATATTATATGTAACTTATGATGTAAATAAAATATGTTTTGGTTATATACTATTGTTTTTATATACAAATTATGCTCATATGGAATATTGATGAATAAGGGTTGATATTTTATGATGTAACTAGATGAGCATGTGGGAAACATCACCCACATGATTTTTGATAGGACCTAGGAAGCACAATTGATTACCATGTACAAGCAACTAAATGCAGAATTTAACCAAAAGTAACAAGTAACTAGAATTTTGAAATAACACAGAATATGAGAGACAATACCCAATTGTATTAATACTCTTCTAGAAAGAAATTACAATAAAGAGACGCCACACTCTTCCACACCTTACAGGCTTCCCACACCAAGTGTACAGTAATTCACCTTCAAGAGTTCACTCTCTCAATTACTGTCCCAACACACAACTCAAACACAGAGTTGGTGTTCACCTCCAATAAGTCAGTATCACTACTGCCAGTACCACCAGTCAATATCACTACTACCAATACACAAGTACTCCATGTACTCCAAGACTGAGTACACACTGTACTCCAAGTAGACCTCCCCTGATCTTGCTACCTATTGTGTTTCTAATCTCCCTGATCTTGCTGCCACCTATAGATCAACTTGGTTTTGCAACACCTGCAAACCTAGACCATGCACACACACACACCTAAAAATCAAAGATCTTAATTACACATGTAGATCTCTCTACACCCTAAAGAACCATTGTCCTTGCCTCACCAAGTCCTTATGATTCTCCAAACCAGTACCTCAGTGGATCTTCTACCAAAACTTGCACAACCTATAGCTCTACCTGATCATACACACTCGACACCCCTGTGGAACTAGGAGGAGCTACCCTTGCTCTCTTCACACACTGAAGGAGCTATCATGCTCAAATATAACTAGCATACTTTACAATACAGTCCATTAGTCTATTATATAGATCCCATGTAAACAATAATTAGACATCCAATTACAATAATTAGATCCATAGCTCCAAGACTAAAATTAGCCTTTAACATGCAAACAACTAGTTTGTTAACAAAATATTCATGAACTAACGGTTTTAAAATTGTACAGGTGACTGATGTCGGTCCTTATCTGGCTGGAGATGACCGATGTTGGCCGATACCTAATCGATGTCGGCTGCTATGCTCACTGATATGACCAACGTTAGCTGATCAAACTGACGTGGGTTGCTTTGCAACTCAGCAACCTCTCAACAACCTCCTCCATGTCTACATCAGTGAAGCTTTTAGCTCCACAACCTAACAATCTCCCACTTGGAGATAAATAGTTACACTGTACCTATACTTGTACACCATCTAATTTGTTTCCTAGCTTGTATCCCTCTTCAAGATCAATCCTAAAGACCAACCACCACACAACCTGTGATGCAACACCTATCATCCAAGTAACCTGCCACATCCACATCTACAAACCCATGTAGAAAATAACTTGACCCTGCATAGCATGTCGACCTGCTGCTGGTCCCTCTCAGATACCTGAGAATCCAATGAACTGCCCTCCAATGCTTCTTTTCCAATTGGCTCTAAACTTGCTAATAGCTCCCACTGCATGGGCAACCTCAGGTCCAGTACGTATGTACTTAACCTCATCATGTGAATTAGGACACTGTTCATAGAACTATCCAACCATCAGTGTGCTAACCAGTTTCACACAATCATCCAGAGAGAAAATCAACCTGTGATCTTCCATGTCTCTAAAAACACACTTATGCCAAATAATTTTGCTCCTCCAAATTCTTCATGACACACCTCTAAACTAACTTTACGTTTAGCTCAAAAAAACCCTGTATATGTAACCCTGCATCAAGCAAACACACAACATACAATAACAGGATGATGTTGCAATCATCACCCACCTGGTAAAGAAACCACAATGGTTATAATGACATTGACTAAAGCCATGCTTTTTCATCCACCTGTCAAACCTATACCACTGTCCTAGAGCTTCCTCAAGACCATATAACCTAGCTTTCCATCTCATGTATCCATTATCTCTATTCTTTAACCAAGGAATCCATTCATCTTTTAGTGCTTTCATACCGGCTGGCAACCCTACCAAATCTCCTATTTGGTTCTGCATCCTAAGAATCAAATTCCTCATTCATGCCATGCTCCCACTATTTCTTGGATCCTTCCTGCTCTATAGTGAACAATGAGTATAAAGAAGAGGAATAACAAATTTGAGGCTTACTTACCCTTTCAGTCCTCCATATGGGTGTTTGAGACTCCTTGATAGTTTGTTATCTACCTAAAATCTATTCCAGTGACCGACCTCAGTCACCACATAGTCTACATTCAACCGACATCAGTTCCATGTGACTATGCTGACTACCAATGTTGGTTTCCTAACTGACGTCAGTGTCTACCTATCACTAACGTTGGTTCCCTGACTGACATTGGTCTTACCCTGCCTGACACCACCAGCTCTGTTCTACACATGACCAACATTGACACCTATTTGTTTGATGCCAGTTCCTCCTGAATGATGCTGGTACCTATGTTCTCCTATGAGTGATGACTTTTTACCCGTGAGCTCTCTTTGGATCAAAACCCTATCCAAACTACCCTGCTCAGAGTTACTCATCCTTCTCCATTGATCTCTATCCATCATCTCCTCCATAAACACCAAGGCTTTCCAGTTCTTAAGTTTGTCAAAGACATCTGACTTCCTCTTAAGAACATGCATCTCCTTCTTGCTCTTGTGACCAAGCCTACAAAGCCACGTCTTCACAATAGAAGAAGAATTAGTAACATAAGTAGATAGATAAAGGACACCTACTTTCTTACCACCTGCTAATTCAAGTGCATCTGCTGTGAGAGTTTCTATGCATCTCTTATCACCCAACTTTCCTGAAGAAATTAGCCACATCTTCAAGACTAGGACCTGCATGACCTCCTTCAACACCCATGTGTTGGCCGTCTGTAATTTCAGCCGCACTTCCCCTTTGCCAAAATTTTGCCAAGGCACACTAGCCCCTAAATAAATCTTTCCAAAGTCTTCAAGGACCTTAACATGGAAAAGTACTCTATTTCTGGCTACATGGAAAGAGGCAACATAATCTATAAAACAAGATTCTACTTTATCCAAAGAACATACCAGAGCATCCTATGCAACAACACCTGCAATATCTGCTTCTTCAATTCCTTGATGCTGATCTTCTACCAACCAACAATATTTCTTTACCTGCTCTTTCTTTCCATAACACCATAATTGACTATTCTTGCTTTTGAATTCCTTGATTCTTAGCTTACTTTCTTCTGCCATTGCTATACTCCCACTCAATCGGAAACCCCTGAGAGTGACATATAATCAAACACAAACCTACTCCCTGTAACCTTAGCTCTGATACCATTTGATAGGACCTAAGAAGCACAATTGATTACCATGTACAAGCAACTAAATGCAAAATTTAACCAAAAGTAACAAGTAACTAGAATTCAGAAATAACATAGAATATGAGACACAATACCCAATTGTATTAATACTCTTCCAAAAATAAATTACAATGAAGAGATGCCACACTCTTCCACACCTTACAGGATTCTCACATCAAGTGTATAGTAATTCAAATTCAAGAGTTCAATCTCTCAATTATGGTCCCAACACACAACTCAAAAATAGAGTTGGTGTTCACCTCCAATCAGTCAGTATCACTACTGATAGTACCACCAGTCAATATCACTACTATCAGTACACAAGTACTCCACATACTATGACCAAGTACACATCATACTCCAAGTAGATCTCCCTTGATCTTTCTACCTGTTGTGTTTTTGATCTCCCTGATCTTGCTACCACCTACAGATCAACTTGGTTTTGCAACACCTACAAACCTAGACCACACACACACACACCTACAAATAAATGATCTTACTTACACATGTAGATCTCTCTACACCCTGAAGAACCCTTGTCCTTGCCTCACCAAGTCCTTTTGATTCTCCAAACCAATACCCCAGTGGATCTTCTACCAAAACTTGCACAACTTATAGCTCTACCTGATCATACACACTCGGCACCCCTAAGGAACTAGGAGGAGCTACCCTTGCTCTCTTCACACACTGAAGGAGCTAGCTTGCTCAACTCTAACTAACACAATTTACAATACAACCCATGAGTCTATTATATAGATCCCATGTAAACAATAATTAGACATCCAATTACAATAATTAGATTCATAGCTCCAAGACTATAATTAGCCTTTAACATGAAAATAATTGATTTGTTAACAAACTATTCATGAACTAACAGTTTTGGAACTGCACAGGCAATTGACATCGGTCCCTGTCTGGCTGGAGATGACCAATGTCGACTGATACCTGACTGATGTCAGTTGCTATGCTCATTGGATATGACCAACGTCAGTTGATCAGACCAACGTTGGTTACTCTACAACTTAGCAACCTCTCAACAACCTCCTCCATATCTGCATTAGTGAAGCTTTTAGCTCCACAACCTAACAATCTCCCACTTGGAGATAAACAGCTACACTATACTTGTACCTATACACCATCTAATTTGTTTCCTAGCTTGTATCCCTCTTCAAGATCAATCCTAAAGACCAACCACCACACAACCTATGATGCAACACCTATCATCCAAGTAACCTACCACATCCGCATCTATAAACCCATGTAGAAAAGAACTTGACCCTACATAACATGTTGACCTTCTACTGGTCCCTCTCAGATACTTGAGAATCCACTGAATTTCCCTCCAGTGCTTCTTTCCTGGATTGGCTCCAAACTTGCTAACAGCTCCCACTGCATGGGCAACCTTAGGTCCAATACACATGTACTTATCCTCATCATGTGAATTAGGACACTGTTCATAGAACTGTCCAACCATTGGCATGCTGACCAGTTTCAAACAATCATCCAGAGACAAAATCAACCTGTGATCTTCCATGTCTCTAGAAACACACTTATGCCAAATAATTTTGCTCCTCTAAATTCTTCATGACACACCTCTGAACTAACTTTACCTTTAGCTCAGAAAAACCCTGTATGTGTAACCCTGCATCAAGAAAACACCCAACATACAGTAATAGGATGATGTTGTAATCATCACCCACCTAGTAAAGAAACCACAATGGTTACAATGACATTGACTAAAGCCATGCTTTGTCATCCACTTGTCAAGCCTATACGACTGTCCTAGAGCTTCCTCAAGACCATATAACCTGGCCTTCCATCTCACGTATCCATTCTCTCTATTCTTTAACCAAGGTATCCATTCATCTTTCAGTGCTTTCATACCGGCTAGAAACCCTACCAAATCTCCTGTTTGGTTCTGCATCCTAGGAATCAAATTCCTCATTCATGCCATGCTCCCACTGTTTCTTGGATCCTTCCTACTCTTCAGTGAGCAACAAGTATAAAGAAGAGGAATAACAAATTTGAGGCTTACTTACCCTTTTAGTCCTCCATATGGGCATTTGAGACTCCTTAACAGCTTTTTATCTACCTAAAATCCATTCCAGTGACTGACCTCGGTCACCACACAGTCTACATCTGACTGACGTCAGTTCCATGTGACTGTCCTAAATGTTGATGCTAGTTTCGTGACCAATGTCAATGTCTACCTATTTCCGACATCGATTCCCTGACCGACATCAGTCTTACCCTACCCAACACCACCGGCTCTGGTCTTCACATGACCGACATCGACACCTATCTGTTTGACGCTGGTTCCTCCTGATTGATGCTGGTACCTATGTTCTCCTGTGAGTGAAGAATTTTTATTTGTGAGCTCTCTTTGGATTAAAACCCTATCTAAACTACCCTATTCAGAGTTACTTAGCCTTCTCCACTGATCTCTATCCATCATCTCCTCCATGAACACCAAGGCTTTCTAGTTCTTAAGTCTGTCAAAGACATCTGACTTCCTCTTAAGAACATGCATCTCCTTCTTGCTCTTGTGACCAAGCCTACAAAGCCACGTCTTCACAATAAAAGAAGAATTAGTAACATAAGTAGATAGATAAAGGATACCTACTTTCTTACCACTTGCTAATTCAAGTGCATATGTTGTGAGAGTTTCTGTGCATCTCTCATCACCTAAATTTCTTGAAGAAATTAGCCACATCTTCAAGACTAGGACCTGCATGACCTCCTTCAATACCCATGTGTTGGCCATCTGCAATTTCAGCTATACTTCCCCTTTGCCAAAATTTTGACAAGGCACACCAGCCCCTAAATAAATCTTTCCAAAGTCTTCAAGGACCTTAACATGGAAAAATACTCTATTTTGGGCTGCATGGAAAGAGGCAACAGAATCTAGAAAATAAGATTCTACTTTATCCAAGGAACATACCAGAGCATCCTATGTAACAACACCTGTAACATCTACTTCTTCAGTTCCTTCATGCTGATCTTCTACCAACCAACAATATTTCTTTACCTGCTCTTTCTTTCCATAACACCATAATTGACTATTCTTGCTTTTGAATTCCTCTATTCTTAGCTTACATTCTTTTGCCATTGCTATACTCCCACTCAATCAAAAACCCCTGAGAGTGACCTGTGATCAAACACAAACCTGCTCCCTGCAACCTTAGCTCTGATACCACTTCATAGGACCTAGGAAGCATAATTGATTACCATGTACAAGCAACTAAATGTGGAATTTAACTAGAAGTAACAAGTAACTAGAATTTGGAAATAACACAGAATATGAGAGACAATACCCAATTGTATTAATACTCTTCTATAAAGAAATTACAATGAAGAGACGCCACACTCTTCCACACCTTACAGGCTTCCCACACCAAGTTTACAGTAATTCACCTTCAAGAGTTCACTCTCTCAATTACGGTCCCAACACACAACTTAGTTTTACAACACCTGTAAACCTAGACCACACACACACACACACACCTGCAAATCAATGATCTTACTTACACATATAGATCTCTCTACACCCTGAAGAACCCTTGTCCTTGCCTCACCAAGTCCTTATGATTCTCCAAACCAGTACCCCAGTGGATCTTCTACCAGAACTTGCACAAGCTACATCTCTACCTGATCATACACACTTGGCACCCCTATGGAACTAGGAGGAGCTACCCTTGCTCTCTTCACATACTGAAGGATCTAGCTTGCTCAACTCTAATTAACACACTTTATAATACAACCCACGAGTCTATTATATAGATCCCATGCAAACAATAATTAGACATCCAATTACAATAATTAGATCCATAGCTCCAAGACTAAAATTAACCTTTAACATGCAAACAACTAGTTCATTAACAAACTATTCATGAACTAACAGTTTTGGAACCACACAGGTGACTGACGTCGGTCCCTGTCTGGCTGGAGATGACCGATATCAGCCGATACCTGACTGATGTTAGTTGTTATGCTCAGTGGATATGACCGACGTTGATTGATTAGATTGATGTCAGTTGCTCTGCAACTCAGCAACCTCTTAATAACCTCCTTCATGTCTACATCAGTGAAGCTTTTAGCTCCACAACCTAACAATTTTGATGTGTGTGTGTGTGTGTGTGTGTGTGTGTGTGTGTGTGTGTGTGTGTCCTACTTTATAGCATTAAAATACCCTACTAAGATGTTTATTCATGATAATTTTATGCCATTAATACCTAATGTATCAATTATTGATGATGTGTCTTGCATGGAAATTTAATGAAATATTAAACATTAATAGATTAATAAAAATATATGTCTATTTAACTAAGCTATAATTTATTACTTATCTTATTATATATATATATATATATATATATATATATATATATATATCATATCGTTGTCCAATCCTATTTAACATATAATTTTATATTATTTAGAACATTAACAAGTGTTAGATAAGATTACTTAAAAATTTAGTTTCATATTATATTGTATGACATATTTCTTATAATTCAAATGACATACATTAATAATGAGATTGCAAGATCTATTCATATACCAATTGTAAAAAACAAATATATTTAATCAAATTCATTCTTTTCATTAAATGTTACATCCAACAAATTTAATTTTTATTTGTCACCATTTAATAATATGAAATTAATGTGGTTTATTATACATTGAAACAAAATATTTTGTATTGTGAGAAAATAAGTTGTATGTATAGTTTATTAAAATAAGGCATACGAAAAACAATGATGCTTTCATTTCAACACCATGAAAATTATATATTAAAATATGGTTTTAGATTTTAACAAAGTTCAATATAATATCTCTCAAGATATAAACATGAAATGTTCATATTCATTTCATAAAATCCATAGTCCTTAATTTAAATATGAACAAATCTTTCATTTTTTTTTTAAATTAGAAATTGGATCATGCATACAAAAATTGAGAAAATTATCAATATAAAAATATTATGGATGTTATTGTCCTATAGAGAAATACATTAACTCTTATTATGGAAGATGTTCTTCAGATATGCTCATTTGATATGGAATGATCATTTTTAATATACACAAGTAGTAAAAGCTTCCCAATTCATGATAAATTATTGTGATTTATTTTATAAAACATATTTTATAGTACTTATCCTATTCAAAATATACTATTATGTGTAACACTATCATATATTTTAGGACCTATTATTTTTTTGGACCTAATCTTTTGGTTCAAAAAATTATTTTCATGTGATCCACATTTTTTTATTACATTATTAAAAGAAAAAAGAAAAAAAAACACTCAAAATTTGATTGAAATGTTAGCATATAATGGATTATATATACACCATAAATCTAATGGATGCTCATGATTTTTTATGGGACTATTTGTGTTAGTACATATTAAAAATTAAACTAAAACTAAGTGAACATCAAATAAATAGAGTTTGTCTTTTATTACTCAATTCACAAGATTTTGAACATATCAATAGATATGGAAGGTATATTCAGAGGATTATAACAGCATGAAATATTGATAGTATTATGAAACAAGTGATGTTATTATCAAGAAACTATTATGTTATATTTAAACCAATATTTAGTCATTATCAAATAAGTGTTATGTCAGATTTAAATCGATATTCCTCTCATACAAATTCTTCCAATGATAGTATTTGTGAATTTTTTTTGGTCACTATTCTTTGACAACACTATCAACACAATTTACATAATATCCAGATAATTATATGCAAGTGATATTCCTAATGAAATAAATGTTCAACATAATTTACATAATATCTAGATGAGCTCATTTTTAAGAGGATAACATTGATTTTTTTATTGCACATAGCAAGGAGGCCAAATGTACTTGGGAATACCATTGGCAATGTTCAAGCAACAAGTATATATTTTTCTCTAATTCTTATATAGAACCTTGTATTAATGAAAAAATTATTGCACCCTATATAATTAGACTTTGTTTAGTGGATAAATTGTGTATGTAATGTAGTTTTCCAAAAATGAGTGATCAACATTTTCTAAAATAATATTGGAAAGATTAAATAAAATTGGATTAGGCTAAAAAATTATATAGAAGAATATAAATATAAGGATAACACAAATATTCAAGATTAACAGTAAAATAATTTATTAATAAAAACATCTTACTAAAAAAAATCACTATATCAAATAGATTTGATAATTTTAATATAACTATTATTTGTTATTTTCCCAATTTTCAAAACTAATTATGAACACCATGTTGTACTCAACAAAACCCCATTGTTATATTTAGAATAGATACCCAGTATATCCTAGAAAGTCTAGGCATATCTTAGAAGTCTTCTTTATAAGATATTTATATGTTGCACCTAACTTTGTTATTTGGTAAACACAACTAGATATGTTTTACTTATTCAGAATAACCTATTAATAATCTTTAGAAGTTTTGAATATGCATAAGTTTTTGAAACATTCACAATTTGTGAAGTCTTGGGCTTTGCAAAAATAGGACTTAAAAACTTTTGTTTGGAAGTATAAATTTGGAAATCTTTAATCCCTCACTCCTATATAAACCTTTAGAAAAAACTAGGTCTTTGGAACTTTTATTTGCAAGGTTTTGTTCAAAACTTCTATTCACATATTGGGTCCTTGCAACATTAAATACCATGTGCTAAAGTCTTTAGTGTTTCCATTTATTAAAAGTTCACTCTTCAAAAATTAGGTCTTTAGAACTTTTGTGTTTGATAAAAAATTCAACATTTACTCTTTGGAAAAAGTGATCAAAATTTAGCCTTCAACATTTAATCTTTGATGTTTTGGTCTTCTAAACTTCTACAATCAGAATTCGGTCTTTAATGAAATTATTTGGAAAATGTGTTCAAAGAAAATGTTCAACATTTGGTCCTTGATATTTACATCTTTGCCAAAAATGCTCAACAAAAGTGTATGACAAAAGTGTTTGGAATTTTTAATTTGAAACTTAATCTTTAGAAAAGGTGACCCTCAAAGCCTTAAAAAATATGTGTACCATAGGTCTTTGAAACTTTGTTTAGAAGATGTGCTCACTTTACAATAATCTAGGTTAACACAATTTTAACACAACATCCAACCCCTGAATACTGAGATCCCACATGGCATAGGTAAACTAAAATGAAAATAGTGACATAATGACACTTGAAAAAAGATAATGGCATGGTATTCTTCCTAATGTCAACATTGTCTATGTGGCATACCCACCAAAAAGAAGTGGGAAAGCTTGAATTAAAATAGTGATAGATTTATTGGATATTAGTTGTACACAAAATGGAAATGAATGACAAAAAATATATAAATAAATTAAAAATAAAAATCATGCTCATTGATCACAAATAAATTCTGAGCTCACTTGCCTCCTTGAGAACAAGCCCTAACTACTTGCCTTTGAATCATGAGTGCACATAAAAGAATGAAGATGATTAATTAAATAACTATAACTCTATCATCTTAGTGAGTTAACTATGGCATACTCATCCAAGACATTCAGAGGAGCCCTATCACCATATATATTCTATATTAAGGATTATACCAAATACAAAGATACCATCTTTAAAATAGTAGTATTCAACAATGAGTATCTCAATTACTTGACATTATGGGAAGTAATTCATCAGATGTACACACACACTTACAAGGTGAAATTAACACCATAAAAAAAATTTGGATGAAGACCTTATCCTTCTCAAGTGATAGGGATTGCATTTTATAGTATCAAAACTTGAGATTATGTCATGCATAGACCTCTTTTGAGATCTATTCTTCACTAGAAAAGTGGCTAGGGATGATTTCTTACACCACCTAGAGTATAAAACCATCATCATTTACATCTCAAGATATGCATTTTGGAGATATTTATCCCTACGCATCATAGATTATACATATGATTTACACAGAGTCATTACATGGAAAAAGAATAACTCAATTCATAAAACATTAAGCAAATGGATTGTTCCTAGAGAGACCATCACCTCAAAGAGAAGCATGCATTTCCTATAAAAAAGTTTAAAATGGGAGTCAATATTGGGATGGATCTCTTAAACTAGCTATATGGTAAACCCAAAATTTAATTCCTTCACCTTGTATGGGTTTTGCTACTAGATTTACTAATGACCTTAGATCTAACATTTTTTCTAAGAGAGGTAATCAATGTTAAGATACAATAATAAGCTATACACAAGGATAAGAGGCCATTAGGGGTATATTTTTATATGATTTCATACCTCATAGATACTATCATGGGTACAACATATGTGCACAATGGGTCACTCTAGATTCTAGCTCCATATGTCATTAAGAACCGTATATGTGACTCATATTCTTCTATGCACATATATGACTATAACAAGAACATAACACACATTATATAGGATGTATACCCTTAGGTTTAGATTGGTATTAATGAATATCCAGTACCTAAGTTATCTAAGAGCATAGATAACACATTGGTGGGCATAGGGGACTACTAGTTGTATCTTGACTACACCATGATTATGATTACAGGACACAAGGATACACCTCTGTGTCTCCCCAAACATGTACAAAAAAAAATAGTAGAACATGAGATAGCCTACCAGATATGGTGGGGAATTGATTAATATTTGAAAAACATAAAGAAGAGTGAATTTCATGTCTCCCATATAATGATTGGTAGGATGTGCTACATCAATTGTAAACACTTTTAGGATGTCGATAGATTCAGATAATACTACTCATTATCCACCTTGCCACATACAGATTGGGACCCTCATGTTAAATTTCAAGAGCATATTAAATTACTTGGTATTCCATATTAAAATAATCTTTATGACCATGAATTCCTTTTTCTTAATTACAAAGTGATTCTCACATCTTGGAGAGGGCATAAATAGTTTTATTAGGTGAGAAACTCTTTAAAATCATCTAAGGATATCCTTCTATTTTGAATGTAGATGTGCATATCAGGTTCCCATCCTCAGGTTGATGGATAGCCATAGATTTTTGGATCAATAGGCCTTTACAATAATCAATAGTGGAACCTTCCCAAATATTACCAATGTTAATGAAAACTCTAAAGTAAGAGCTTAGGGTGGCTAAAGTTCCTAAAGTTTTAACTTCATTTGGGAGAGCTAAAGACAAGCCAATTTGTATTAACTTGCTAGACTCATAAGGCCATGCTCACCAGATTACTGGTTCATTCTAAGAGACTTCAAGTGTGTAATTATTATATTACCCTATTTAGTATTATTTTTTGATAGTAAAAAAAGGTTACTATTTGTTATAATAGGAAATCAAGAGCTCAAACCCCCCCACCTAATGAATCTAGATATTGAAGAAACACCTATAGAAGGACCACTAAGACAAGAATAGTAGTATATAGTAGGTGAGTCCATAGATGATGAGGAGGAGCTATAAATATCCAACATATTAAGCCTCTAAGACACCAAATTTAAGGAAACACTATATGGAGACCAATCAAGAGAGGGTGTAACACCTATTGTCACTACAACTCCTTCAATTTCTACAACTCTAGTTGTATCTTTTGTCTCCCATATGTATGTTGGCTATTTTTATCCCATTTCTCTCAATCCTAGTGTTTCCCCTTCCCTATTTGTGCCTAAGGTATAATTTTTTTCCTTTGAGCCTTGTGTCTAACCATCATTTCTTATTTCAAAAGAAGATGTTTCCTCTACCCCTATTGTCTCCACTTCCTCAATAGTCTATACTATTTCAATTGTGTCCTCAACATCTGTTCCCCCCACTTTTATTATTGTTACTTCCACCACTACCTCAACACCCCTAAGACTAAAAAAGTCCCATATAATAAATATAAGGGAGTATTTGCAAGTTAGTAACTACATGTGTCATCTACTTAATTAGTCTTGCTAATGCATTCTAGATCTCCTCAAGCTACCATTTTAGTATCATCAAAAAAGGCTAGGAATAATAAACAAGCATATATAGTCCATGCATTACCCCAATATGGTGGTTTGGATTGGTCCTAGATAATTTATCCTTCCCTTCTCAACCCAATGTTTGAAGAGGCCTGGAGTCAATCTTTAAGGGATTTATTAGTTGAGATTATAGCCCAAGATATTCAACCAACTAACCCAACACAACTGGTCATCCCACAATGGGTAGGATATTTGGAAATTTAAGCTTCTCAAAGGCCAAACCTTACAATAATAGAGCTACCAATAGTAAGTTGTATTTTTTAAAAATCCATATAGAGTATTTAGGGGGTGAAGAAAAGAAATATTGAAGATGATGCTAGAAGGGGGATGATTCTAGAGGAGAGATAAGATGCTTTCTCCTTATCAAAGAGGAATAATATGAAATTGGGGTAGTCTCCATATATTAAGGATTTAAAATCCTATTTTGAGACACACAAAGATGATTTTATTGAGCTCCATGAAATAATAGAACTAACAAGGAGTGATCTAAAACAAGAGTTTAAATAGGTTAGAGAACAACAACAAACCATCCATGTTCCCATGAAAATTAAAATAGATGCAAAAAGTGTAGCTTTAAGATTATAAAACATTTTGGAGGCCATTGATTTAATGAGGGATGAATTATCCCCTCAAATAATTAAAGTAGATAATTATTATAATAAACTAAAATTCCTTGTTCTTTACACAATGAATAAGAAATATATCCATCTCAATTTAATGACACCATTAGAGGATTTAAATACCTTCAACCTAGTTTTCATTAGGACACAAGAATTAAGGTGATTGGTCATAGTATTATAAGTAAAAATGACCAAATATGTGGAACATGGTATCTTTATTTTGAAAATTCTAGAGGAATTAAAGCTCTCATAGGTAAGGGACTCTATAGACAAGGTAATAAGTAGAGCTAGTTTTGACCAACTTATCCAACAAGCCTCAAATAGATTTAAGTAGAATATTTAGGGATTGAAATTGGAGGATATTGAGGCTAAATTTAAATTTTAATGGAAGAAAGTCACATAGGTGGAGATATTTTGGATCAACTTCAGGATCACTAAAACTGAACATGCACGCCTCACAGATTAGACAATTAGATTAGATAGACCCCCACTTTTGAACATGGAAATCATAAAATAACAACATGATTTCATATTTATGTATTTTCAATAATTTGATGAAAATAATAAAGCTAAGACTTTGGCTACCACTTTAGTTCCAACTACTAGTTTAGTGCCTATGATGACGACAAGCATAGCCACATAATCATTGAGTGTAAATAAGACTTAATTATTAAGGACTAACTTTGTATTTAGTCATTCATATAGTATTAATCTATGAAATTATATTTTAATTACACTTGGTGTATAAATGTAAAAGTTATGCTAGGCAATATGTAAGCATGCACACATTGCATGGCATTATACAAGCAAACTTATTTTTGACACAACTGTAATTAACTGTGAGTATGCATGTAGTTTTGACATTAAAATTATAAATAAAGTTCTAATTAATAGATGTAAATTTGAGTTTTCATTCACTTATAGGATGAGGTGACCCATTCTTAAGTTCATATAGACATGTAATCCCTAATTTTAAAGGGTCATAAATTTATCAATACAAGAAGAGATCATTTCAATTGTCATGTAGCTGTGTGGATGCATTTTCCTTATATTTATATGTAATTAAGTTTTTGTTTCCTTTGGTTATTTTAATTCAATAATTTAAAGTGTACAAAATATATGGATAATTCCTTTTGTTCTCATTTATATATGTATGCAACTAAATTCACTTGCCTCCTTTACTCCACTAATTTTAATATTAGTCGACACTAATTATTCTTATCAAATTTATCCCCTTTAATTCCATTCTAATATCACACCTAATACTAATAATTTATCTAATATCCCCCATCAATATTTATTCATTCACTAAATATAGTATTATCTGCTTCTTCATTAATTCCCTTAATCATCTCTTATCTTATCCTAATCCCCACTTATCTATTATTTGAGAATTTTAAATTCCCATGGCCCACCTAACCACCTACACTAGCCTATTCCTAGGCTATCCTACACTCCTATTCCCTAATTACCTACCTAATCCCTACCTAATCCTAATTATTCCCTTAAGATGATACTATAATCCTCCAATTCTAAAATCCTCTCTATTCTCACCCTTCCTCTCTAGAATCCTCTAAATCTAGAGGCTTCCAAGGAATTTTTAATTTTCCCTCCATCTATTTAAATATACCCATCCCTCCATGGAAAAATAAATATAATTAAAATTTAATTCTCATGCCATATCCATGCTAAAGGAGAAATCAAGAGGGGAATACATAACATTTCCATGCCAATCCAATCCTTGAAATCCATCATCAACAATCCTTGATGAAGCAATCAAATGTCAAAATATGAGTCTAAGGTAATTTCAATCCAATCCTCTTATTTTAATATCCATTTAATTTTTGTTTAGAGAAATTATATTTAGGATTAAATTGATGGTTTGAATTGTGAATTCATCTAATTACATTTTAATTATAATGGATCTAGATCTTACCTAGGTAGTTTGATGTTTTGAGTAGATTTAGATTAATTGCATGATCTTAAATTTATATTACTCAAATTTTCCTACTACATTTTGGAAACCACAGTGGGATCATCAGTCCCAATTTAACAATTTTTCATCTTAAAAGTGTTTTTGAAAGCTTGAAGGTATGCTTGGATAAAGATAAGTGTCAGATTTTGAAGAAATTTTCACTTACAGGTGAAGTCTGTGTTATTGCTCTATAAGTTACAATATTTTAATCATGATTTTACAACAAAAGTTATGGTTTTGTGCTGGATTTCTAGTTTTAATCACTAATAGTATTTGTTTTTGGTAGGTTTCCCCTATTATGTAGTAGTACTACTTCAAAAGTAGCAACATTGCACCACTAATAACAATATTGCTTATCTAGTCATGATTTTGTCTAACTGTTAATGCTCTTGTTTTGGCAAGTTTTGTCTATAAGTAATATCACTACTTTAAAATTAGTGATCTTGCCCTAGTAATTGTGACATTTTAGCTTTAATCATGATATTTTATGGGTCTCATGTCAAGTTTAAAATCATTCATTTTTGTCTGTTAAGCATTTTTTTCTAACCCCCTATGTGACTAACTCATATATTTATAAGCTGTATATGGGGTGTTACATCTTTTTGTGTACAAAATAGGATTAATCAAGATTTTAGTGAACAACTATTAAGTCACAATATCACTAATCCTAGACTTACAATATTTTCTTAATAGTGATCATATTTATTTCCTAACTTTAATTTTACAAGTTATCTAAGGTTGAGCATACAATGGCTCATTTTGTCTCTCATTTTTTATTTTATATCTTATGTATGCTTATCTTGTATAATCTTGTGTTGTAAATCTAGAATTTTACCCTCAATCTACAAGAAATAGAATGGATCAAGATTTTAGTACATAATTATCAAGGTACAATATCGTTATTCTTACACTCATGGTATTGCCCTATGAATTGTGGTATTGCCTCTAATAGTCATGATATTGTAATTTTGTCCAAATCTGTTAACGATTATTCTTTGGTATTCCTACCTACATGTTAAATCTAGACATTTCTTATTTTAGAGGGACCAATTATCATTTAATCATCATATAACCCCATTTTACATCCTATTTAAGTCATTTGGGTCTTAAGAGAAATTTTGGCTAACCACATTTTATAACAAGGTTTTATCTCTACAAATTTTTTATGAATTAACTAATTAATAGGGTCAGTAGAAAAGGGGTAAGGAAAGGAGGTCATCCAAAGTAAAAAAAAACATAGTCCTTAACTTTTTTCCTATATCTTTCAAAATTACAAATCATTAAATCATGAGTTTTCTTTGATAATCATGATATTGCATTCATATTTGTGACTTTATAATATTAACATTTTAGATATTTTATTTTGTCTACTAGTTTGCTTTTCTTAGATCCATAAGGAATATTTAGGAAAATAGTCTTTTTGATTTTTTGATTATTTAGGTTTTTATCCATTTTGATAAATATCTTAATATCCATTTATAAAATTTTGATACATCATAATTAGTTCTAAACCTATCATGGTTGTTTGTAAATAGGCATGTTTAGGCATTTGGACAACTTATCAAACATGTCTAAGCATCCATTCTGGTAGAAATTCAAAATTTTAAAATTTTATGCCTTATCACAAAATCACTAATTTTTAATTTCTCATATTTGTGACTTTGGCTTGTTATTAATGGTTTTGCACTAAATGTCACAGTTTTATAGGTGACTATTTTGCAGATTATCAATATTATCCATCTGCAGTAATATCACAATTCACAATCAATGGTTTTTCTTCATAAGTGCAATCTTGTGATTTTTGTTTAAAATTTTTGTTTACACTCACTATGCATTTTTGGTTTTGTAGGTAATCGGTGATTTTTCAATAGATATAAAAACTACTAATTTTTGTCTTCTAGGTTACCTCTTTAAAACTACCAATTGAAACTAATATTATTTTTCTTGTAGGCCACCTATCAAAAACCCACTTTCGGCATTTTAAATTCATTCTTAAATAATTTTTTAAACATCTTGTCTTATTTATTGTATGTGTGTGTATCTTTAATCATTTAAAATCATTTTATCCTAAATATTATTACATCTTGTACATATCTCACACTTAATCTTAATTAGTTAGTTAATCCCTTTTTTGGTTTACATGTTTGTCATGTAAGGGATACAATGGTGTATGTTCTCCTCCTTGCATCTTTATGATGATTCTTGGAGGATAAAAAACCACCTATAAACTCTCCCTATATTTCCTTTTAGGGGTGGGTGACATGTATTTTCTCACCACAAACTAGACCAAACTCTATGTTCTGGCAAAGTATAAATATAAGGAGAATTGCCATTAGGTGCTAAAGCAGAATTCCCCATAAAGGGTTATATAAAGTGAGGGGAATTTAAGATCCAATATGTAAAGAGATTAGAAAACATACTATATATACATGGTTCCCATATTACCTTTATGTGTATCAAGGATGTCCCTAAAGAGCACATTTAGCCTAGCTTAAGACCTTTTGATCATAACAAGCGATCCACTGCTAGAGTCAGTATCAGTTTCAAAGTGACTCTCATGTGTAGACAGGGTTGAGAGGGTTCAATATATTTTTTAATGGGTCACCGACCTACAACCTCACGTACAAATCCATTGGATAGTGAGATTATTGGGTTACACACCTTTGAGTTTACTATTCATAATTTTATGGCTTGCTTTATTTGGTGAGTATCATTTTAGGCTCATGTTGTGTGTGAGCCAATTCAACCTCTTACCCAAACCTATACATGCCTATCTAGGTCCTTTATACATATCATCTTTTATATCCTTGCATCACTATCACTATGTACATATCATCATCCTCCTATGCATATTATCTTTGTACATCATTTTCATTGACTTATCCCATCTCCCATCTTATTTTCATCCCATCCTAGTCTAGTCATATCCACTCATCATTGATCATCCCCCACCACTCACATATCCTAATCACATCTTATCATCCACATATTATCCTTAGTCAAATCTATCCATAATCAATCATTTGTCTTGACCTTGCCTTCACCTAGTCATCCCCATATAACATATTCTCTTTCTATCTTATCCTAAGTTTTCTCTTTAGGTCACATACATGCCCAAACCATCCCCATCTCATTTATGTTACCCCTTATCATTCTATCATCACCTATATATTCTTGTCCTTATTTTAATACCATTATCCTATCACCTTGATCAAATAATACCATCCCACCCTAAACAAATTAGTCTAAGATTTGAGCTAGTCCTTTTGTCCTTTCATATCATCCTATCATTCTAGTATACTATCACTCATCAGTTGGTTAGATCCCATACCAAGTCGGTATATTCCTAGCATTTTATCACTTTGTCATATTCAATCTAGCCATCAAATCCTCATCAATTTAGTCTCTATAATCTAGTCATCTTGCCTATTCATAACTAGCACCCATTTAATCATCATCTTTCTCATTGAATCTAGGCACCCATCAAATACCCAATCTTTTTTCTAACTTAAAAACTAGGCATTGTTGATAGATTGCTAACACTTATTGTGCTATTGATCTAGAATTTGATCCTAATCTAACATCATCTCCATCTTATCTTCATCATCATTTTTCATACTATCTCAGTCATTTGGGCCTATTTTATTTAAGAAACCATATCTAATCCTTAGTATACCTCTACATCAACCCCCTGCATCATCCATCTCTTATCATCCACCCTAATGGGTTTAGACCCTATTTTCATAGAACAATATATATTTACCAACAAGGATGAGATCATTTTATGGCTGCTTAATATGGGTGTCCCACTTCCTAAAGGATTTAAACCATTCAACTCATTTCACCTCGAGTCTAAACCCATTCATGTGCATCCCATTCAAATCTTCTTCCCAATAGTCATAGCCCATCGTTTACCCATTCCTACACTAGAAAATGGAATCTTATCCTAGACACATCATCTACTAATATTTCATCTATCATATCATTTCAAAAAACATCTAATCTAAAGTCCAATGCTTCCACATCTAAGACACAAAGTGAAGTGGGTCCTTATACTCCCCTTTCTATGTCCTTGTAAGACCTTTTCCAATAACTTGTCACTACTAACATGATGGTCTATCCACCCATGAGACATATTTATCCCACCAAGCCTAAGCTATCTAGGTATAAAGCTAATCAATATTGTGCATATCATTAAACTTAGGGGCATACCATTAATCGATGTTGAAATTTACAAGATTATGTTCAAGACCTCATCAACCATGGTGACAAAAATTAAGGATGAACCAGATGCATCTATATCCCTAGGTGAACAAGATAAGGAATGCCAATATTCTATTCCTAATCATGATCAAGACCTTCCTTTTCTAAGCCAAGGATAAGACACCAAATCCATCTTCCATGATCCCCCTATCTTTGACAAATGCTCCATTGAAGATGAGTCTATTCCCCATGAACCTGGTCCTCATAATTATTTCCATAGGTCTATCTTTGTTGAATCCATTGTCCCTATACCATCTTACCCTCACCCATAATATCCAAAACCTCATGTTGAGAGGTCAATCATGGACAATGAATCTTCTACTAGTATCATTGCATCTTATTCACTAAAGTAAGCATCAGAGTCAACAAAAGTCTTTTCTACTTCAAGATCATGTTTAACACCAATATCTGAATTAGATTCCTCATTACAAATGCCATCCCTCATTGATATTATAGAAATTTCTAATAATTCCTATTTTTTTGAGAATACCTCTAATCTAGAGACCTTTAATACTTCACTAGTCATAGCTTTGAATCCCAATTAGGATGATGAAATCATAATAGAGTTCTTTCAAGTTATATTTATTGAAGATCATCAAAGTGAATTTGATCCTACTTTGGATGCATATACTATAGTTAGTCTTAGTGATCCTTTTACTGATCTTGAGGATATTTTCTTTGATGTAAAAATTGGGTCTCTACCCTTATTAGGACCATGTTTCCCCATCACCATTCATTGACCTCATCACATCATCTCCCCCACTGTCATCTATCATATACTCCTTTCATCCTATTAATGATCATTTAATCACCTCCTTCCATAGGGACGAATAGGAACATACATCATTGGACTCTTCCTCAAACAACATAAAGTGTGATAAAAATATAAAGGTCCAAGGAAGTATTCTAAAATTCATAAATTAGGATAAAATCACCTATGATCTGATAAATAAAAATTTAAAAAATTAAAATCATAAGCCTAATCCAAAATTGTCTTCTCCTAGTGAAGCCCAAACTCAAGCACTAAGGGACTATCAACATCAAAATAATAATTATATATCAATTTAAAAATCAATCTTTCCTAGTGAAGCCCAAAATTAGGCACTAAGGGAAAGTCAGAGTTAAATATAGTAAAAAAATAAAAATAATATCAAAGGCACTATTAATAAGTTTGATTATCTATCAAATAATCAGTTTAGAGATGAACCACAAAGTCAAAGTGTCTTGGACCTCTAGTAATGTTTTGTTACATGGCACCAATCTAATATGGAATTTCTAATATCTCTAATGATTTGTGTGACTACTAGTCTTAATCTCCAATCATCCATCACACCATCTTATCATGGTCTTGTCCTCCATTCAAGTCAAATACACCTTTATCAACATCCAGACTAATCCAATCCATGCCTCACATCATCCACTTACACAACATTATCCCTCATAGGGGTTACAAAGACACTTGGTTAAATTATCTATAAGATGTTAAATTAAGAATCAATAAAGGCACAAGGACATTAATACATATAGTGGTGATAACATGATCCTTGCATCACATATCTCTAAAATAGGTGTTGGATAAATATCCAATAAGTGTTAGCATTACTACATCTCATACCCACATCCAATAAATTAAGATTCCATATAAAAATAAAAAGTAAAAAAAAAATTGTCTAATGGTGAAAACTAATTTACTAGCATCTTGGACAAGTACTATGATGAAAATTGATCTGTGATGTCATGGTAAAATAGTTGATTGTCTACATTATACCTCAACACTTGGGGAAAACATCTATCCATCAAACTTATCCATGTCTATATTATCCCTTCATTCAATTATTTATACCCATCATCTACCATCACATCTCTCATTCCTTCCCATTTTAACCATCATATGGAAGTGGATGGTGTCTTGAGAAATGTTCTAGAATCATCTTGGCATATCCTCCAATGGACACTCAGATAGATAAACATTTGGTTCCTTCATGATGTGGTCATTGGGAATCTATAATCCATTTTTCCTTGGTCCTCATCTCCTTTTCTACATCACCCTCATGATTTTGTCATCCTATTCATCTTTTCATCCATCCTCATCTTGGTTTTTAGGATTGGTATTACCTTTTCTATTAAACCCATTTGTATAGTGTATATACATATCCAAAAAATCCCTAAAAATCATAAAACTTGAAAATCCTATAAATAGTCAATGGTCTCTTATTTTATTCCTTTTCCTTGAGTCACATCCATCTCCATGTATTTCATCTTTTACAATCACATCATCCATCCTCTCATTCTTAACCAAGGGTAAATCTAGTCTATATCAAGATAACATTGACCTCATCTCACTCTTCTCTGATCTAAATTGTGTTTTTCCAATCCTTATCCTAATCTTAATCCAAGTCCCAATATCCACATACTCATTTAAGTCCTTCATCTAGTTTAAAATACATATCCAAATCCAAATCCAAATCCTCATCCAAGTCACTAGTCTTGTCCAAATTCATACCTTGTCTAGCTTCTTATTCTATTCCAAGTCCAAAATCCATATCCACATGCATATCCTTACCTAAGTCCAAATCTTAATCACCATCATTAATTTATCCAAGTCTATCCTAAGTCCACAATCATATCATGATCATCCTAGTCCAACTCATCACCTAATCAATCATCTCGATGTCTCTAATCTAGGATAATAGACAAGGCATAATGACATTGCATGAAAATAATTATGTGTTACTTGTCTATTATGTTTGGCTTGTTTGCATATATTTTATCATGTAAATACCTAATTGACTTTGTTTTTGAGTCTATGTTACATCATGTCTCTTTTTGTCTATTAGGTAATGAAAGAGGATGTTATGAGGTCACAAAAGCTACAATAATGATTATAAGTGTCTGTAATGATGTAGAGATCACTATTTACCCATGCACTTTGGCATAACTCCCCTTGGTCATGCTTAAGGGGCATACTACCAAGTTCTATATTTAATGGATTGCTTAGACTATCATGAGCTTTAAGACAATTTTGATGTATTTATCACCTACACCCTCATCATTTATCTCATCATGTCATCATAATTATTCCCATCACTTATCTAATCCTCTCAACTCATCCAACTAACATATAATCTTTTATTATCTAACCACTAACATGACTAATCATCATTATTATCATCATTCTATAGTCTATCTTGTCATTTATCCTCTAATTATAAATACATCATCCTAACATATTTTTAGACTATGTAGGCAACACTTGGCCACTTTTTAGTGCCCAAGTATAGCTCAGCCACTTTCACCTCTTTCCCCATCATTCATTGTCACATCTATCATTGTATTTCTTGTGTACCTCATTATCCTCATGTCTTACCTTAGTCAAATACTTGATCGATAATATCAATCATTAATCAATTAGTCTATTGATAAATTACCATCCTTGAAATCATATCCCTAATATTTTCATCACTTACCTATACTTGTTAATTGGGCTCGACTAGTCACAACATCTATCTCTTCTTCCACTATCATTGATTGGTAAATCCATCACTTATAGTTTATGGTTCCTCCCTCAATTAAGACATAATTAGGACTATAACTTCATCTCTCACTCCCTAGAATAAGTCAATCTAGGGGAACCATTACTATTAATAATATTGTGGCTCATTGATTTGATGCATAACTAATTATTCCCCTTTGACTTTAGGTCACTTGATCATATCTTTTCTTTTATATCACTTTCATCATATCATTTGACTTTAGTTCTGAGTTACACCCATAATTAATCTTATCAAACCATCATATTATCCTATCTTATATATCTCCCTTGAATGTGTCCTTGATTTGGATACATTGAAAACTTGTTGCCTTTTAATCCTATCATCATCATGTTATAGTTGATTCCCCCTTGGGATGTGTCGACCACCATGACAAATTCACCTCTACTTCTTGTTTATGTGTCTTTGCTAGGGGAATCATCAATTTGTAGATCATTTATCAAAGTAGAACTCATCTTCTTTATCTTATATCTCACATTCGACATCCCATACCCTTGTCTCTCTATCTCATCCCACCCATCATTTCGTCTTTCAAATGTCCATTATTCTCATTCTTCCCCTAATGTCCCCTCAAGGGGGCATCATAGTCACTAATATTGCTTCTACTAATGTCATATACTAACATTCATGAAATGGTTTTCCTTTGAAATACCATTACTCCTACTTCAATCCACTTGTAATGCCCATTCAAAGAGGGGTAAAATGTATGCACCTAAATTCACTGACCTCCTTTACCATCACTAATATTATTATTAGTCAACACTAATTTTTATTATCTAATTTATCCCCTTTAAGTCAATTCTAATATCACCCCTAATCCTAATCATTTATCTAATATTCCCCCTGAATATTTCTTCATTCACTAACTATAATATTATCCTAGATATTCATTAATTCCCCTAATCATCTCTTATCTTATCTTATCCTATTCCCCACTTATCTATTATTTGGGAATTTAAAATTCCCATGGCCCACCTACCCACCTATATTATCCTATTCCTAGGCTCTCCTACACCCCTAGTCCCTAATTACCTACCTAATACCTATCTAATCCCTTACCTAGTCTTAATTAGTCCCTTAAGAGGATTCTAGAATCCTCCAATTCTAGAATCCTCTCTATTCTCATCCTTCCTATATATAACCCTCTAAATATAGAGGTTTCCAAGGAATTTTTAATTCCTTTTAATTCTCCCTCCTTCCTCTATTTACATCTAACCATACCTGCATGGAAAACTAACTATAAGCCAACTTGAGTTCTCATGCCATATCAATGCTAAAAGATCAATCAAGAGGGGAACCCATAACATCTCCATGCCAATAAAATCCTTAAAATCCATCATTAACAATCATTGATCAAGAAATAATAATTCCAAAATCTAAGTCTAAGGTAATCTCAATCCAATCCTCTTGTTTTCATATCCATTTAATCATGGTTTAGAGTAATCAGCTTTAGGATTAAAGTGTTGCATTTTGATTTTAATGGCTTTAGATCTTACATAGGTAGTATGATGTTTTGACTAGAATTATATTAATTTCATGATATTAAATCCATATTACTCAAAATTTCCTACCATAATATCTACTAATTTTATATGTCCAAAAGCTATTGAATAGCTATCAAGTATTATTGAATTTAAAAAATTGATTGATTGTCTTAATTTTCTAAGTGTGTGAGAGTTTTTACCTTAGATATAGTATTTTAGGTGTGATCCATAACTTCCATAGATGCCTTTCTCATTTGAGTTATAATCTCATGAGTGAGGGTGTGCAATTAATACTCTAAAAGGAATAACCTTTAGCTGAGACCCTTAAGTTTCCTATACCATTTCATCCTAGACTACCTAACTATGTTTTCATATGAGTGAGAAATAACTACAAGCAACAAGCATTAGTTATGGAAACACTTGTTTATAAAGGAATTAACCTAAGAAGTGATATATTGAAACTATAGAGCCTTATTTTATACACTACCCTTCCCTCCTTTTTAAGTTTCTCTGACTAAGATATACCCACTTTAGAATAGTTTCCATCTATGCAACCAAACTAGCTTTTAATTTATTTATTATTATTCATTTAACTACAAGCACACCTATTTAACAATCTACATGATTTGCCTATTATTCTACCACCAGGTTTTTTAGCCCATACCCACAACTCATGCCCTAAAGTGGAGTTTACCTCCATTGAGACAATAAAATGTTAGAGGCTACCTCATTAAATTTAGGGATATGTACCAAAACCACATCAACATTAAATTTAGTGTTAGAAGGAGGGCCACTTGTGTGCCTTACCTCTTGAGAGGTCATCCCCTACATTAAATTTATACTAGAGACACTTAAGAGAGTTACTAGGTCTAACACCCAAGCTAGTATTTTGGTTTCCCCTTTGTCATCACCGTGAAGGCCTAGATTTTTACTAATTACTCACAATGTACCATAGGCTAGGATACCTTCTCTAGTAAGAAATATCCATCCCATTAACCATCCTATAGACAAACCACCTTAGTTAGTTGGATTTATTATTATTATCCTTAGAGATATGAATAATTTACTAAGGAATCCATAGAAGTATCTACCTTCTTTCTCCCCCTTAGGAGGAATAATTACAAAGGAACATATCAAGCCTTTCAATGTTGTTAAGCACAAAATATACTGAGAGGAGGAGTGAATCAGTATATTATATATCTATTAAACTTTCCCTTTATCAAATTACACTTAATCAAACATTCAAGATATGCAATAAAACTCAAACAATAAACATCACACAAGATAGAGAGAGACACCAGATATAACATAGAAACCCAATTTGGGAAAAACCACAGAGAAAAATCTCAAGTATATTTATGAGAACAAACCCATAGGAGCACCATACCCCTTTACCGAGTAACACCCCAACTACAATTCATGAGCACCAACCCACAGGATCTTTAAACCCCTTTGACGAGCACCAACCCAACAACAATTCATGAGCACTAACCCACAGGAGCACCAACCCCTTTGTCGAGCACCAACCCAACAACAATTCATGAGCACCAACCCATAGGAGCACCAACCCCTTTGTGTATACCACACACCTATCTCTCAATGTTGCTATCTCAACAAATGATAGATCAATACAACATCTCTTTCCTCTCTCTCACTTTTGGTCTTCTAAGCTAGATATAACAAATACAAATCATATTCATCTCTCACAATTGCTCTTCTAAGCTAGATATTATAATATCAAATCAAACTCTCTCTTCCATATTTACAAATGGCTTCTCAAGCCTTTATTTATAGCTTTCCAAATGACCTTTGGCCTTCCCCCTTTGTGACCCTTCAATCCTCATGGAAAATGGCACCAAACTTAGATGACCCTTCATATTCAAGCCTTTGAAAATTCATGTGGTGACCCTTCATGACCAAAAATGTCCTTCCCACTTTTGACGTTATCTTTGGTGACTTTTCATATTCATCAAAGTGTCCCTTCATGAGAAATTATGCCCTTACTCTTTTGTCTTCACTTGGTGACTCTTGGTATTCCCCAAGATGACTCTTCATGGGAAAATGCATCCCATCCTTCTTTTGTCTTTACCCCATGGCTCTTCAATTTCTCCATGGGCCCTTCTTTTGTCTCATATGCAACCAAAAATATATTTGTTAATATTAAATAAATATTAACTCATATTAGCCAAGATATATTTATTACAAACAACATTAAATGCAATGGGGCCTTTATCACCAATAATACTAGACCTTTGACATCAATGACAATATTTCCAAAAATCTCCCCCTTTGTCATTGATGGGAACCTCAATCCTGAAACTACCACATCCTATCACCTACACATACTGTCATCTAAAAACATACAGTAACTCCCCCTTACTGTAGCAATTTGTACCTGTTCCTTATACTTATTTTTTGCACCTATACTTGTACCTATTATTCTCCCCCTTTGACATCAATGGCAAAAGGCCTACCTGGAGCTAACACTTAGCTCCCCCTCAACTGATGCTAAACATCAATGGTAGGAAGTAATAGAAATTACTCCCAACTCCTCTTGTATGTCTTTGAGAAGATATATGATTAAAACATCGCCTATCCTTTGATAATATTTTTTGGCTATCCTGGTAGTAGTTTTATCTTCAAATTTCACTATGCCACCATTGATGTTGTTTACTCTTATCTCCTATCATATGCTTCAAACATCTGCTATCAAAAAACCATGGCTGATCTTCATTTCTTACATGCAAAGCTATTTGTATCAACATAGAATCTTCAAGTTGTTTCTTCTACCATGAACATGTCTGAACCTTCTTCCTGATGAATGGAGCTTTAAAACTCTGATCCTCCTTGATTGAATCTGCATGAGTATCCTTTTCTTTCTTTCTAAAACTGTTAGCTCTTTCTCAACATTCTAATTTCTTGTGACCATAATCATTTGAGACACTTTGAAAGACTGCATATGCAAGAATCATAATATTGATGCAATATATTCCCTCAAAAGATATACAAATTAATCTACCAACTCACCTTCTTGTCATGCAACATAGCCAAGACCCAATAGCATCCACCATGCTTCAATTTTCTTAAAAGTGTCTCCTTGAAGCCTTGAAGAGACACCCCCACACAAAAGGGTCCTAGAAACAAATCTCAGGAGATTCCCACATCTCCTCTATTTCTTCCTTGATCTTCTTGTGTTTTTCTTTTAGAATCTATTGAAGCTTGTCTAACCTTTTTAACTTACTAACCTTATCACTTATGATGTTATTCATCTTCTCAACTTTTGCAACTATCTTATCTTGACAAAGCTCATGCTCAAATGTAACAAGAGATTCTGCACAATCCTTCCTTTCTGATTTTTTATCTACTATAGCAAGTAATTCATTTTCACTCTTAAACTCAACCTGATCAACCTTTACTATTTTAGGTCTCCAAACTTGAATTTGTATTTTCTCATATTTTCTAGGGTCTCTATATCCTTTGATATACCTTGAATATCTCTTTACTTTATTTTGACAGAATCTAGCAATATGGCCAACCTCATGACAACAAAATCAAACAATATTTGTCATACCTTTTTCTTAAATGTGACTGAGATCTCCCTTTGACTCATTGCTTCTCCTCATACAATCTCTTGCCCTGTGACCAACATGATGATAAACAAAACAACAGCCATGAAAATAATTTGAAAACTTGAAAGCATTGGGCTACTTGATTGGCTTCTTTGATTTGCCTGCAAAACTTGCATCTTTCTTTCCTTGAACTAATATTTCATGATCTTTTTCAACCTTGAGTATAAGCTTCTCATGATTATCCTTTAAAGAACCTAACTAAACCTTAAATTGATTACACTCTTATTCTTTTGATGTTAAAATTGAAGTTGCAACCTCTAACTGATTCTTAAGATCCTGAATAAATATCTTATTTTATTTTACTTCTATAGCCAACTTATAATCCAAGATACACACCTTTTCCTTAAGAGCCTCAACCATAGATTTCCACTCTTGATTCTCCTTCTTTAGCTGCTTTGCCATCTTATGCTTTTCATTGATCTACCTTCAAGCTGTTAAACCCTTTCTGAAGGAACCTGCTCCGATACCAATTGTTAAGCACATAATATACTGAGAGGGGGGGTGAATTAGTATATTATATATCTTATAAAACTTTCCCCTTATCAAATTCCACTTAATCAAACATTCAAGATATGAAATATAACTCAAAGAATAAACATCACACAAGATAGAGAGAGACACTAGATATAACATGGAAACCCAATGTGGGAAAAACCATAGAGAACAATCTCAAGTATATTCATGAGAACAAATCCACAAGAGCACCATACCCCTTTGCTAAGTACCACCCCAGCTACAATTCATGAGCACCAACCCATAGGAGCTTCAAACCCCTTTTCCAAGCACCAACCCAACCACAATTCATGAGCACCAACCCACAGGAGCACCAACCCCTTTGGCGAGCACCAGCCCACAAGAGCACCAACCCCTTTGTGTATACCACACACCTATCTCTCAATGTTGCTATCTCAAAAAATGATAGATCAATACAACATCTCTTTCCTTTCTCTCACTTTTTCTCTTCTAAGCTAGATATAACAAATACAAATCATATTCATATCTCACAATTGCTCTTCTACGCTAGATATTACAATATCAAATCAACCTCTCTCTTCCATATTTACAAATGGCTTCTCAAGCCTTTATTTATAGCTTTCCAAATGACCTTTGGCCTTCCCCCTTTGTGACCCTTCAATCCTCATGGAAAATGGTGACAAACTTGGATGACCCTTCATATTCAAGCCTTTGAAAAGTCATGTGGTGACCCTTCATGACCAAAAACGTTCTTCCCACTTTTGTCCTTATCTTTGGTGACTTTTCATATTCCTCAAAGTGTCCCTTCATGAGAAATTGTGCCCTTACTCTTTTGTCTTCACTTGGTGACTCTTGGTATTCCCCAAGATGACTCTTCATGGGAAAATGCGTCCCATCCTTCTTTTGTCTTTACCCCATGGCTCTTCGACTTCTCCATGGGCCCTTCTTTTTCTCATATGCAACCAAAAATATATTTGTTAATATTAAATAAATATTAACTCATATTAGCCAAGATATATTTATTATAGACAACATTAAATGCAACGGGGCCTTTATCACCAATAATAATATAACTTTGACATCAATGAAAATATTTCCAACAAATGTTGCTTCAAGGTTAATGAATGTTACTAATGAAGATGTTGCATGCAAGCTTTTCCTACTAACATTATATGATGTTGCCTACAATTGGTTATTTAATCTTCAAGATAACTTAAATACTTCCTAGAATGCATGCTAAATCACTTTTATTGCCCAATTTAGATAAGTTACCAGCCCTATCCTAGTGTATCAACATTTAAATAGTATGAAGAGGGAACCTAATAAGCTAGTCTAAGATTTCAACATAATATTCAGAGGATGTACACCTGGCTGAGTCTAGCATACAAACCAAATAAAATTTTAACATTAGATAGGTAAAATAATGTCTTGTATCTAATCACTATAATGTTATCATAAAGAGTTGTTGATACCAACACTCTAGCCTTATCATATAACAATTATATCAATATTGATAGATAGCTAAATATTCAATTACCAAACACCTACAATATTAATATTGGTTTCACAGATATGAATCTAGTTCCTCATGTTAATCAAAATGTTCTTAAATTCAACTAGAATAAATTATATGTGCTACCTCCTCTGATGCAATAGAATCTAAATCAAAATTATGGTTATATGAATAATCAGGTACAAATGACTAGTCATCAATAGAACTAGCATTCAATTCCATCCAATACCATAGTTGCATACGGTGTTGATTCTCTGAAAGTAGAACTTGATTATATATAAATAATGGTGTAAAAGTTGAGAAATTACTTCTTGAACATGTAGAGGAAGATGGGTAATGCTAATGGCCAAAATAATATCCAAAATTATGGGTTTCAAATATATAAAAAACATTTCAATTGGTATGTAAATAACACATAATAGTAGAAACCCAATAAGTTACTATAAATCAATATAGTAGAAATAGATCTGCCCAATTAGTTTAAATTCTATAATATACCACAACATGATGAACTTTAATGTGTGTAATTATGTGTATCATTTAAGATCTTTTTAAGGAAGATGGTAAGGTAGGATCTGATGAACAACCCACCATATTTCCACCCTGAATTTGGTCCCTCAAACACTACTATGGTGTTTTAAACTCATAAGTATCCTTTTCCAAGTGAGGATGATAATGAACCATAGGATAATTTTTATGAAATAAATGCCTTTTATAAATACCAGAAGGGAAATTATAATCTAAGGAATAAATATCCCTTCACAACATATACTCCTCCAAACAACACAACTATTCCACCAAATCCAAGGGTTGATAATAATCCACCTCCTCCAAAATTGAATGAATAACCCTAGAATAAGGAGGAATATGGAAAATTAGGATATAACATTTTTGGAGATATGAAGAAGATTAAATATAACATCACTCTCCATGAATTGGATGAAATCACTAAGTAGAATGAGCTCTTGTGAAGGGTTATTATAGGAAATTCAACTATAGAAAAGATAAAGGTTATTCATGCCAATGCTATATCTAAGAGTAAAACATAAGTTCTTCATTTATTATTAACTATTATATCATTCAAAAAGAACATTCTTAATTATTTATTTGATTCTACAGCTTTATCCACTATGATGTCAACTTACATTTTCCAAAAGCTTGGATTGACTCTAAGCCCATCTAAGATCATAGTTTCATAGCTGGATAAGACAATGGTGCCTATGGTTAGAGAATTAAACAATATACACATCAAAATGGCATGAAATCCATATGTATATATGACTAATAACATACTTATGGTGTATATCTTATAAATATACAGACTCCTCAATAGAGACTGGTCTAAAATGTTGAATGCGTAAGTAGAAATAGATTTATCTCATATTTGATTTCCATGGAGAGGTATTTTAAACCAGATTTGAATTGATCAAGAACAAAAAATGAAACACTCCATTAAATAATACAAAACTAAACATTAAGAGGTAGTCTACAAGTATCCTAACCTTAGGATTTATACATTTACCATAAAGTATGAGGTGGAAGAGCTAAAAGTGTAGGGACCTTCTGAGTTATGGATTCTCTACTTAAATGGTGTAATATCCAAGAAAGGATCAAGAATTGATATTGAATTAGTGGATCTACAAGGTAATAATTACCTAGAAACATATAGATTACAATTCCCTTTCACCAATAATAAAGCATAGTATGAGGCACTAATTTTGGGATTGTATAATTCTCTAAAAAATAATGTCAAAAAACTGCTAGAATATGAAGATTCAGAATTAGTAATCAATCAAGTCAAGAATAAATATCAATGCAAGTTATCATACCTAAAGAAGCACAAACATAGATCTTGGTATTTAATTGAGTAAATTGAGGCATTCAATATAGTGTTTTTTCCTAGAGAATAAAATCAAGTTCTTGACTCACTGGTAGTTTCAACTACCAACTTAGCACCACTACATGATTATAAGGTACATATATTTTTCATTGAGGTAGTACCTTGTCCATTTGTCCCTGACAACATGGAAAATTTACAAGTCTTTTATGATGACTAATATATCCTCTAATTCTTGACTAACTTGAGACAATTTTGGTCTCAAATCATTGATGACAAGGAGATTATTTACTTATGCTAAGAGGAATTGGGAGAAGAAGGACTCATTAATTTAAAAGAAAATTACCTTACCTTAGGCATGGTTTCTTTACAAGGGGAATTTGATCTAGTTATTTAAGCACAATAGCAAAGAAAACCAAAATTAAATGAATCTAAGTTTAATAATGAGAATTTAGGAGATGAGTATGATCTACCCTACATTAACATTGGCCTGAGATGCACTCCATAATAAATATAAAGGGTGAAGGATTTACTCAGCCAGTATAAATATGTGATTACATGGATGCATGAAGACTTGAAAATTTTTAACCCAAGGGTCTTTACCTACAAAATCCCATTGGAGTTAGACCATGAATTATTCAAGTAAAGAAAGAGGATGATAAATAATATAATGGAGCCTCTTATCCAAAAAGAAGTGGAAAATTTGTTGAATGCAAAAATATATTTCCCTATTAGACATTCTCCTTGGGTAGCTAACTTATTTATAGTCAGGAATAAGAGTGGGTAAATTAGACTATTTTTTGATTTCATAAAAATGAATAAGGCTTTTGATAAAGATAATTATCATTTTACTTCTTTATAAAAAGTGATCCAAATAGTAAGTGGTTTAGGAATGATGCCTTCTTGTATGGATTCTTAGGATATAACCAAGCGTTGGTGGAATTTGAGGACAAAATGAATATTACATTCACTATAAAAGGGCTACTTATGCATACAAGAGGATGGAATTTGGCATATTTCATGCAAGATATAATTTTCAATGATCTATATATAATTCAGTCTAAGGGATAATAGGTAAATGTATAATCATCTACATGGATGACCTCACTATTTTCTCATAGATGATAACTAATCACGTGGGCCATATCCAATCAATCTTTGAAAGATGTAGAATGTTTATCATCTCACTAAACCTAAATAATATAATATGTGGCATCAATTAATGTAATCTCTTAGTTCACATCATCACCAAACAAGTAATTACAATCGACTTGGATAGAATTTAGGGGATATCAAATATTGCATTCCCAAATAACAAGAAAGAAATCAAATCTTTCTTTCGGAAGATAAATTTCATGAGTAAGATCTCAGGATTTTCATATATAGTTAGAATTATAAATTTAATTATCAATCAAGATGATAAATATAAGTGGATAGTAGAGGCCTAAAATTATTTTCAAGACATCAAAGATGCAATATCTCAGGGTCTTATACTGATAAGTCTGAACTTCATACAATATTTCTTCTTGTATTCATTCACTTTAAAACATACCATTATCATCATGATTACCCATAAGAATGATGAAATTGATTATCCTATTTCATTCATGAGCACAAACTTGAAGGAAGTATAGATTGTATATTCTAGGATATATAATCAAATATTTGCCATTGTCAAATTGGTAAATAAATTTTGACACATCTTGAGAAATAAGACCATTTCCATTATGTTGGATCTTGTTTTCAAGATCACTTTGGGGGGAAAATAATAAGGATAATGTAGAGGAAATTAAATGGTAAAATTATAGGAATTTGACATAGAAATCAATCTTGGAAATATTGTTAGAGGTTAGCACATTATACAGCTCATGACTGAGTCTAACCCACACATCACCATTAAAGAGTTTTGTGAAACCCAAGTATCTATAAGAGATTGGTATATGGATATTATTCAATATTTAATCATAGGTACTTTTTTCTTAGAACTAAATAAAGGATAGAGGAGAGCTTTGAGGCTCAAATCTACTCATTATATGATAAGAAAAAAGATTTTATATAGAATAAATTATAAAGGCATCTACTTGAGATGCGTATCATAAGAATAAGATCAATAAATTATTGAAAAAATACACTAAATAATAGGCAATGTTCATCCCTCTAGAAACACCACATCCCATAAAATCATCCTAATGGGTTATTATTGGTCAATAGTAATTAAGGATGCACATGTTCATGTAAGAAAAATTTATGAATGTCAAGTCTTGGTAAAAAAAGAGGTACATATACCAATGGCTTTATAGCCTTTTATTTAATGGATACCATTACTTCAATAGAGATTATACTTCATTAGTGTCATTAAACCCAATTCTTCAACTATACATAACTTTGTACTCATTTTCATAGATTATTGCACACCATGGATTGAAGCAATAACTAAAAAGTATTCTAAAACACAAGATGTAATCAAATTTATAGAATAATAAATCAAAACTAGATTTTTTACCCCCATTCCTTTAGTTTTTTACAATGGTATAGCATTAAAATTAGATGAATTCACTAAATGGTCCCATGATAGTCAAATCACCATCATGACATCTTCCAACCATTACCCACAAGGAAACAAATTAGTTGCATCAACAAATAAAATATGATTGATGCTATTATAAAGTCAACAATAGATAAACCTAGAGATTGGCATACTATAATAAAGTATGCACTATGGGTTAATCAAACAAGATATAAGCTATCCCTCAAGGCTTCACCTTAATTTCTCATATATGAATGACAACTAGTTTTCCCAATCATGTTTAAATTGCCAACATCTAAATTTATGCAAGAGTTCATGGAACCAAGTTAAAAGGTGGATTATATATTATTAGACATAATATAAATGGAATATTTAAGGAATGAATCCTTATATAATTTCAATAAACATCAAGACATAATCAAAAGGTGGTTTGACATAAGAAAAAATTCAAAACATTCAAAATATATGACGTGGTGCTTCTATGAGATAAATCCCATGAAAAAAGGATATCATGACATGTTTAACCAACTATGGATTGGATCTTATTATATTTTAGATATCTTGGGTAATAATGCTTTATGTTTGAGGTATCTCCAAGGTAATGAATTAGCATATCCATATAATGGATAGTTTTTGAAGCACTACTTCATGGTTTTACCATCTTGAGATGTTCCTAAGTAATAAAAAGTGTTTTGATAAAGGTAGGATCTGAGAATTTCCTATTTTTAGCATTTACCTTTCCTAAGTTTAGCTCCCTACATTATAGATTAGATGTTTTATTTCATGGAAATCTGGTTGACTTCCTCTAGTATGATCAAACAAGTATCCAACCCATTGGATTTCCTATCCATGTTAAAAATATAAAAGTTTAGTCTATGAAAAGGGGTACCAAAAGTAAGAACTAGTATGGGAAAAACATCAACAAAATCACATAAATTAGTTTAATTATAGCTTATACACCTTTATGTTTAAGAATTTTAGAATTCAGGTATGCATAAAAAAATTAATCAGCCATACTAACATGAATGCTTCTATCAGGCATATAAAGGTTATTCTCATTACTACATACAAATTTAGAAAGTTTGCTCATTTTCATTAGATGAAATTCACATCTCGTGTTAATGATTGTTTGAGGAAATAATCATTGATATGGATGTAGCTAGAAAGAATCAATCTGGTAAAAAATTATGCTTTCATATATATGCCAAATCACTATGGTTTTGTCTCTCACTCTTCCAACGATACTCTTAAAAATAAAAAATAGAAAAATAAGGATTAATGCATCCTAAAAAGAGTAATCCATCAAACTTAAATAAAATCCAAAGGTGATCAAAGTTTCAAATGATGAAATAAGATCAATGTATTATGTATTATGCAAGAATATAAGAGGAGAAAATAAAAGGAACCAAAGGTACCTCTGTCAATTTTATGGACACTTGGCTGGTAATATAGAAATTCTTGAGCTTCCTCAAATTTAAATATGTTTTCTAAGAAACTATAATGAACCCTATAGTTATCCCAAGTATTTTATAAAATCATCACAAAGGTAAAATGAAATCACTTCCTCACACATAGATACAAGGTATGAGCAAGGCAAGTATGTTGTATTTTATTTTTAGGAGTCTCTTTTATGTCTTTCATTCAATTATTATTTTTTGAAATGGTTCATGTTTGATTTGGAATAATTAACTAAAGTTTCTAGGTTCTTGAATGTTCAAAAGTATTCCCCTTGTAAGTCACCATTTTTTTAACTCAACATACCCCCATTATTTTTTTAGAATAGGGACCCACTATATTGTAAAAGGTCTAGGCCTATCTTATAAGTATTTTTTCATAGGATATTTATATTTTGCACCTAACTTCACTATTCAGTAAATGTATCTGGATGTGTTTTTCTTATTTAGACCAACCTATTAGTACTCTTCATAAGTTTTGCATATGCACAAGTTTTTAAAACATGAAAAATTTATGAAGTCTCAAGATTTGTGTAAATTGGTCTTCAAAACTTTTGTTCAAAAGTCTATATTTGGTATCTTTAGTCTTTTACACCTATATAAACCTTTGTATAAAACTAGGTCTTTGAAACTTTTTTTTGAATTTTTTATTCATAGGTTTTTTTTTGGAACCTATGTTCACATATTAGGTCCTCATAACTTTATCTACCATGTACTAAAGTATTTGATGTTTCTATTCATCATAAGTTCTCTCTTCAAAAATTGGGTCTTTGAAAATTTTGGTTTGAACAAAAATGTTTATCATTTACTCTTTAAAAAAATGTTCATAATTTGGTCTTTGGCATTTTGGTCTTTTGAATATTTGCACTTAGAATTTGGTCTTCAGAAAAATTGTTTGAAAAAAGTGTTTGGAGAAAATATTTGACATTTGGTCTTTGGTATGTACATCTTGAGTGAAAATTCTTAGAAAAAGTGTTTAGAAATTTTGATATGAAACTTAGTCTTCAAAAAAATAAACCCTCACAATATTTGTAAAGGATGCCTATCATAGGTCTTCAAAATGTTTTTTTAAAGACATGTTTACTTCACAAAAATTTAATCTAACATAATTTTAATGTAACATCCAACTCCTAACTACCAAGATACCCCATTGTATAGGTAAACTAAAACAAATAAAATGATATAATGACACTTGGAAAAATATAAATATGTGGCATTCTTCCTAACATCTATAGTGTCTACATGGCATACCTACCTAAAAGAAATGGCAAAGTTCAAATTAAACAAGTGATAGATACATTGTATATTAATGATACACAAACTATAATTAAATGCCAAAATCTATATCAATTAATTAAAAACAAATTTCATTCTCATTGATCACAAATAAAATCTGAGATCACTTGCCTCTTTGAGAACAAGCCCTAGATACCAATGTTTGAATCATGAAGTACACATAGAATATCCAAGCCACTAAATTGAATAACCAAAACTTTATCAAATCAGTGAACTAACTATCATGTCCTCATCCAAGACATTTAGAATATCCCTACCACAATCTAGATTCTCTATTAAGGATTCAAATGAATACAAAGACACTATCTTTGAACCATCAGTATTCAACAATGAGTATCCCAATTACTTGAAATTGTGATAAGTAATTCATTAGGTGCATGCACACACTTACGAGGAGAAATAAAAACCCAAAAAAAAAAAAAAATGGTTGTGGACCTTATCCCTGCCAAGAGATAGGTATTGTATTTCAGAGTGGCCAAGCCCAAGGTTATGACATGCATAGACCTCTTATGAGACCTATTCTTCATTGGTAAACTGATTTGGAACACATTCTTATACCACCTATAACACAAAATCATCATCACCTACATCTCAAGAGATGAATTTTAGAGGTATTTTCCCCTACCTATCATGGATTATACATGTGATTTTCATAAATTCATTATATATAAAAATAAAAAATCAAATAACAAAACATTGAGCAAATGGATCATTCATAGGGAGACCATCATCCTCAAAGATAAGTAGTCGATGCCTGTAATAAAGTTCTAGATTGGATTTCATATCAGGATGAACCTCCTGAAGTGGTTCTATGTCAAACCTAATATTTAATTCCTTCACCTTGAATGTGTTCCAATTCTATATTTATTAATGATCTCAGAGCTAACATTTAATTTGGGAGAGCTATTCAATGTTAAGTTGCAAGATCAAGTTTTGCACAAGGAAAAGAGGCCATTAGCAGGATATTTTTATATTATGTCATACCTCTTAGATATTTTGATAGACATAATATATATTCACAATAGGTCACCTAAGATCCCATATCTAAAATTCATTCAGAACCATATATGTGAATCATATTATTTTATGCATATAGCTACCTATATCAATAACATAACTCATATTACATAGGATGCATACCCTAAAGTTTGGAGGTATATTCATTAATCACCACTTCTTAGGATATCTAAGAGCATAGTTTACACATTTACGTCTAGAGGGGACTATTTTATATATCTTGACTACATCATGATTATGGTTACTAGACACAAGGTTACACCTTTGCATCTCACCAAACATGTACTAGACAAATTAGTAGAATAGGATATATCCTATCATATATAGTGGGGAATTAATGAATATTTGAAGAAGAAAAATAAGATTGAATTACATTTCTCCCATATAATGATTTTAAGGATGTGATACATCAACTATAAGCACTTTTGGGAGGCTAATAGATTCAGAGAATACTACTTAACCACCCTTCCACATAGAGACTAGATTTGTCATGGTAAACTTCAAAATCATATTCAAGGCCTTCCTATTCCATATCAATATGATCCTTATGACCATGACTTACTTTTTATTAATTCCAAGAGTGATGCCCACATTATGGAGAGGGCACAGACATCTCGATTAGGTGAAGAACTCTTAAAAATCATGTAAGGAGAGCCATCCAATTTTATTATGGATGCACATATCAAGATCTCACCCTTTTATTAATGGGCCACCATAGATTTTTGGAGAAATAGGCATTACAAATAATCAATGGAATAATGGTAAAATTCCCAAGAATTATTAATGGAAATGAAAACTATAAATCAAGATCCTAGGGTGGTTGAATATCACAAAGTGTTAAATTCACTTAGGAGAGCTGAAGATGAGCCAATTTGCATTAAATATTCAAACTAAAAAGGACATGCTCACCTTGATGTTACTTTATCCAAATAAACTACAAGTGTGGAAGTCTCAACTTCTCCTACTCAAGAGGCTTCCCTGATAGTAGAAAAGGTCACTATTTGTTATAAGAGGAAGCCAAGAGCTCAAATCCCACCAATGACTCCATTTATTGAAGTAACATTTATAAAAGGACCATCAAGATAGGAGAATTCATTTATAGATGGTGATTCCACATATGAAAAGGTATAGCTATAAATATCTAAAGTCCTAAGAATCCAAAACACCAAAGTCAAGGTACCACTACATGGAGACCAATCAGGTGAGGCTGTAACCCCTAATATCACTATAGCTCCTTTAATTTCTACAAATCTATTTGTATATTTTATCTCCCATATTTATATTTGTTATTTTGATCCCATTTATCTAAATCCTAGTTTTTCCTCTTCCCTAGTTTTACCTAAGACAAAAATTGTTTCCTTTGAACCTAGTTTCCAATCATCCTTGTTTGTGTCAAAAGTAGATGTTTCCTCTATCCCTACTATATACACTTTCTCAATAGTCTCTATTATTCCAATCATGTTCTCATCATTAATTCCTACCACTTAAACTATGGTTACTTCAACCACTACTTCAACATCCCCTAAGACCAAAAAAGTACCATCTAAGACAACTAGGGGAGCATTAGCAAGTTTATAGGTACATGTGTCATCTACTCAACTATGCTTGTCAATGCCTTCTTCTAGTTCATATCAAAATACCACTATAGTATCATTAAATAAGGTTGGAAAGAAGAAAAAACTATATAAATTTCACAAATTCCCCTAATATGATTGTGTGGATTGGTCAAAGATAATTTGGTCTTCCCTTCCTGATCCCTTACTTAAAGAGGCCTTAAAGTAGTCTTTAGGAGATTATTGGTTGAGATTATAGCCCATGACACTCAACCAATTGAATCAACTCAAATAGTCATCCTATAGTAGGTAATAGATTTGGAATCTCAAGATTCTCAAAGACCAAACCTTACAATCATAGAGTTGCCCATAAAAAGGTCCATTTTTGACAAATCCATAGGGAGTATCTAGAGGGTGAAGAAAAGAAAAATTTAAGATAATGTTTGATGGGGGTGATTCTAGAGGAGAGATAAGATTTTTTCTCCCTATTATAGAGGAAGAACATGAAACTAGGTAGTGTCCCTATATCAAGGATTTCAAATCCTATTTTGACACACATAAGGATGCTTTACTCAAGCTCCATGAAGGAATAGAACTAGTAAGGAGAGATCTATAAAAAGAGTTAGAACTAGTTATGAAATTAAAAAAAACCATCCATGTTCCCATGAAAATTTAAATAGATGTGCAAAGTGTGATTTCAAGACTGTACAACATCTTGGAGTCTATTGCTTAAATGAGGGTTCAATTAACCCATCAAATCATTGAAGTAACTAAATTGTTTAATTATTTAAAGGAAGATGAGAATAAACTAAAATTCCTTGTTCTTTACATAATAAATAAGACATATAGTCATCTTAATTTAATGACACCATAAGAGGCTTCAAATTCCCTCAACCTAATTGTCATTAAAACACAAGAAGCAAGGGAAGGGTCATAGCAATAGAAATAATAATGACCAAATATGTAGAAAATGAGAGCCTTATTTTGTAAATTCTAGAGGAATTGATGCTCTCATAGGTGAGGGACTCTATAAGCAAGTGGTCAAAGAAGTAAATCTAGTTTTGACCATCTTTTCCAACAAGACTCAAACATATTTTAGTAGAATCTTCAGGGATTAACATTGGAGGAGATTTAGGTTGAATTGAATTTTGCATGGAATAAAGTCACAGAGGTGGATATATTCTAGATTAACTTCAAGAACACTAAAATTGAACATTCATGAGTAATGGAGTAGATAAATAGAGTACATATACCCCAAATTTTGAACATGGACATCATAAGATACCAAAATGATGCCATTTTTAATTAATTTTAGGAATTAGATGCCAAGAAGAAAGTTAAGACTCCAAATACCACCTCAGTTATAACTACTAGTTCATTACCTATCACGATGACAATCATAGCCATGAAATCATTGAGCATAAACAAGCCTTAGATATTAAAGGTTAAATTTTATGTATTCATGCATATAGGATTAATATATGTAATTATAATTTACTTAAACTTGATGTATGAATGTAAAAGTTAGCTTGGGAAATCTATAAGCATGCACACATTGCATAACATTATGCATGCAAACTTATTTTTGACACAGTTGTAATTAACTATAACTATGCATTCATTTTTGACATTAAAATTAGAATAAAGTTCCAATTTCCAAATTTAAATTTGAGTTTGCATGAACTTGGAGTATGAGTACACCCCTCCCCATGTATATATATGCATGTAATCCCTCATTTCATAGGATCATAAATTTATATATACAAGAAGAGATCATTTCAATTGTCATGCAAATGTTTGGATATATTTTCCTTTAATTTTTTCGTAATTAAGGTTTTATTCCCTTTGGTTATTTTAATTTAGTAATTTGAAGTGTGCAAAATCTATAGATAATTCTTTTTATTATCATTGATATCCACTAATTTAATATGTACAAAAATTATTGAATAGTTAGTAAGTATTATTTATTTTAAGTAATTAGTTGTTTGTCTTAATTTTATAAGTGTGTAGGAATGTTTCCCTTTGATATAGTCTTTTAGGTGTGAGCCATAGCTATCCTGTAAAACTTTCTAGTTTGATTGTTAATATTCTAAGTGAGGGTGTGCAATAGCTACTCTAAAAGGATAAACATTCATTCGAGACCCTTAATTTTCCTATACCATTCCATCAAAAACTACCTAATTGTGTTTGTCTTTGAGTGTGTAACTATTACAAATAGTAAGCATTAGTTCTAAAAACACATATCCATAGAGGAACCAACTGAGGAAGTGACCTATTTAAACTATAGAGCCTTATTTTCTACTCTACCCTTCCATCCTTTTTAAGTTTATTTGACTAATATCTAACCATTTTACAATAGTTTCCATCCATCCAACCCAACTAGGTTTGATTTCTTTACTAGGATTTATTTCACTACAAGCACACTCAGTTAACATCCTGCATGATTAGATTATTATTCCACAACCACATTGTTTAACTCATACCTGTAATTTGTGCCTTTGGGTGGATTTTACCTCCATTGAGATCCTAAAATGTTAGATGCTACCTCATTTAATTTGGGTATGTGCACAAGACCCACATTAACACACCATTTCATGAAAAAATTCACACCATTGAATTATGTTGGATAAGCCTAAAAACTTACATGAAGGAATCCAAATGTAATGGGAACACATTAGTTCAATATTCATAATAAAAAGACTTATCAATTAAAATACATAGGTACACAAAATGACCTTATCATGGAGATTTGGAATTTTTTTACTTAGCCAAATAAATATGTTTCAATCTATATAATGTTATTTAAAGCTAGATAATATTATTTAAATCTAAATAAAACTATGAAAGCTATAAAATATTACCTAGAGTTATAAAATTTTATTCAACGATATAGAAGCTCATCCAAATTTAGAATAAAAAGTCAAGTGAATTTATTCTAGAGTAAATATTAGTTGTTTTAGTAAATACAATATGTAATTTGGATGAATAATTTAGTTTATTTTTTAATTTATTTTTTTTGTAGGAGAGATATCATTATAACTATAGTTAATTTTTCATGTGAACTATGTATTAGTGGGTTTGGTCCACTTAGTTTCATTAAAAATATCTTTTGTTGAACCCATTATTATTCAGGATAGAAGATATAAAATTTAGCAAGTAATTTTATTAAATATAGAGGTTTTAAAAAATCACTATGTGGATGTTTTATGAGTTTGGTTTTCCTTATATAAATTAAATAAATGCCTTGTGTTTTATTGGATTAAAGTGTTCATTTATTAGAACTATATATTATTTTATGATTTAGGTAAATTGATCTTATGTAATATTAACTATTTCATTGATAAACTGTGACCATTTCAAAGTCTATGTATATGAATAAATTATTCTATCATTGATAATAGCTTATATTTTCACTTGGTTATGCTTGTGGAATTTATTCATAGTGTTATTTAATCCTTAGATTATATTAGTATATTTATTTTAATTTGAATGAATACTAGGTTTGATAAATATTTGTTTATTTATAATACATATTATTTGGTGTTTGATTTAGAAAAGAATTGATAGATAGAAATCTGATTCACTGTTCTAACTTACCCTTTCCTTTCTACCTTACCCTTTCCTTTCATTATGGATTTTTATTATTTTGATTCAAATCATTGTACAAAATATTAACATCATTTTAAATGTCCATTTTTATTTATTAGTGGATGTTATTTGAAAAACTAAGTGAGCATTGTTGGAAAATCCTCCCTTCAAAGCTTTTAGGTCACATGCTTCTAAATTTATTTCATTGAAGTAATTCTTTTGAGAACCACAACCTATGTCTTGTGTCTTGGGTCAAATCCTAAGGACCCTAGAATGAGAGGATGTATATCCAATATCTATTGGAGTATATGCAACCAGATTACATCAACAAGAGAAATAAAAACATGTATTTTAGAAGGTATGAAGGTGAAAACAAAGGGGGTGAAAGTGAATGCAAGTGATATAGATGTAGAAGGAAAATTATTTAAATAAGAATAATAATGAATTAAATTAAAGGAAGATGAGGAGATTATAGCAAAGAGTAAATGTATCTACTAAAGAAGAAAGGGAAGATGTTTTTCTATCTTATTTAGAGGTAGATTAGGAATCATTGTTGAAGGAAGAGTATAATGTGGGAGAAGATTCACCTTGTGAGAAACTAGTGATTAATTTGAGAGGAAGATAAAGTGAAGTATGGAGTGAACAAGTGAATAATGGTGAAAGGGAAACAAGTGGGATTGATTAAACTATTATTATGACCAACACACCCTACATTCAAAAAATTTAGATGGGGACCCAATTTTCATTCATAATTTTCATGATCATATCTTATGTATTACATGTTCATGGTCTAGTTCACATGAAAATGACTTTAATTTTTCAATAGTTATTCAACTTTGTTGTAATAACTATAAGCAAGACTCTGTTACAATGTTAAATTCTTAAAGTTGATTTACATCTTTTGTATCGTGTTGAATCTGGGTTTGAAGATGTTTTGTATTGTTATATTAGACCTCAAATTTTAAAATTTTAAAATGTGACCATTGAAATGTTTAAATGAGATTTTAATCAAAATATTTTATACCTTTAATATCAATAGTCAGGCTAAATGGGACATGATTATGATTTATTTGACTAATTGACTAATATAATGTCTTATCTAAAGTTTGTTTCTTATGCCTATGTTTGAAGGCTACCACTAACATCATGATATCTTGACATGCATCTTCATCCAACTTCCTCACTCAAAATTTTCAAAGTTATAAGTCCATTATTCACTTGAGAAAGTGATATTAATCCATGCATCACACTATCACTTATCTGGAGTTTGTAGATTTAAGATTTAATATATAGAGTCATTTACATACTTGAATGAGTAAGATCATGACATATGTCTTCATCCTATATAGTTGTATATCCTTCAATCATAATACATGTTCCAAGTCTTATAAAATATGTAGAGTAGCTTGGACCATCCACATGTCATAATACCACTTATCCATGATTGATAGGTCCTTACATATTTTTAAAAGTTTTATTTCATCTAAATAAGTGAGATTACTCCACATGTCACAACCTCAAAAACCCACTACCTATAGGAGGAAAATTCATAATCAAAACCTAAAGGTCATCCAAAGTAGTAATATCCATCCACATGTTATCATCTTGACAACCTATGACCTACCAAATCATAGTAAAGAGGTTAGCTCTTGACAAAGTGAGAGCTATCCAAGTTTCATCATCTTGAGAACCTATAGTATAACATAATAAGGTACAAAGTCAAAATTTATTAACCCTCCAGTGAAGTGAGATTACTCCACATGTCACAATCCTATTAACTTATTATTTACATAACGCATAATAAATAATTTCATACTCTTAGAAAGCAAGTCTAAAATATTTGGCCAAGTGTCATCATATTTGGAACCTATGGCCAAAGAATAAAATTACAAATAATAAAGTTGGGTACCCTATGGATAAGTGATATGTATCCATGTGTCTCCTATCGAGTCATGTAATTACAAAAAATATATATGTCCTTAAAAATAAGCTATAAAAGCATAAAAATAGAACATATGTCATGTCAAGATGATGAATCACCCAAAAGAAAATAAAATATGCCACATGGTAATAAAAATATGTTAAAATTTGATAATGTGAAATCAAAATTCAAAAACAAATAAATAAATGGGTAAGAAAGTAAAAGTCATTGTTTTTAATTAATTCACATGAATTGTAAACTCAACACATTCAATTTACATAGCCAACAAATCTAAGTAATATATTTGGCTTACAAGGCCTAATTTTATTAGATTAGCATCTTTTTATCCTATGTATTCTAAAAATTTGATCTCCCTAACAACTAAAAGACTTCAAGATCTTTAGATAACTTAGAATACTTGCATAGTGATAATCACTTCATCATCTTGCGATACTCTTTCCTTTGCATATTCCATCACTATCATGATTGAATTTATGGACATACTGTTTAATTTAGTAGCATTTAAGCACCAATTCAAACATTATTCATCTATATGGGTAGAAGTGAATGTAACAAAACCTTACAGAGCAAGGTACCAACTACCTATCTTCACACACTGATATAAGGATGAAAGTTTATATATTAAGGTATTATACCTACATAGTGATATGGAAAAACCATAGGTAATGCCTTACATAAATGTGTTTTATAATTTATTTATAAATGGACAAATTTCTAGGAAAATATTGCACTATTAGTATGGTACCACCCTTATGGCCTACATTAGTGGAAATGCATTTGAGAGATACTATAGGATCCCTATTATTAAGATAGACTATGGCCAATATATGATGAGTTCATGGTTGCTTCAAATTTAAATCAAGGACAAATTTCATAAATGGGCATCCAACCCAAGCAATTTTCTGATCAAAGGCCTAATTTCTTCCATTCCCATATTTGTTTTTAGGATAAGGATAAGAATCACCATGGATTTTCTAAATAAGTTCTATGGATTCTTTATTATTTATTATTTCATGAGATATGGGTCTCATTATTGGACATCATTTTGAGTTTGGTCAAAATTGGTTTCCTTAGAGAAATAATTAACTCTAATTTAATACACCAAATCAGTAACCTAAAAAATCCACTAGATGGTAACTTGTATATGATGTCATACTCGGTAGATGTTATAATTTATATAGTACATCCATCCTATGTATAACCTCGGGAAACATCTATAGATTATCCTAAAAATATGGTTTATGATGAATTCAATGTTCTTCACATATACAAATTTAGGAGGCAACTTTAGAGAATTACATAAACATTTTATCCAATTGTGTATAAGGCCATCTATGGTAGAACATGCCAATATTATTAGAATAAATTAATAGAAGCTTTAGGAAAATAGGTGATTATTGGTATTACATGATTTCACTATGATAAGAATTAAAGGTATTAAGGCATAACCTTATTATCTACCACATATTATTCTAGGCAAAGTGGTTAAATAAGAGATTGTTACAAAATTGTATGATAGTGTGGACATTAAACTAAGAGTTTATAAATAAGGAATTTTGCATCTAACCCCTCTTAGAATTAGTTTCATATAGTATACCAAATAGGATCAACTCAACTTTGTGGGTGAAATTAGAATGCATTATGACTTGAAAAGGGCACCATTTAGGTATTGGGATCCTAGAAAGAAGATCATAGAGCACCTTAAGAAATATGAAAATAAATTTAAAATCTCCTATCGGCACCAATGGTACAATTATGGTCTTATATTTTTAAATGTTGATGATTATAATGAGGTTTCTAAAAATATGTGCAAAGATAGAATGCCAATGATAATATCCCAAAGGATCTAGTATGATCGTACCAACACAAATGAAGATGAAAAGATAATAGACAATGAATAATGGACCTTGACACCATTTCATGGGCCTCCTCCTCAACTAGAAACAAAAATGGGGACATAAATTTTTGAATAAGCAAGTACATCTAGGAAGATAGACTACAAGTCATATCCAATATCACTAAAGGCCTCCTCACACCTCTAAGATCTATTGCTTCTCAACTTATAGCTGATGTAGAGGAATCTATGGTTCCCAACAGATCAGAGGGACCACTTTATTTTATGCACCTACCTCCATTAATAATAATATAGTGATTAAGTCTTCCTTTCCCATTATTTATACTCCATCAATAGTCTATGTCATTCCCACTCCACTTTACACCACTGTATCCCCTTCATTTTCCACTACACCCACTTCAAGGCTATCTTGTATTTATACTAGGCCACCACTAGTGACATATCAAAGGAAGCCTAGGACTCCTTCTATGTCTCCCCAAGTTGTATAAAAATAAGAAAGGCCTCTTAAGTGTATATTTACCAAAGGAAGACCTCTTTATGAGGAATTAGATAAGGAGAAAGATGTAGTATATCAAAGAGAATATCAAGAGGAAACTGAGTTAGAAGGAACATAAAAAATGAAGAGTCAAAATTAGAACATGAGAAATTTGACTCAATTGAAACAAAATTAATATTAGGAGAAAAAAATATATGGATTCATAGGTAGAGTCTAGATAAGAATTTGAAACTTAAAAATTACATTTTTGGCTACACATCCAAGCTCTCAACCTCATATTGTAGATAAAAAATAAAGGTGGTGGTAGAGACCATGCTAATCTCTATTCAAAATCAAACTAGGGAACTACATCCCAAGGAGACCCTGGTCATTGGTAATGTCAATACAAGAGTTGATACAAGTCCCATACGTAAAATTAATACAAATTTTTCATTTTTATAAGCTATAGTAGTAAACTCTATAGTAACAAATTTCATTTCCACTACTACTCAAGATGATAGCCAACCATCCAATAAAGTTACCAAAATTCTTGATTATTTGGTGTCTCTTGAAAATATTTTTTTTGTAGTTAGAAAAATTAGATCCACCCATTATTTACTTTTATTTTTGATTATTTTAGTCCACTCAAGAGTCCTCATGCATTAAAAATTCTAAATTTTCAAATTATAAACCAAATCCCATTGAATTTTGCTTTTCCTACTATTAGTGAATCTACTAGGAATTATACTAATACTGTGAGTTTGATTCAAACCCATGTAAATTATACATCCATTAGTGAAGCTAATAAAAAACCTCTTAGACCAAATAAATAGGTGTGTTTTAAATATTTAGTGTTTGCTTTCATTTTTCTTTCATGTGTGACACCTCATAGGTCATCTACACAATTAGGTGTGCCTATTTATCCATCCTCCCAAATATATTCTTCCATGGTCTCAGTATGCATCATGACATAAAATACCAAGTATATCATCAAGACACATCCACATAATAATGTCATTGAATGGAGAAAATCCATCCCTTATTTTACTAAATTAACTACATCTTCTCCTACTAAAAAACCTACTCCAACATCAATGCATCCTTCGGGTCAATCCCCTCCTTCCACCTCTCCATCTACATAACCTAAAAATTATAAATCTATAGTGAGAATTCATCCATGTATGTATGTATGTATGTATACACACACACACACACACACACACACACACACACACACACACACATATATATGTACATATATACACACACACACATATATATACATATATACATATATATATATATATACATATATATATATATATACATATATATATATATATATATATACATATATATATATATATACATATATATATATATATATACATACATATATATATGTATGTATGTATATCTATATATATATATATATATATATATATATGTATATAGATACATATATATATATATATATATATATGTATGTATGTATGTATATATATATATATGTATGTATGTATATATATATATGTGTGTGTGTGTGTGTATGTATATACATACATACATACATATATATATATATACATATATATATATATATATATATATATATATATATATATATATATATATATATATTGAATTAGTAGTAGGTAAAAATGTTTAATTATAATAGAGAGAATACATTCTCTCTAAAAATGAGGAAGGTCCACCTCATAGACCCAAATCATGTGTGTGTGTGTGTGTGTGTGTGTGTGTGTGTGTGTGTGTGTGTGTGTGTGTGTGTGTGTGTGTGTGTGTGTGTGTGTGTGTGTGTGTGTGTGTGTGTGTGTGTGTGTGTGTGTGTGTGTGTGTGTGTGTGTGTGTGTGTGTGTGTGTGTGTGTGTGTGTGTGTGTGTGTGTGTGTGTGTGTGTGTGTGTGTGTGTGTGTGTGTGTGTGTGTGTGTGTGTGTGTGTGTGTGTGTGTGTGTGTGTGTGTGTGTGTGTGTGTGTGTGTGTGTGTGTGTGTGTGTGTGTGTGTGCGCGTGTGCATGCGTGCGTGTGTGTGTGTGTGTGTGTTTGTGTATATATATACACACACACACATACATACATACATATATGTATTCATATATATATATGCATTTATGTATATATATACATACATATGTATATATATACATACATACATATATATATACATACATACATATATACATATATATATATATATATACATACATACATATATACATATATATATATATGTATATATACATACATACATACATACATACATATTACATGAAGAGGAGGAAAGTACGAATGATTTAATCATTACTGAGTAGCCATAGGTGGGTTTTCATTTTAATAGAAAAACTAACACATTGAGAAAGGTCAAGATAAATATTGAATTGGTAGTAGGTAAAAATGTTTAATTATAATAGAGAGAATACATGCTCTCTAAAAATGATGAGGAAGGTCCACCCCATTGACCCAAATGAATATGAGTAATATTCCTACAATTTTGTTGATGTAATTAATAAAAAGTTCAAAAATTATCACTAATTTAATTAAAGGGCTCAAGGAATAAATGTTATACAAGATCCCTATAATATTGTAGATAATGTAAAAGGAGCATCATAAAAATTGTAATAAATTATTAGTTCAATAAAGAAATCAAGATTTGAGTCCCATATAGAATAGGGAAGTTAAATTAGGAATAAAATATAATGAAATATGTGAACATTAAGCTCAATTTCTTGGTCCAAGCTACTAAAAATAAATCCTATGCACACTTATGTTTGATATCAACTTCTAATGTTACTTTATCCCATAAATATGTGAAAACTATAATATAAAGTTTTATAATTAAATTCATGCCTTGGTGAAATAATTCATAATTAATGAGTAATGGGCAATGCCAATTTTGAAGGATATGAAGATTGTGTATATATACACCTTTGTGGAAACTAGTCCCAAGGTCCATTTTTTAGGGTTTACTCCAAGTGGACACTGATAGTTTTTAGGTAGAGATTAAAGGAAATATTTATAAAACTAAAGATCATATTATCCAATTAATAAATTTTGTGAAATATAAAGTGGCCAATGCAAACACATTAAATGTGAAAATCAAGGATTCAATGATTACTCATGAGAAGATGATGGACAAGCTTCCATTTAGTTTGAAAATATATATCATTGACTATAAAATAATCAAAATTTCAATTTTAAATAAAGTAATGCTTTATACAAATAGTCAAAATAATTCAAGGAGACTCATCCTTTGGTAGGTACATCTTTTGTATCTCAGACGTATCTAAGTATAAAGCCTGAGTTTATGGGATATATTATAATATAGACATCGAAGGGTCCAAATTTTTTGACACTATAAAATTTAGTTCCACCAGTGCCTCTATCAACTTTAGTTGCAAGTCTAGTTGTAACTATATCTATAGTGGCCAATATCACAAGAATACAGGGTCCATCAATGAGTGGTACCACATTAACAACTTGATAATATATGTATTTTTTCACGTCTTTGATTTTAATTGAGAGTGAAGTCCCAATTCTCTTTTTTAAATATATACATATTGTAAATAAGAGCTCTATTTGAGGGATAATATTTATATGTATACATGCACAATATGCATAGATTTTGACACTCGGTTCATAAAATAAAATATGTAAATTTAGATTTTTATTGAGGATGAGTTGCCCCATCCCAAGATATATATACTTTGTGTCCTCCACATTCCAAGATGAGGAGAATTTTATAATTTTGATGAAAAATAAAATCTAAATATTGTTCTATAGGTTTTTATTAATGTGTCTTTCTTCTCCAAACCTTGTGATTCATTGAATAAGTTTCTTCATATTAGAATTTAAGTATTTGGGCTATGTATAAGTGTTTTTAATATAGTTAATTAGATTGTGTTGTATCTAATTTGAGTGTTTTTTTGCTCATTAATCATAATCTCTCTTTTAAGATGTATAAATTATAATTATACATTGGTAGCAACATTTGGTTATGAACATTGAATTTTACTGTATTTATATCCTTGAACTTTTAACTATGTGTGTGAATTTTTTGTCCTGATGACAAAATGTAGCAAGCATTAGTTATCAATCACTTATCCAACCCATAGTATAGGGTCTAGTTCAGAAGGATTTCATCTATATTTGGTTTTAAAAACCTTATTTTTTTCCTTAAATTTCCCTACTTTTATATTAGTTAATATAATCCACTTTAGGTTAGAATCTAACCAACCATATCAAGTATAGTTTTGGTTTATCCAAGGCAAATAACCTATTTCTCACCATTATTCCACCCATAGGTTACTTAAATAACTAAATACCCTACAACTTGTGCCTTGGAGTGAATTTTCTTAATTTATCCTAAAAAATTAGAGGATATCTCATAGGATTATGTGGTGTACATAATACCCATATCAATAGTAATTCAATTATTTTGGCACTAGAAGAAGGGTCTATTTAGTTTTTTAAGGAAAATCACTTGAGTTTCATGAGATATACCTAGAATATTAACAAGGTCCACTTATAACACTAGTCTACTAGTCCCACCCTTGTAGATCCATACAAGACTTGGGTTAGATAAAGTTATCTTAAGGGGATATTAGACTCAATATTATTCCCCAATTATAAGAATCCAACTTCCTCCACGTTTGATGGCCCTAGCCTAGTTAGCTAGTTCTATTGTTGTACCTATATCTATCCATGATTTTCATAGAAACTTAGAAAAGTATCTTCCTTAATTTTATCCCTCAAGAGATGGGATTATAGAAGAACATGTAAAGTCTTTCAAGACTACCTTATTAAAAATATTCCATGAATATATGGCATGCAAAATTTTTCCTTTTGCATTACAGGATGTTGCTTATGGCTAGTCCCTCAATATCTTAGAGGATTCAATTACTTCTTTAGACCAATATAAAAAAAACCTTTTGGCATAATTTTTACAATTCACTAACTCAAGTATCACATACCAACATTTTTCAATTATGATAAGAGAGATTAATGATCCAATCAAAGCCTTTAACATAATATTTCAAAATATGTATAGCTGAGTAAATTCTAACTATAGGCTCAATGATGTGCTAGCCCTAGATATGTACAAGAATGACTTAAACTCTATGACAATAGTCTTCCTACATGAAATAATAAATATTACCTCACTGCCATTAGTCTCTATAGAAGCATTCAATATTGATACATAGTTGAATCCCCAGTTAAGATCTTTGGTCATGCTCAATATAAATCCTAACTTATCTTCCCTCAATCATATTTTGAATGTTAATTATAATGTTATGGATCACAATAAAAACTAGGTATATACACATTTACCTTTGGCCCATGCCCCACCTAACTATAACTTAAATTTTTTAAATAATACCGTGTTAGCACCTAATCATCAAAATCATAACCAAGCCCTAATACCAGATAATGTTTCTATACCACAAGGTATTATTTTTTATTCTATAAAAGTAGAACTAGATGTTACCTAGTGGATGGTACAAAAACTAAGTAATGAATTTCTCAGCTCATGGGACAAAATGTTAATTAGAATTTCATATTCTAGTGGTAAAATAGGAATTTTAATAGATGTGGAAATAACATAGAACAACAACCACTTAATAAGATGTCAAAAATAGATATCTTGTAAATAACATTACCTAATTAGTGTAAAGTTCATATTACAACACAACATGGTGAGTTGGACTACATAGAGTTTTGCACTATTCTTGTTTTAAAAATAGAAGGAAATAGATAGGTAAGAAGTCTTTATAAATCAATCAAATCCATCTTCATCCACTACTCCAAACCCTTCCATTACTATAATGATATTTAAGGCATATGAATTCCCATTTTTAGTCAAGGATGAGAATGAGCTAGAAGATAATAGATATGAGATACATGCTTTTTTAGTAGTTTTAATGGAATAATTACAACCTAAGAAAAAAATTCCAATAGCCTCTCACAACTTCCACACATCAAAATAATAGTGCAATTTTTCCTTTAGATCCAAAATCTAATAATAATCCACCCCTTCAAAGGGAAATGATCAACAATAGGTTGTTGATTCACATAATAAAATTGGATATAATATAATCGAGTATATGGATAAAATTAAGGCAAACATTAATCTTCATTGGTTGACTTAGATTAATGATTAAATATAATAGGTAAGTGCACAAAGTTTGGAGACAAAAAGTGGCCTACCCAAGGACATGATTTTCATAAAATTTCATAAATCTAAAATTTTATAGATAATTTGAGATATCTACACTCCAAATATGAAGATGGTGTAAGAACACGCAATGTAGATTTTTGAGTGTAGTTTTTAAAACACTATTTAAAAAAAAAATGGTTAAGTATAACCTGGTCAAACATCTAAAATTTTAAAAGGATATCCTATTTATTTTAGAAAACATAGTAGATAGATGGCCGTGTGTCACACCAGTTTTTGAGCAAAATTTAATATTATTTAAAACCCTTTTAGGAAAATTTAGATAAGATATTATAATTTGTGACCTATGTTTTTTTATATTTTAAAAATGAATAATTTTTTATATGAATTTTGAAATTAAATAAATCCTAAAAAATGAAAAAATGGATAGTCATCCATGCGGCATGCCTAACTACCTCAAAAAAAAAATGAAAAATCAATTTTTTTGAATGTGTGTAGAAGTAGGCTTAGTTTGTGACCATATAACTTTTTTTTCACTTGGATCAATAAAAAAAAAATTACATGAACATGTATAGGCATGTATGTTTGCAACATGTAGTGGCCTAAAAAAGGTATTGTTGGAAATCAACATAGTTTGAAACATTAAATTACTCCAAAAATTATAAAAATCATAATTTTGGAAAGAGGAGAGTGTGCTCATCGTGACGATATTATTTTTTTAAATTTTTACATTAAAATTCTTAGTGCATTTGGAAATTAAAGTTGATTTTTTTTTAGCATAACTCTAAAAAATTAGTTGTATATTGATAGTCCAAGCCTTTGGCTTGGGAATCCAATCCATTCCCATTCCAAAAGGCATAGGAATTGAATTCAAATTCAAATATCATGATCATGTTAATAATGTGATCCCATTATCAATCCAATCATGTTATTAACTACATTAATAACATGATCAAGTTAATTAATAACATGATCACATTACTTAATAACATGATCATGTTATATATTCTCAACACCTTAAAACTTGAATTTGCATTTTGACCTACTAAAGGAGACATTACACCTAATAGTCTTTGTTAGCTATCTAGATAGAACCCTGCTTGAAGGCTTGATAGATTTGGCTCTGAAACTTTCACACCTAGACTAACATTGGAATGATATGAGGTGTGGGACACTTGAACTCAGACTAGACATACTTGAGTCAAAACTCCACATGTAGATGCCAAATCTTCAAATTTGCCTCCTTTTACATGGACTATGACATACTTGACTATATTTTCATGTTATTTAGAGTTAATTTTATGGTGTTTAGAGGTTTTTAAGGTTAAAATAATTTTCAATTAGCTCAATAATCCTCTTAAAATCTTTTAAAAAATGTCTATCCCTCTTTCTAACATGCATTGAGCTTAAAAATAAGGTAATTAGGCCTTTCATGACTATGTATATACTGTTGTAGGTGGATGTTGATCAGGTTTGAAAATGTTTAGTAATCATTTCATATTTATTAGGTGCTTAAAGAATATTTGGAGAAAATTAGGTCCCTCCCCACATCTCTTTTATGAAAATTTGACTTATAACCAAGCTTTTAGGCCTCTACTTGTGTATAGTCCATATAACAGATGTGTAATATACCTTCATGTCATGATAAAAAAAAATTTAGGTTGATTGAAAAGTTTTGAATGTTTATTTGGTTTGCTTGGTATTCCTAATCACCTCATAAGTCATTTATTGACTTTAATGCTCTTATCCTTACACCCTATAAGCATGGGATTGTGCTTTATGACTACTTTTTGGCCAAATCTATGAGTTGACCTGAATTTACTCTTAGTACCTTGAAAGCCTTTTTTGAACTGACCTCATTTTTTCATTATCAAGGCATTAAGAACCCTTAATGACTATGATACACAATGAGTTTTTGATGGGATTTCATCATCTCTATCACTTTGAAGGTAGTATGTTCCTCAAGCATAACTATAGGTATCCTTTAGGGTTGTATTGTAGGTCTCTTTGGGAGTTTGGACTGATTGAGCATTAGGTTTAAAACATTTTACTTTATTGTATTGAATTCATTATAAACTTTTTTTGGTGTGTTTAAACCATCTTGAGAACAATCACATCCTCCTTTAGCTTGAATATGCTTATAATGATCCCTTGTACGGACTTATGGACTATAGAGTGACATCATGAAAAAGTAATTTTTAAAATTTGATCGTCTAAGGTGCATCTAGCTAATCCATGATATCTCATGATATCATAATACTCACATCATAACTTGAATTGGCTTATACTCTATATAGGGTCTCCAAATGGTCAAAACCCTTAACTAGCTCTAGATGGCTCTTTGGGTGGTTATATATTGCATTTTGTACCTCTTATTAAGCCTTTCTTGAGTCTTCACATGTTTTTCCTCTTTACACTCCTCCTTAGATTTCCAATCTTAATTGGTGAGCAAACTAATATCTTTGAGGCTTGAAAATTCCTAAGACTACACAAAAAGGTCTTCCCTAGAATGACACAGGCCTGTAGGGTAATTTTAAGGTAGTAGGTCTCTTTATTAACCCTCTCTATGATGGTGGAAATCATAAAGTGCATTATTTGTTCTCATGTTATAGTGATCAATTTTAAAACATTAATGACCTTTTCTTGTGGTCAAAACCTTCTTAAAGATTAATCTTGGATACATTCATCTACTTTGTCTATAAAATTTATCCTTTAGGGCTACTTGTCGGTAGAAACATGTCTCATTAGCCCTATATATGGATAGAAGGTGACTTTAAATGCCTTTCTTTCCTATTCAATTTATGAAGCTATCTTAGTTAATGTTATAGTGCATTTGATGATGCTTTCTTGATATAAATTGATATCCAAGATATCATACATACAATTGAGTACACCTACAGGCCTATAGGTGATTCTTGTAGTACCATATGTACAAATCATAGCTTTATGTGCCTTTAACAAAGGGTACACACTTGATTTTGTCTTTTTTACTCTTCTTGATTGTTCTTGATGAAGTGAATCCCTAATTAGAGATCATATTGAGGCACTATCATTTCTTAGCCTATGCCTTTAGTGGATAACATGCCTATATGTATAGATGTAGGTCTACTCCATGGTTGTGTTTGGTTACTCCGTGGGTATATATAAATATTTACTCATGTTCATGATGACCTCCATGGCTATTATCTTTCTATGACAATGATGTTCTTGATAAACATAACCTTCAAGAAGGTTTTTACCACCTTGACCATACATTGGGCCTCCATGATAAATTGTTTGACTATGATGGCCCACTGTAAACCTCATTGTGACTATGTTATGATGTTCCATTTGATGCATATGTCATCTTGGTCATGCTCTGATGGTCTCACTCAAACCTTGGCTTTTTGTACAAGATTTGATGGAATGGAGTGGGTATGAGGGGTGAGTGAAGTGGAAAGATGATGAATAAAACATGATGGAGGGTGGAAAAAGGTGAAAACATAGTGGGAAATACATAGTATGGTAGAGGTATGGGATGGAAGGAGTGGTGGGAAATAAGCGCTTGGAAGAATGCCAAGACCATAGAAAGGAGTTTCACACAAACATGAACTTATGATAATAATTTTGCCTAAATTTAGAGGCCATTTGAGGAGGTAAATAGACTAAAATTTAATCATAGTTTTCTTAAAAAATCTTAAAATATGTAAAAATTCCTTAAAGAATGCTTAACTAGCCAATTTGAGACACCTTGAGAGCATAGAGATGGACTAAGCAATAGATATTTTTTGAATTTATTTGAAAAACCTACTTTAAAAAATTAAATCATGCAATAAAATTATTCCATGTACCAAGACAAGAAAACTTTGAAATCCACTCTCTCTCCAAAACCATACGACTTCTCTTTGCAAACATGTTATGATACAAATTTGATTGACTAATTTTATAATATATGATGGACCCTCAAATGCATGAAGAATATATTTAAGAGGACATGAATAGGTATAATAATTTCCCAATATTTTTTAACAACTTTAATTTTCATTAAACTCTACCCAAGTGAGGAGAAAATGAAGAAAATTGGTTGCCTTTCTAGTTCTAGGGCTACAAAAATGAACCTATCTTCAAATTATTGTTCCATGATATTGGAGAACCTAGTTGAAAAACCACTTAATCCATAAAAAATACCTCTAATTATAGTTTCTTCACCCTAAAATTTAGACCTATACTCTCCTCCAGGAGTATGTACCATTAGAAAACCTACATGCATGTCACTTTGTGCAAACAAGGAAAGTACCTGGAATAGAACGGTTTTGGACTTGTAAGTCATCCAAATGCATCAAAAATCATGATAAATATGTGTATTGACCTTATTAATCTATCCCTTACCTTGACTATATGGAATCTATACCGAATCCATACTTTGCTTGTAAAATGAAGGAAAAAGGGCCTTTGTGGCCTTTTAAAAGAAAACCAAAGTTATGCACCACTTGAAATAGAAGCCTCGAGAACAAAAATGTGATATATCATGTAAAAATATAATTTTACAACCTTTTATATGTTTTAATCAAATAATTGGCATGTGTGGGGTGATTCAGGGTCCTTTATGGCTTAGAAAACATACAGGATCACCTTTTAAAGCTTTAAAACTTTAGAATAGGATAATATTAATGTTTTAAAACATATTTAAAGGTATTTTGAAATGATAAATGAAATTTTGAAACCATTTTTGACATTATTGACCAAAATTTACTCTTTTAGATAATAATTCATCGATTTGACCAACTGTAGAGTTTTATTGACTAGTTTTTGGAAAATTTTATATGATAGGGGTAGTAATTTGGCATTGACATGTCAAATTAATAAAATTTTTGGTAACTCTCAAGGTTTGATCAGCCTTTTGGTAAAAATAAATGACTAGATTCCATTGGAAAATAGACTCTTTTGGGCTTTGTAATACCTTTTCTGATTGTGACACAATAACACTGAAGGGAAACACAACTAACTAGAAAGTAGAGAAAACTAATCTAAGAAAAATAGGGAAATAATTAAAGGGAAGTAGATTATTTCTTGTGAAAATAACTTATTGGATAATTCAAACCTATAACAATTAACCTAAATTAATATGCTTTCCTCCAGGATCAAATAGAAAGCTATTTGATGCACCATGAAACCTTGAAATGTATTTGTTTCCTTTTGATGGCATCATCTTGCATATAAAAGAGCTTAGATATTCATGTCTTCTTGATGATGTAACTAGACATCCAAATTCTATTCTCAAGTGTATGGATTGAAGATATAGATCTAGGATACAATCATCTTCCTTCCATATTCTTCTTTCTTGCATCAAGAATGCTAACTCTACCTCATTCATAGGCTAATTCTAAATTGACACGTTCTCATTTAATGATTGTGTTGGCAATTAAACTAGTATACTTGGGTTTATGTCTTCATTAGACTCCATTTGAGGTGTTAATTTGTCAAAGTCTTCAATTTCTTGATAAGTATTTAGACTTGGCTGCAATTTTTTAATTTTTTCCTAATATACAGCTGCAAGATTACTCATTATAGAACATTATTCAATCTCCATATGAGGTGGACATGGACTATCAAAATTTACACAAAAACTCTTTAAGTCATCCCAAAATTCCTCTTCATCATTATCAACTAGACATGAAATTCATTAGTATTATTACCATTTGAAACATGTTGATCACATATTTTTAACCTTTTGATGTGTTTGTTGAATATTTTATCTATCAGAGTAATGGTAAACAAAATAGGTCTTATCAGCCAAAGGAAGAAGATTATTCATCCTAATGTGTAAGTTTATCACATCAGAAGGAGACTTCTCTCTCCTCTCATCAAGGGGAGGTTCCCTATGGATATGCTATGTATATGTATAAATAGAAAATAATACTCAAGGATAGGACCAAACATCCATCTCTATTTCTTTAGAGATGATGTATGCAAAACAAAGGAAAAACACAAGGGAATGATAGACAACTCTCCTCTTCTTTTAGGAAAAACTATTCAGCCAGCCACAAGAATACTCCTAGAAATTAAAGTAGAATGTAACTGGGAGTATGGTAACCAGCAAATTGAAATAGAACACAAAGACTCTATTTGAAATGCTCAAGAGTAATATACGAAGGGCAATGAAAGCTCAAAGTCTTTTCAAATTCTTTTACATAGCAATGAAAAATCAAACACATTGAAGGTAGCTATGGGGGCACAAAGTCTCTCCACAGTTGATTTTTTAGGACACCTTTCTGACTAATTTTTACTAATCCTGCTTATTAGATTAATGAAACATAAAAGATATCACAGCACAAAGTCTAAAAAAGTCCCTTGTTTTCATTAACAGAATATGATCAACAGACTAAGCACAAAGTCTCAATGATGCCTCTCAATTTGGGCAAAGTTTCGTTCAGATTGTCAAAAAGAAGATGATTTTACAATGAAAGAAAGTCCCTTATATAGCCACTTCAAGAAGGCCTCGGGAACACTAATACATCATGATGCATTGGGAAATGTTAGGAAGACAAGCTATAAATTTGGGGCATTTTACCCATTTGATCTTCTCAATGTAGATAAACAAGTCGTGCAATTGAAATATTACAACTTTCAATGTCCACCTGACAGTCTGATCTTGTCTTTATCATTCCTCCTTTCCAGATTAATTGAATCGAGCCCTGGATTGATCCATTGTTCTATCTTTCCTCACTTTCAACTGGTTTTTATCTTAAATTATAGAAATGTATTCATATCTATAAATCAAAGGATCAATTACTATTTCACTATCTTTAAAATTGACGTTTACATGCTCGTCAATATGCTTCCAATGGCTAGTCGGCTATGCTGAATTTGACATCTTTGTGGGCGTCACCTCTTGGTTTTCTTTCAGATTTCAGCTTTCTACTTATCACTTTTCTAAATTGGACATACCCTTTTGGGCCTTGAGAAATGATCCTTATCAAGTCAGAAAATCCCTTTACTTTGGCCGCTGAGAGTCCCCCGCAAGGGCACCTGCCATCCGGGGTCCTTCAGTAGCCCTTTATTTTAGCAATCCCTGTGGACAAATATTTCCTTGGGCTTTTGTTCCCCATAGATGTTTCCCTGGGGATTATTCCTGGGTGTTTGATTTGAAAGCTCCTTGTGGGTAATTCCACGGACATTTAACCTGCGGAAAATTCCCATGGACAAAAAGTTCAGGGAAAATTCCCGTAGACAAAAAGTCCACAAAAATTTGTTCTGCCAAGTATTTGAACAAGTCTTCAGATTTATTTTGAAAATAACCCTTTTGAAGGGTGTTTTGGTCAATTCAGTGTCCTCTACAAGGGCACTTGTCCTTTGAAAAAGTTCCTTTCAGCATTGAACCACCCCTTTGAACTTGCCCAATGAACCATTAGTTGAACCGGTTCAAAGGTTCAATGAAGCGCACCAAGTCCCTTTGAACCAAAAAGTTGATGAACTATTGGATGAAATTTGACGTTAAACCAATTGGTTGAACCAAGGATTTGAACCAAAATGGTTTAAGCTAATGGTTTAATGAATAAAACAAGCTGATAAACTAAGCATTGAACCAAGCATAATGTACTTGCCTTTGAACCAACAGGAATTTTGACATTGAACCAAAAGATTGAACCAATCTATTGAACTGGTTTAATGGTTCAATGAAGCGTGCCAAGCCCTTTTGAACTTGGATGATGAACCATTCAATGAGCCAAATGGTTGAACCAAGTGAATGAACTTGTTGTTGAACCTTTCTATTGAACCTAAACGTTGAACCAAGTTTTGGTTCAATGGTTCAAACAAGGCTTTGAACTGATTGACGAACCAAATGATTGAACCAAAAGATGCTGAAACAAAGGGAATGAACCATCTAAGTAAAATAAATCATTGAACTACTTGGTTGAACCAAGCCCTTGAACTATTCCTTTGGTTGAACCTGCCATTGAACCTTGAACCCGTTGAACCTTTAAACCAAAGTGGTTCAATGGTTCAACAGTTCAAGCCACCTTGATTTGGCCAAATATTGGGAAGCTGATGAACCAATTGAAGCGATTGAAATTTGAACCTTGATGAAGCACTTAACTCTTGCCAAAGATGTTGAACTTGCTACTGGTGTTTGTTGATGGAGATTTCTATTCGAACCAAGGCATTAAAACAATCCCAAAAAATGACTAAGTGTTTGAAAACCAATTCCTTTGACTGAAATTGCCTGCAAAAATCTTTGAATCTGTATAAATGAACCTGCTTGTAGAATTTGAAGATACAAAGTCCATAGAAATCAACATGTAAAATCCATGGAACTTGACTTGCAAAGTCTGTAGATTTTTTGAGAAGCTTTGAAAATGAGAAATCTAAATATCTAAGACAAATTTTTGAAAATGGAAGATACAATTTTGGTCTGTAAGACCAAAATATTTCAAATGTTGTCCCAAAAATGATAGCTATATTTTTGGGGGACAACAACTGGCTCCAGTTGGGGAACTTCTATCAATTGCAAAACAAATTGAAAGGAGTAGAATATAGAATCTCTAGTGTCTTCAAGTGTACCATTGGGCTTCAAAGTCATGTTATTTAGAAATAAAGGGCTCCAAAAAAGGAAACAAACAAAACAAAATAGAAATTAAAACTATACAAATATACATATATATAGAGGCAATGATCTGATACTTCAAGAATTGAAGTGTTTTAGATGCTACCCATTGTGGGGCAAAGAAAAGAGTGTGCCATCTTGGTATTTCAAAAGAAAACTATTTTCACCTATGTGATGATGAATGGGCCTCTCCAAAGGGAGTCAAATTTTCCATGCATCCCCTTTGGTTCTCTTCTTTTGTACCACAGCAGGATTTTATCTCCAATCTAGAAATCATAATTTCTGGCCTTTTGATCAAAAAGTTTCATTACCAAACTTTGATGAACAAAAATTCTGTCCACCACCATGGTTCTTTGTTCTTCCAGCTGAGTCAGGCACATGATTATTTTTTCAAGAGAGCTCTCATATGTCTGATCTTCAATGGCCTTCACCAATTTCAATGCTAGTAACTCTAAGGTGATTGGTATCTCAACGTTAATCCCATAGAGAGGTTGAAAAGGAGACATACCAATTGCCCTTTTTGGCATGATCTTGTCAGCCTAGAGAGCATCAACCAATGTTTTATGCCACATCCTTTGATTATCATTTGCAAGCTTCTTGATAATAGTTACCAAATTTTTATTGCTGGACTCAGCTTGTCCATTCCCTTAAGAAAAATATTTAGAAGAATGAGAGAGCGTAATTACATAATAAAATTAGAATTGTGTAATTTCTTGAGAGGTGAAACAAGTTGTATTATCAGTAACAATTTTGAGTGAGACTCCAAATTTGGAAATGATATTCTCTTTCAGGAAGTTGCATACAACTTTTGAAGTAGCATGTTTTGTCAGGATTGCTTCTACCCACTTAGTGAAATAATCAGTTGCTATAAGGACATAATCATGTCCAGCACTTGAAGATGGATTTATTGTCCCAATAAAATTGAGTCCCCAATGCTGGAAAGGTTCCTCTATGATTACTGGCTTGAGAGGTAGGGCAGCCAACTTGGGTTTTCCAACAAATTGCTAGCAAAGTTCACATTTCCTCACCCATTTATGTGCATCTTGGAAAAGAGTCAGCCAATAATACCTGGCTCACAAAATTTTGTGAGCAATCATAGGGGAAGAAAAATGTCCTCCACATGCTAGATTGTGGAAAGATATCAAGAGTTGGGTTTGTTGTTCTTTATCTACACAGCGAAGGAAAACTCCATCTATGCTTCTCTTGTACAGGACACTATCTCAGAGGAAAAAATTGGTAGCTTTCAATCTGATAGTTCTCCTCTCTTTATAAGACAAATGAGCAGGACATTCTCCATAAGTCATAAAATAAGCAATATCTGAATACCATTCATTGGTAGTAAAAAAACAGAACTGTTGGCATATTGTTTACTTCAGCTTCTTCATATTGTGTATCTTCTGGCTTATTGTCAACCATTAATTGACAAAGGCCTTTACCTCTAACCAGCATTGTTGGCTTGATATCCAGATCAAATTCTTAGATTTTTGCAATTGAATTACCTCTCTTTGTGCCAAACTCCTGCTGAGTTAATATAGATTTGACTGTACTGTTAGGAACTAAGGTAGCAGTATGTGAATTTAGAATATAGAAGCAAAAGTGTTTGACTACTTTTACCAGTGCATAGGCGTGCTTCTCTATATTCAAATACTTCATTTCATGAGTTTTTAGAGGGCAACTCATGAAAGAGATGGGGGATTCCATACCTTCTTTGTCTTGTTGGACAAGAATCGCTGAAAGAGTATGATCAAATGCATAAATGTATATGATAAAATCTCTGTGATAATCTGGGTAGACCAAGGTAGGGGCATGAGTAATAACGACCTTGATATCTTGAAATGCTGCTTTGCCTTCTTTGGTCTAGCTAAAGGTAGTCTTTCCTTTCATCATTTTTACAATGTGTCTTGTCTTCTCAGCAAATTTAGGGATGAATCTCACTTTTCTGAAGAAAGAGTGAAAAACATTCTTACTTGCAGGCAAATTCAACTCTTGAATAGACTTGACTCTGTCTGAGTCAATCTTTATGCCTTCTTTGGACACAATGTGTCCAAGGAGTTTCCCTTCTATCACTCAAAAAATAGACTTTTTAGGATTCAAAGAAATACCATTCTACTGGCAGTGCTCTAGGACTTGCTGTAAGTGGCATACATGATCAGATCGATGCTTTGAAAAGACAGTTAAATCATCAAGATATACAACTATGAATTTTCCAATTTCATCTTTGAAAGCCATGCTCATAGCTCTCTAAAAGGTAGCACCAACATTTATTAATCTAAAAGGCATTATTTTGTATGCAAATGTACCCCAAGGCATGATGAACACAGTCTTATGTTGGTCAGCTTTAGCAACTTCAACTTGGTTATAACCTGAGAAGCCATCCAGTATTGATAACATTTCTGATCCTATTACTATTTAAAGCACTTGGTCCATGATTGGCAAAGGGTAATTGTCTTTCAGAGATGACTGATTCAGATTCTAAAAATCTACACAAATGCGGATTTCACCATTTTTCTTCCTTATAGGAACTATGTTTGCAATCCATGTAGAATGATGGATTGGAAAAATAATTCTAGCATTTAACATTTTTTGAATCTCAGACATAATTATACCTAAAATTTTTGGATTGTATTGTCTGGATTTCTACTTGTAAGGCATTGAATCAACCTTGAGAGGAATATGATGGTAGATTTCATCAAGTCTGAGAGACTTCAGATCTTCGTATGAATATGCCAAGACATCAATGTATTGATGGAGCAAAAAAGTGAATTTGAATCTTTCTTTAGGTGTACAACACTTACCAATGTTGACCATTTTTGGATTTTCTTTGTTGGTCAGATTCACTTGGTCAAATCCCTGAGAGAAATTCAAATCTGTTTGCTGTTGATTGACGAATCTATCATGCTTGTCAAACAACTTCTCAAGAGAAACTAGGCCTTTAAGAATTTTGTTTCCTTTCAGCTGTAGAAGTTCTTCATTTACATCTAAACTAGATTCAAAAACAAACTTAGACTTCTGAGATACGCTACCTTCAAAATATAGCTATTCAAAATTGTCTTTTCTTTCCAAGAAGGCAATGATCTAATTATCATCATTGAAAATTTGCCAATGATCAGCATTGTCAGGAACACTCGGCCTATAGACCAACTCAATGGTATATTTATCTTCTTTAAAATTAGAATGAGGAACTAAAAGAGTTCCTGAAATAGCAAGTGCATCAGCTCTATTATTGGATTCTCTTGAAATGGAAGAAATGTTGAAAGCATCAAAGCTTTCAATTTGGTCCCAAACAAGATTACGATAATGGTGCAACCTCTCATTCTTGGTCTGATATGAATTTCTCACTTGATAGACCACTAATTCAGCATCCCCTTTAGCATGAAGAAACTTGACACCTCTTTCTTGAGCAGCCTTCATGCCCAGTAATAGTGATTCATATTCAGCGATATTATTTGTGTTGCTAAATTGTAACTTATAGGATGAAGGAAATAAATCTCCTTGAGGAGATATCAAGACAATTCTAGCTCCAGAACTAGTAGAGGAACAACTACCATCAAATTCTAGAGTCCAAATCTCATCAGACACTGTCTTTACTTCAGACTCTCCCTCATCAGAGATGGAGGGTCTTTCTTCATGATCTGTATATAAAAAGTAATTACCCATACCTGTGGATTCAAAGAGGATTTGAGCTTTAGGAGCTGATGTCTTGGTAACTACATACTTTGCTTCCTTTTCGGGAAGTAATCTTTTCATCACACCTTGGATAGGGATCCTTGCCTCAGATAGATCCATGTTTAGTTCTCCTCCCATGTCCTTATAGAAATTTAATCCAAGCAAAATGTCATAAGATGTTGGAATGTTAGCCACTAATACAGTCATTTTAATCCTCTTATTTGGAAAGGCTATGAATGCAAATTGAGCATCTTTGATTTACCCCAGCAATGGCACTTGCTTGTTCTCCATGGAAAAACATCTACCAAACGTCTTGGTCAATGTGAGACCAAGAGACTCAGTGACTTTAGTAGGCATAAAATTATCAGATGCACCTGAGTCTATTATACAGTTACTCAGCTTGTGGCCATTAATTAATAGGGAAACATAGAAGGGTTCTATTTTTCTAGAAGCAGATGGAGGAGTAATAATTCGATTATTTGGAATAGGTGTATTCATCGAAGAATCAAAAGTTACTTTTTTGGCCTTTTGTCCTATAGGGATGGTCTAATTTTTAACATATTGGACTAGCTTATTCAATTGATCCAGATTGGACTGCAAGTACTCAAATTTAGACATCTGTATTTTTGTCTTTTTGACATGATCAATTATATCAAATGGCTGAATTGGGCTAGGTACAGAGAAAGTACTTCAAATTTCTGAGTTTTAGGAGGGATGAGAGGTGGGTTGGTTTGTGAATTAGAAGTAGAAGGGGAAGGTGCAACAGATGTATTTACCTTTTGAGAGATTACCAGATCTTTTGGTTGAAAGGGTAGAGCTATCCCATGCTTAATAATTGTGACTGATGGCTGTGATTACTCTTCTATCTTTTCTTTATCAGCCTGCTAGGCTGATTAATTTTTAGACCTGATAAACACTGCATATGATCCATCTAAAACTTCTCCTTTGCTTCTGAGTTCATCCTGATAATTCAAGAAACCAATGTGGGAGTCACCAACTAATTCTTATTGACTATATTAAATGATATCAACATCATTTTCTTGATTTAATTTAGGCTGATAAGAGAATTCTATTTCTATTTTAAGGTATCCCATTGCTGAATTGGTTGGAGGAGCTTCCAAGGCAAGTTTTCCTTGTGGAGAAGGAAAACAATTTTGTTGTCCTTGGTAACTGGCAACATTTCCCTCATATGACTGATTTGGGAATGTCCTTTTGTATGTAGGAGCAGAAGACATTCCTTGAGCCATTTTCTTTTTGAGGGCAAGGAGCTCATTTGCTAATTTCTGCACCATTGGATCTGTGGTGCTTGTAGATGCAAATTCGAAAGATGATGAAGCTCTATTTCTATTGGGATCTCTCTTATTTTCCCTGCTAAGATAAGATCATCTTCTACTTCAGTGGCCAAAAGTTGAGTTGTAGCGAGATCTATTTGGCCAGCACGTCTTAAGAGGAAATTGACTTCAAGTAGTTGAGAATTAATGAAAAAGCATTTGACATTCTTAGCTGTAGGTTTGGCAATCATAGGAATTCTATTTCTCAACTTGTCAAATTTAGCTATGAAATCTCTCATAGGCTCATGCGGCTCTTTTTTCATTTGTGTAAGTTGAGCCAGAAGTGTATGTGCATCTTCTGTAGGTTTGAATCTAGCTTTAAACTTAGCTTTTAAGGTATTCCAATCAGTCACAAATCGATCCTATAAATGGTAAAACCAATCTACAGTAGGACCTTGTAGTGTTCTAATAAAAAGTCGACTGCTACATCTTCAAACTCTACTCTGATTACTCCACAAGCTATACTGAATGGTGTAATGTGTTCATCAAGATTAACTTTCCCATCATCATAGAATTTAGGGAAATTCTTCCTAGAACTATGTGGAAGCTCATGTAAAGGAGTAAGATTGAGAGGACCAAAAGCATTACCCCAGGGCCCTTGAATTGCCATTATAGGATACTGAAAAGGAGGGATAACAAATCTCAATGGGGTAATTATAGGCATAGCTTTATCAATAGTAGAAGTAGATACTTTGTCTGGTAATGGAGATTTGGATTTAGTGGGAGGGAAGCTCTTGGTTTGTTGGAGATGAAATGGTGAAGGAAATAGATCAAAATCACTTTGATGTACCAGCTTGAACACAGGATCAATGACACCTTTAGCCCTTTGGCTTCGTGTATACCTTGAATCTGCCAGATTGTAAAACAAAAATGGAAAAGATTTGACTTTGCTTTAGTTAAAGCTTGGGGCTTTAAACAGTGTGTTCTTTCTTGTTTGGTGTGGAGGTGAATGGAATGGATAGACTATAAATGGATAAAGGGTATATCCCCAGTGGAGTTGCCAAAAACTGTTGGTTGAATATTTTGTCTATCAGTGTACTGGTAAACAAAATAGGTCTTATCAGCCAAAGCAAGAAGATTAGTCATCCTAATGTGCAATTTTATCACATCAAAAGGAGATTTCTCTCTCCTCTCATCAAGGGGAGGTTCGCTATGGATATGCTATGTATACATATAAATAGAAAATAATACTCAAGGATAGGACCAGACATCCATCTCTCTTTCTTTAGAGATGATGTATACAAAATAAAGGAAAAACTCAAGGGAATGATAGAAAGCTCTCCTCTTCTTTCAGGAAAAACTATTCATCCAGCCACAAGAATACTCCTAGAAATTAAAGTAGAACGTAACTGGGAGTATGGTAACCAACAAATTGAAACAGAACACAAAGTCTTTATCTGAAATGCTCAAGAGTAATATACGAAGGGCAATGAAAGCTCAAAGTCTTTTTAAAGTCCTTTACATCGTAATGAAAAAGCAAACACACTGAAGGCAACTATGGGGGCACAAAGTCTCTCCATAATTGATTTTTCAGGACACCTTTCTGACTAATTTTTACTAATCCTGCTTATTAAATTAATGAAATAGAAAAGATATCACAGCACAAAGTCTAAAAAAGTCCCTGGTTTTCATTAAAAGAATATGATCAATAGACTGAGCACAAAGTCTCAAAGATACCTCTCAATTTGGGCAGAGTTTCATTCAGATTGTCAAAAAGAAGATGATTTTACAATGAAAGAAAGTCCCTTATATAACCACTTCAAGAAGGACTCGAGAACAATAATACATCATGATGCATTGGGAAATGTTAGGAAGACAAGCTATAACTTTTGGGAATTTTACCCATTTGATCTTCTTAATGTAGATAAACAAGTTGTGCAATTGAAAGATTACAAATTTCAATGTCCACCTGGCGGTCTAATCTTGTGTTCATCGTTCCTCCTTTCCAGATTAATTGAATCAAGCCTTAGATTGATCCATTATTCTATCTTTCCTCACTTTCAGCTGGTTTTTGTCTTGAATTATGGAAATGTATTTGTGTCTATAAATCAAAGGATCAACGGCTATTTCACTATCTTTAAAATTGATGTTTACATGCCCATCAATATTCTTCCAACAGCTAGTTGGCTATGCTGAATTTGACGTCTTTATGGGTGTCACCTCTTGGTTTTATTTTGGCTTTCGGCTTTCTACTTAGCACTTTTTTGAATTGGACATACCCTTTCAGGCCTTGATAAATGATCCTTATCAAGTCAAAAAGCCCTTTACTTTGGCCACTAAGAGTCCCCCGCAAGGGCACCTGCCCTCTGGGGTCCTTCAGCAGCCCTTTGTTTTAGCAATCCCCATGGACAAATATTTCCCTAGGCTTTTGTTCCCTACAGACATTTCCCTAGGGATTATTCTTGGGTGTTTAATTTGAAAGCTCCTTGCGGGTAATTCCATGGACATTTGTCCCACAAAAAATTTCTGCAGACAAAAAGTCTGTGGAAATTTGTTCCGCCAAGTATTTGAACAAGTCTTCAAATTTCTTTTGAAAATAACCCTTCTGAAGGGTGTTTTGGTCGATTAAGTGTCCTCTGCAAGGGAATTTGTCCTTCAAAAAGGTTCCTTTCAGAATTAAACCACCCCTTTAAACTTGGCCAATGAACCATTAGTTGAACTGGTTCAAAGGTTCAAGAAAGCGCGCCAAGTCCCTTTGAACCAAAAAGCCGATGAACTGTTGGATGAACTTTGACATTGAACCAATCAATTGAACTAAGGCTTCTAACCAAAATGGTTCAAGCCAATGGTTTAAGCTGATGGTTCAATGAATAAAACAAGCTGATAAACTAAGCATTGAACCAAGCATAATGTACTTGCCTTTGAACCAACAGGAATTTTTACATTGAACCAAAAGATTGAACCAATCTGTTGAACTAGTTCAATGGTTCAATGAAGTGCATCGAGCCCTTTTGAACTTGGATGATGAACCATTCAATGAGCCAAATGGTTGAACCAAGTGAATGAACCTACTGTTGAACCTTTCTGTTGAACCTAGACATTAAACCAAGTTTTGGTTCAATGGTTCAAACAAGGCTTTGAACCAACTGACGAACCAAATGATTGAACTAAAAGATGGTGAAACAAAGGGAATGAACCATCTAAGTGAAATAAATCATTGAATTTCTTGGTTGAATTGAGCCCTTAAATGGTTCCTTTGGTTGAACCTACCATTGAACCTTTGAACCAAAGTGGTTCAATGGTTCAACGGTTCAAGCCACCTTGATTTGGCCAAATATTTGGAAGCTGATGAACCAATTGAAGTGATTGAACCTTGAACCTTGATGAAGCACTTAACTCTTGCCAAAGATGTTGAACTTGTTACTGGTGTTTGTCGATGGAGATTTTTGTTCGAACCAAGGCATTAAAACAATCTCGAAAAATAACTAAGTGTTTAAAATCTGATTCCTTTGACTAAAATTTCCTACAAAAATCTTTGAATCTATATAAATGACCCTGCCTATAGAATCTGAAGATACAAATTCCATAGAAATCAACATGTAAAATCCATGGAACTTGACTTGCAAAGTTTGTAGATTTTCTGAGAAGCTTTGAAAATGAGAAATCTGAATATCTAAGACAAATTTTTGAAAATGGAAGATATAATTTTGGTCTATAAGACCAAAATATTTCAAATTTTGTCCCAAAAATGATAGCTATATTTTTGGGGGACAACATGATGGATTCATATACAAGTTCTTGATCTGAAGCACTTGCTTCATCTTCATCTTCTGTAGAGAAAGGAATATCATCTATCCACTCAATCTCTAGCTCATATTGCTTTGGGATATCTATAATAGTGTTTCTTTCTTGAAGCTCAAAAACATTGGTGGAATCCTCAGATGAGGCATTAACCTATTTCTCTATCTCATCATCCAAATCTTCCATCTTCATCTCTTTAATTTCATTCAATAAATCATGGTATAGATGTTGCCAATGATCAACTTATTCAAGAATATTCTCCATCTCAGCAATGACTCCATGTGAGTTTTCCTCATGGCTACCTTTTGAGGAAATATTTCTTTTTACTCCATCTATATCAATTGCTTCAAGATCTCAAGAAACCTCTTGTAAATCCTCTTCTTTGGCATCATGAAATACTAAATCATGCTTGTCCTTTCCAAGTGGTGTCCCAATAATGATTTCTTCTTCTTGATTACTAAAGTCACCTTCTTTTTATATCTCTTTGGCTACTTATTCTTCATTTACCTCACAAAGAAGAGGTTCTTACTCCAAGAGTGGCATGATATATCCCTAAAAGTATTCACCAAGATGAGAAATGTCTACATAAATAACCATAGATACTTGATTTTTCTCATGTGGCAGCTCTTCTTGGATCACCTTCACCTCATCTCTCTACACTTTTTCTTGAATGGATTTCCATAAGGGAAAGGACTTTGGCTTCTGAGGAGAGATGAGTGGAGGATGAATGATCTCTAGTTTGCTCTTGAACTCAACATCTTTAAGAATGCTTGAATTTTCTTCTTTCTTTCTAGATTGTTGTATCTAATTCCAAGTCATGAACTTGGGTTTATGAACCTCTGCTTCTATAATTTTTACAACCATGGGTTTGAAAGAAGGAATTTGTTGTTGTGTTGCCTCTGCAACTACCATTGAATATTATGGATGTTGATTTATAAGCTCAATTTTCCTAGCTAGATTAGCCTTAAAATCATGGATTAGATCTCTGGGGATCTTTTCCTACAAACTTGAAGATGTAAGATCCTATATGATCTCGACAATATAAAAATTATACTTCTCATAACAAACTTATTTAAATTTTTGAGATCTCTCTTGGATAAAATCCTAAGTAGGAAAGTTAGGCAAGGCTTGGTTTGACTCTTGAGGGCTATGATAAACATTAGTCTACTAATCATAAAGAGAAAAGGGAATCTCTATGGGAACATACTAATTCAAATGACGACATGGTGTTCTCATAAGCCACTAACCTCTCTTCAATTCTTACTATTAGACCTCCAATGTCTAAAATATTAGAACTAGACTTTGAGTGACCTTACCTTATGAAAGTTTCACATACCTCTTTAGCCACTAAAATTTTTCTCTCATACTCTCAATTTCATACGTATAAATCTCTTCACTATATCTCTTTCTAGTGTCTATACTTATCATCTCTTTCTCATAGCCAAATAGAGTCTTCTTAGAGCTTGAGATGGATTGATTTGGGGATTGATTGGGCTGATCAGGAGAATAATAAGACTCATGAGAGTGGTTATAGGAATGGTATGAGCTTTCATACTATTAATAAGGATCTTTATATTCATCATATGGTTGGTATGGATCATGATATGACTGATATGAGTCATGAGGATCATACTAGAATTGTTGGTAAGGAGAATAATAATTGAATTCTTCTCTATAGGCTTCCATGGCCTAAAAAATCATGAAGATAGCTAAAATATGAATAGATATATACCTTTTTATTTGATAAGAGGACTATAGAAGTATTATAAACTAGTTCTAAAAATAATATTTTACAAACTTGTACTCTAATAGTTGAGCTCATGTCCCACCAGGCATGTTAGAACTATTAGCTATCTAGATAGCACCCTGCTTGAAGGCTTGATAGATTTGGATCTAAAACCTTCACACCTAGACTAACATTAGAATGATTTGATGTGTGAGAAACTTGAACTCAGACTAGAACTCTATATTTTGGTGAGGCTAGCTCCTCTGATGTATCACTTTGCACTTCTTACTAAATTACTCACTATTGGGATAAAAAAGTGGTGAAGGAAATTGAAAGGGAAATCTTACTTTATTGTTGGTGATACACCTATATTTCTAGTTCATCCATTCTATTTGAGTTCTTAAAACATTAATTAGATAATCAAATATTGAATTTATAACTCCAATTAACTCCTATGCATCAATATTTCATGTAGAGGTTTTATTTGGTGATCAAATCCTAAGGGAAATGATGGAATATGACTTATTCAAGGCACTAACCAGCCACTTCTACCCACTATAAGCTTATCTAAAATATATCAAACACTAAAGATGACTTGCATTATCTAACAAACTAGTATCAAGGTGAGAATGAGGACTTGACAAGGGAGAAATTTCTACCACATATGTAAATCAAACTGATATTACACATTATACTAGCATAATATAATCTAAAATAATCATTTAATTTAATTGAAAAGGTTACAACACTCAATCTTGGTAGCGCCTAGTCATGTCAAGAGAGTGATGGATTTTGAAAATGGCTAAAAATACTAAACATATATCAAAAAACATATAAAATTCAAGAGATTAGCATTGGAAAGAGAAGATGAGGAGAACTTCATGTCAACTCAAGTCTAATTTCAATTATAAAAAGGCAACAAAGTCTTGAATCAAAACTCTTTTATCTCCTTGTCTTGCATGAAGCTCCTATTGGCATTGGAATAAATATGGTCGACCCATCTTGGACTCCATAAATATTCTTTTGCATGAAAGCTACACATATCTTGGATGCTTTAACTCAATCTTGAAGTGATGAAGCTACGTGTAACATGAACGATGCATGAAATTAGCTAACTAGTAAAGACTAATCAACTCCCCTTAAACTAAACATGCTTGAAGTGGCACTTGAATTCTTGAAAATGTGCATGAATATATATGGGAATAGTAGATATGAAGTGTGGAATATCCATGTAAGCTCTTTTGATAGCCATCCAATTCCAAATTCAAATTTGACTAATTGACCAATTAGGCCTATTAGGCCAAATAGGCCTAATAGCCAATCTGTGCACTTGGAATCCATGGAAATCATAACAAGACACCATGAAACCTAAAAACTAATGTTATTATACCTGTAATAATTTTTTTCATCACATGATATGTGATTTTGATGAGAAAACTCTCACCATTCAGTCAATAGGGTTGATTAGGCCCACTTTGCCCCATTTTCTTATCGACTAGACATTTTAATTGAGTAGGTAGGGATACTTTCAAGAATATTTCTAACCAAATAAAGATTTAAGGATAAAGAATAAGTATCAATCTTCAATATCAATTGATTGGATCCCATTAAACTACCTTGTACTTCATTTTCCATTCTTTTTTCCATAAAAACATGATTTATTCCTGATCTGTATAGATCCATATGTCAAATTAGCATTTATGGAATCCTCTATGAGTTTACTTGAAGTTTTAAAGGGTTTTTGGTTGATCCATGGTGATTTGATGGCAATAAAATCAAATTTTTGTAAAACTAGTTTTTTGAGGGCTTCAGAGAGTTTTAAAGCTAAAACTTCAAAAGATGATTCATGAAGTATAGACCTCCAAATCTAAAACTATTTCCATTGATGTGTAACATATTGAACCCCTAACACCCCTAAAATTATTAAGTTCCCATGTAAAAGATATGGAAAGTTATCACATGGAGAAAATATGCCTGTAGGGGTTTGCTTGCATTCTGGGTTGCCTACACTCTTAACAATTATGCATAGGGGTCCCCAAAACATAGTAAGAGTGTTCATTCAAACTCTTTACATGGTGAAAGATATGAGCATCTGAAAAGGAGGATCAGAAGGATGTCTAGAATTGAAAAAATGAAAATCTTCACAAGGATGAAAATGAGTCTTCCCCTACTTCTCAATGCTTGAAAATATCATTATGGGGTATGTACCATGCTATAAAACACTCTGAAAGCATCTTTTTTCTTGAAAAGTAAAATATGCCTTTTTGGCCTATATGCCTATTTGCTTGCAAAAGCTTGAATGAGCATGGTTTGCATATGATTTAGAGTTTTTACACTCTTTAAAGGTCTTATGATGATGTAAAAACATCATTCCATGCTTGATAAACTCTCACCTAGACTTAGCAACCTTTGTGGCATCCCATAACACTACATGCTTAAATAATGGCCTCAAAAGACATGTTGATGATTATGATAGAACAATAAGAAATTTCACTAGTTCAATGGCCTTCAAAATTGTTTGTATGATTCTTCAACTCATTATGATGCTAAATATCAAATTTTTAGTCAAAAATCTACCTGTAGATGCTATAATCATCAAATTTCCTTCAAATTTACCTCATTTTGCATGGACTATGACATACTTGAATGTATTTTCATGTTTTTTAGATATAATTTCATGGTTTTTTTTGAGGTTTTAAAGTTCAAACTCATTATCAATTAACTCAATAATCTTCCCAAGATCTTGAAAACAACATCTATCCTTCTTTATAGCATGTCTTGAGCTTGAAAATAAGGCAATTAGGCCTCTCATGACTGTGTATATACTATTATAGGTGGTTGTTAATCAGGTTTGAACATGTTTAGTGTTAATTTCATATTCAATAGGTACTTATAGACTATTTAGAGCAAATGAGGTCCCTCCACACATCTCTTTTATGGTAATTTGACTCATAACCAAGATTTTAGGCCTCTACATGTGCATAGATCATAAAATAGATGTGTAATATACCTTCATGTCATGATGAAAAGTGTTTTAGCTTTCTTGACAAGTTTTTAATATTCCTTTGGTTTTCTTGGTATTACTAATCACCTTTTAAGTCATTTTTTGACTTTAATACTCTTCTTCTTACACCTTATAAGGATGCGACTGTGCTTTTTGACCAATTTTATGAGTTGACCTGACCGTACTCTTAGTAACTTGAAAGCCTTTTTTGAATTGACCTCATTTTTTCATTATAAAAGCATTAAGTACCCTCAATGACTATGAAAATCCATGAGTTTTTGATATTATTTCATCATCTTTGCTAATTTGAAGGTAGTATGCTCCTCAAACATAACTATAGGTGTCCTTTAGGGTTATACTCTAGGTCTCTTTGGGAGTTTGGATTGACTGAGCATTAGGTTTAAAACATTTTACTTTATTGTATTAAACTAATTCAAAACCCTTTTTGGTGTGCTTGAACCATATTTAGAATAATAACATCCTCCTTTAGTTGGACTGTGCATATAATGAGTCCTTGTATGGACTATGGACTGTAGAGTGACATCATGAAAAAGTACTTTTGGAAACTTGATCATCCAAGGTACATCTAGTTAATCCATGATGTCTCATGATATCATAAGACTCATGTCATAAATTGAATTGGATTTTAGTCTATATATGGTCTCCAAATGGTCAAAACCCTTACCTAGATATAGATGGATCTTTGGGTGCCTGTAGCTTGCATTTTTTACCTCTTATTAAGTCTTTATTGAGTCTTCAGATGCTTTGCCTCTTTACACTCCTCCTTAGATTTCCAATATCAATTGGTGAGAAAACTAATATCTTTGAGTCTTAAAAATTCCTAAGACTACCAAAAATGTCGTTCCTTAGAATGACACAGGCTTGTAAGGTAGTTTTAAGGTTTTAGGTCTCTTTATTAACCCTCTCTATGGTGGTGGAAAGCATAAGGTGAATTATTTGTTCTCATTCTATAGTGATCAATTTTAAAACATTAATGACCTTATTATTATGGTCAAAACCCTCTACAAGATTACTCTTAGATACATTCATCTACTTTGGTGTAATAGTGCTCCTTTAGGGCTACTTATAGGTAGAAACATGCCTCATTAGCCATATATATAGCCTGGATGTGACTTTAAATGCCCTTCTTTCCTATTCACATTATGAAGTTGTCTCACTCACTATTATAGTGTTTTTTATGTTGCTTTATTGAAATAAATTGATATATAAGCTCTCATACATTCAATTGAATACACCTATAGTCTTGTATGTGCTTCATGTAGTACCATATATATGGATCATAGTTGTATGTGCCTTCAATCAAGGGTACACACTTTATTTGGTATTTCTTACTCCTCTTGATTACTCTTGATGAAGTGAATACCTTATTATAGATCATATCGAGGCACTATCATTTATTGGCCTATGTCTTTAATGGAAATCATGACTATATGTATTGATGTATGTCTACTCCATGGCTATGTTTCTTTTCTCTATGGGTGTATATGACTTTTTGCTCATGCTCATGATCACCTCCATGACTATTATCTTTATATGGAAATGATGTTCTTGATAAACATAACCTTCAAGAAGGTTTTTCCCACCTTGACCACACATTGGACCTTCATGATCATTTGTTTGACTATGATGGCCCACTGTAAACCTCATTTTGATTATGTTATGATGTTCCATTTGATGGATATGTCATATTGGTCATGCTCTAATGGTCTCACTCAAACCTTGTATTTATTGACATGATTTAATGGAATAGAGATGGGTATGAGGGGTGAGTGAAGTGGAAATATGATGAATAAAACATGATGGAGGGTGTAAATAAGGTGAAAACATAGTGGGAAAGATAGAGTATGGCAGAGGTATGAGATGGAAGGAGTGGAGGTGGGAAACAATCCCTTGGAAGAATGCCAAGACCATAAAAATGAGTTACACACAAACATGAACATATGGTCATCATTTCAAATAAATTTGAAGGCCACTTGAGGAGGGAAAGAGACTGAAATTGAATCATATTTTTCTTCAAAAACCTTGAAATATGAAAAAATTCCTTAAAGAATGCTAAACTAGCCCATTTAGGACACCTTGAAAGCATAGAGATGGGATATGAGATATATATTGCATATAATTTCTTCACAAAACATTATTTAAAACATGAAATCATGGAATAAAATGATACCATGGACCAAGATAAGAAAACTTGAAAATCCACTCTCTCTCCAAAACCATACAACTTCTCTTTGCAAACATGTTATACTGTAGTTTTGACTGGATGAGTTTATGATCTTTTTTGGACCATAAAATTCATGAATGATAGATTTATAATGAAATGAAGATGTATATTAAGTTCCCAGTATTATATAACAACATTAATTTTCTTGAAACTTTGCTTAGTTGAGGACAAAATAAAGAAAATTATTTGCCTTTTTGGTTGTAGGGCTACAAAAATTGGACTATCTTCAAATTATTTGTTGATGATAATGAATAATAAAATTTAATAAAAAATTAATCCATCATAAATCCCTTTTATTCTAGTGTCTTCACCAAAAAATTCATACATGTACTCTCCTCTAGCAGTCTGTACCATTAGAAATCATGTAGGCATGTCACTTTTGCAAACAAGGAAACTACTTGGAATGGAATAGTTTCGGGTCTATAGGTCATAAAAACTCCATGAAAATAATTTTGAATCTATTTCATGACCTTATGAAGCTATCCTATACCCTATCTATATGAAATCCGTATGGAATTAGTACTTTGCTTGTAAAATGAAGGGAAAAGGGGCTTTTTTGCCTTTTAGAAGATAACTAAAGTTCTCCACCACTTGAAATAGAATCCTTAAGAATCAAAACGTGTTATATCATGAAAAAATATATTTTTAAAACCCTTTTTATTTTTTAATTATAAAATTGGCACATGTGTGGTGATTTAGGGTCCTTTATGGCTTAGAAAACTTACAAGATCACCTTTTAAAGCTTTGAAACTTTATAAAAGGATAATATTAATGCTTTTAAACATATTTAAAGGTATTTTGAAATGATTAATGACATATTTTAAACCATTTTTGATTTTTTTTACCAAAATTTACTCTTTTAGATAATAATTCATTAGTTTGACCAACTATAGAAGGTCACTGAGTGGTTTTAGAAAGTTTCATATGATAGGGGTAGTAATTTGGCCTTGAAAAGTTAAACTACTAACAATTTTGGTGACTCTCAGGGGTTGAATAACTTGTTTTTCAAAATAAATAACCATATTCCATTAGCAAATAGACTCTTTTGGGCTTTGTAGTACCTTTTCTGATTGTGACATAACAAGACTGAAGGGAAACACAACTAACTAGAAAGTAGAGAAAACTAATCTAAAGAAAATAGGGAAACAATGAAAGGGAAGTAGATTGTTCCTTGTGTAAATAAATTATTAGATAAATTAAACTTATAACAACTAGAAATGTAAACCGATATCAAATATAAATCAAATTGATGCACCATGAAACCTTGAAATACATTTGCTTCCTTTTGATGGCATCATCTTGCAGATAAGAGAGCTTGCATATTCATGTCTTCCTGATGATGCAATTGGACCTCCAAATTTCATTCTTAAGTACATGGATTGAATATATGGATCCAATATCCAATCATATTCCTCCCACATTCTTATTTCTTACATCAATAATGCAAATTCTACCTCATTCATAGGATAATTCTGATTTGACACATTCTCAGTCAATGATTATGTTGGCAATTCAACTAGTATACTTGGGTTGATGTCTTCATTGGGCTCCATTTGAGGTGGTGCTTTTTCAAAGTATTTAGATTATTGATAATTATTTATAATTGGTTGTAATTCTTTAATTTCTTCCTGATTTACAACTGCAATAGTACTCATTATAGAACATTCTTTAATCTCCATATGAGGTGGAGATGTACTATCAAAATTTGCATAAAAACTCTCCGAGTCATCCCAAAATGCCTATTCATCATGATAGACTAAAAGGACATGGAATTAATAAGTATTCTTACAATTTTAAATATTTTGATCATATATTTCTAACCTTTTGATGAAGTCATATGAAAGTTCTTGATCTATTATAGTTGTTACATCTTCATCTTCTAAGAGAAAGGCATCTCATCTATCCACTCAATCTCCAGCTCATCATGCTTTGGGATCTCCATAATAGTGTTGATTTATTAGAGATCCAAAACATTAGTGGAATCCTCAGATGAATCATCAACCTATTACTCTATCTCATCATCTAAATCTTCCATCTTAAGCTCTTCAATTTCATTTAATAAATCATGGTATAGCTGTTGTTGATGATCATCTTCTTCAAAAATATTCTCCACCTCAGCAATGGATCCATGTGAGTTGTCCTCATGGATTACTTATAAGGAAATATTTGTTTCTAATTCACCTATATCAATTGTTCAAGATCTTGAGAAAACTCTTGCAACTCATATTTTTTTTCATCATGAAATATTGAATCATTCTTGTCCTTTCCAAGTGGTGTCCCAATAATGATTTCTTCTTCTTGATCACTGAAGTCACCTTCCTTTTCTATCTCTTTGGATGCATATTCTTCATTTTCCACACAAATAAGAGTTTTTTACTCCAAAAGTGGCATGGTATATCCCTAAAAATATTCAATAATATATGAAAGGTCTATAGAAGTAACCATAGATACCTCATTTTGCTCATGAGGTGGCTCTTCTTGGGTCACCTTCACCTCATCTCTCTACACTTTTTCTTGAATGGATTTCCATGAAGGAAAGGGATTTGGCTTCTAAGGAGAGATGAGTGGAGGATGAATGATCTCTAGTTTGGTCTTGAACTCAACATCTTGAAGCATTATTGAATTTTTTTCTTTCTCTCTAGACTATTGTATCTAATTCTAAGTCATGAACATGGGTTTATGAACCTATATTTCTATACTTTTTTCAGCCATGGGTGTGAAATAAGTAATTTGTTGTTATGTTGCCTCTATAGTTGCTATTGAATACTAGAAATGTTGATTTACAATCTCAATTCTCCTAGCTAGATTTGCCTCAAAATCATGGATTAGATCATTGGGGATCTCTTCTTGAAAATTTGAAGATGTAAGATTCTGTATGATCTCTACAATCTGAAAATTAGACTTCTCATAACAAACTTCTTCAAATTTTGGAGACCTCTCTTGGATAGACTTCCAGGTAAGAAAGCTAGGCAAGGCTTGGTTTGACTTTTGAGGGATATCATAAACATTATTTTACTGATCATAAAGAGAAAATCTCAACTCTATATGAATATACTACTAAAAATGATGACCCTAGGTTCTTTTATAAGCTACTAGCCTCTCTTTAGTGCTTATTATTAGACCTCCAATGTCTAAAATATCATAACTAGACTTTGAGTGACCTTTCCTTATGAAAGTTGCACATGCCTCTTTATCTTGCTAAATTTTTTCTCTCATACTATGAATTTTGTACTTGGAAATCTCTTCACTATAGCTCTTTCTAGTGTGTATAGTTATCATCTCTTTCTCATAGCCAAATAGAGTCTTCTTGAAGCTTGAGATGGATTGATTTGGGGCTTGATTGGGCTTATTAGTAGGATAAAAAGACTCATGAGAGTGGTTATAGGACTATTATGAGCTTTCATACTACTAATAAGTCTCTATATATTCATCATATGGTTATTATGGATCATGATAGGACTGATATGAGTTATGAGGATCATATTAGAATTATTGATAAGGAGAAGATTAACAAAATTTTCTCTATAGGTTGTCATGGCCTAGAAAATCATGAAGATAACTAAAATATAAATAGATGTATATCTTTTGCCTTGATATGAAGACCATAAGAGTATTGGAAACTAGTTTTGAAGATGATATTATACAAACTTGTACTCCAATAGCTAAACTCATGTCCCACCAGGCATGCCAAATTTTTTAGCTATCTAGATAACACCCTACATGAAGGCTTGATAGATTTGGCTCTAAAACCTTCTCACCTAGACTAACATTTTAATGATCTAAGGTGTGGGACATTTGAACTCAAACCAAACCTCTTTCTTTTGGGGAGGCTAGCTCCTCTGATTTATCACTTTAAATTGATTACTAAACTACTAACTATTGGGATGGAAAGGGGGAGAAGGAAATTGAAAGAGAAATCTTACTTTACTAGTGATGATACACATTATTTCTAGTTCATCCACTTTATTTGAGTTCTTAAAACACTAATTAGATAAGCAAAGACTAAATCTACAACTCCAATTGACTCTTATGCATCAGTATTTCATCTAGAGGTATTATTTGGTGATAAAATCTTGAGGGAAATGATGGAATAGGCCTAATTAAATTCATTAACCATCCACTTCTACCCATTTTAAGCTTAGCTAAAAGACATCAAACACTAAACATGACCTACATTATCTAACAAACTAGTAGCAAGGTGAGAATCAAGACTTTACAAGGTAGAAATTTCTACCATATATGGAAATCAAATTGATAATACACACTATACCGGCATAATAAAATTTGAAACAATCATTTTATTTATCTAAAAAGATTACAAAACTCAATCTTGGCAGATTTTGGTCATGCCAAAAGAGGGATGGATTCTAAAAATTGCTAAAAATCCTACATATATAGCAAAAATCATAGAAAATCCAAGATATTGGCATTGAAAATAGAATATGAGGAGAAAATCATGCCAATTCAAGTCTTATTTCAATTACAAAAAGATAACAAAGTCTTGAATCAAAACTCTTTTGTCTCCTTGTCTTACATGAAGCTCTTTCTAGCATTGGAATAAGGATGGTGGGCCCATCTTGGACTTTGTCAATCTTCTTTTTCATTAAATCTACACCATATATTTGATGCCTTAACTCAAGTTTGAAGTGATTTTAATTTGAGTGTAACATGAAAGATGCATGAAATTAGCTAACTAGTAAAGACTTGTGAATTCTCCTTAAATTGAACATGCTTGAAACGACACTTGAACTCTTGAAAATGCACATGAATATCTATGGGAATAATATATATTTAGCATGGAAAATCCATGTAATCTCCTTTGATATCCATCCATCACCAAATTCAAACTTGACTAATTGACCAATTAGGCCTATTAGGCCAAATAGGCCTAATTGCCAATCTATGCACTTGGACTCCATAAAACCTACAAAAGACACCATAAAACCTAAAAAACAATGGTATTATACCTAGAACAACTTTTCTCATCACATGATATGTGATTTTTATGAGAAAACTCTCACCATTTAGTCCATAGGGTCGAGTAGGCCTACTTTACCCCATTTTCATGTAGACTGACCATTTTGCTTGAGATAGTAGGGATACTTTCAGAAATATTTTTGACCAACTAAGGATTTAAGGATGAATAACAAGTATCATTAATTAATCTTCATTGATTATATCCCATTGAACTTTCTTTTACTTCATTTTCCATACTTAAAAAAAAAAAAAACATGATTTATGCCTTGATCCGTATAGATCGATATGTCAAATTGGCATTTATATAATTCTATATAATTTTAATTTATTTTTTAAATGGTTTTAGGTTGATCCATGTTGATTTGATGGCAAAAAAATTAACTTTTTGAAAAACTAGTTTTTTGAGGGCTTGGGAGGGTTTTCAAGCTGAAACTTCAAAAAGATGATTCATGAAGTACAGACCTCCAAATTCAAATATATTTCCATTTATGTGTATCATATTTACCCCCATAACACCCTTGAAAATATTGGGTTCCCATGCAAAATATATGCAAAGTTATCATGTGGAGGAAATGTGTTTGAATGGTTTTACTTGTATTCTTGGCTACCTACACTTTTAACAGTTTTTAATGAATAAAATCACCTTAAATAATATCAATTGTTCATGAATTATAATTTAATATGGGTACACAAAACATACTAAGATTTTTCATCCAAACTCTTCACGTGGTGAAAGATACGAGCATCTGAAAAGGAGGCTCGAAAGGATGTCTAGAACTACAAAAATGAAAATCTTCACTAAGATGAAAATGATTCTTCCCCTAATTATTAGTTCCCCAAAAAAATATTTATGGGGTCTATTCCATGCTATCAAAACACTTTGAAAGAATTTTTTTTCTTTAAAAGTCAAAAATTACTTTTTTGCCTATATGCATGTTTGCTTGCAAAAGCCTGAATGAACATGGTTTTCATATGATTTGTATTTTTCACAATATTTAAATGTATTATTATTATTTAAAACATCATTCAATTCTTTATAAACTCTCACTGATACTTATCAACCTTTGTGCCATCCTAGAACACTACCTGCTCCAATGATGGCCTCAAAAGACATGATGATGATTATGACAAAACAATGAGCACTTATACTTGTTCAACATCGAATTTCCTTCAAATTGCCTCCTTTTGCATGGAATATGACATACTTGACTATATTTTAATGTTTTTTGGAGGTTTTCAAGGTCAAAATAAATTTTAATTATCTCAAATTCCTCTTAATATCTTTAAAACAACCACTATCCCTCTTTCTAGCATGCCTTGAGCTTGAAAATAAGGCAATTAGGCCTTTCTTTACTGTGTGTATACTATTGTAGGTGGATGTTGATCAAGTTTGAACATGTTTAGTGTTCATTTCATATTTATTAGGTAATTAAATAATATTTATATCAAATTAGGTCCCTCCACACATCTCCTTTATGGAAATTTGATTAATAACCAAGCTTTTAGGCCTCTACTTGTGCATAGTCCATACAATAGATGTGTAATATACTTTCATGTCATGATCAAAAGTGTTTTAGCTTTTTTGAAAAGTTTTGAATATGTCATTATTTTTTTGGTATAAATAATCACCCCATAAGTCATTGACTTGAATTCTCTTCTCCTTACACCTTGTAAGCATGGGACTATGCTTTATGACTGTGTTTTGACCAATTTTATGAGTTGACCTAATTGTACTCTTAGTACCTTGAAAGCCTTTTTTGAACTGACCTCATTTTTTCATTATCAAGGCATTAAGAATTCTCAATGGCTATGAGACTCAATGGTTTTTTTATGGTATTTCATCATCTCTGATAACTTGAAGGTAGTATGCTCCTCAAGCATAAATGTAGGTGTCCTTTATGATTATACTATAAGTCTATTTAGGAGTTTGGATTGACTAAGCATTAGGTTTGAAACATTTTACTTTATTGTATTTAACTCATTAAAAACCATTTTTTATGTGTTTGATCCATATTGAGAACAATAAAATCCTCCTTTAGGTTGATTGTGCATATAATGAGCCCTTGTATAGACTATGGACTGTAGAGTGACATCATGAAAAAGTACTTTTGGAAAATTCATCATCCAAGGTGCATATATTAAATCTATGATGTCTCATGATTTCATAATACTCACATCATAATTTGAATTGGATTATACTCTATATAGGGTCTCCAAATGGTCAAAACCCTTACGTAGTTGTAGATGGCTCTTTGGGTGGTTATAGCTTGCATTATGTACCTCTTATTAAGCCCTTCTTGAGTCTGATCATTCTTTTCCTCTTTGCACTCCTCATTAGATCTCCAATCTCAATTGGTGCATAAACCAATATCTTTGAGGCTTGAAAAGTCCTAAAACTACCAAAAAAGGCCTTCCTTGGAATGACACAAGCTTGTACGATAGTTTTAAGGCTATATATCTCTTTATTAACCTTCTCTATGATGGTGGAATGCACAAGCTGAATTATTTTTTCTCATGTTATAGTGATTAGTTTTAAAACATCAATGACCTTATTCTTGTGGTCAAAACCCTCTTCAAGATTACTCTTGTATACATTCATCTACTTTGGCTATAATAGTGCTCCTTTAGGGCTACATGTATGCATAAACATGTAAGATTAACCCTATATGTTTCAAGGTGAATTTAAATACCTTTATTTCCTATTCACTTTATAAAGTTGTCTCACTCAATTTTATAGTGCATTTGATGATGCTTTCTTGATATATATTGATATCCTAGCTCTCATCCATATAACTAAATACACTTACAGGCCTGCAGGTGCTTCATGTAGTACCATATGTATAGATCATAGTTGTATGTGCCTTCAACCAAGGGTACACACATGGTTTGGTATTTTTTACTCCTCTTGATTTTTCTTGATGAATTTAATACCTAATTATAGATCATATTGAGGAACTATCATTTCTTGGCCTATGATTTTAATGGAAAACATGATTATAAGTACAAATGTAGGTCTACTCCATGGTTGTGTTTGGTTTCTCTATGGGTTTATATGACTTTCTACTCATCCTCATGATGACCTCCATGGTTGTTATCTTTCCATGACAATGATGTTCTTGATAGACATAACCTTCAAGAAGGTTTCTCCCACCTTGACCATACACTAGACCTTCACAATTAATTTTTTGACTATGATGGCCCACTATAAACCTCATTTTTACTATGTTATGATGTTTTATTTGATGCATATGTCATATTGGTCATGTTCTAATGGTCTCACTCAAACCTTGGCTTTCTTGAAAAGATTTCATGGAATGGAGATGGGTATGAGGGGTGAGTGAAGTGGAAATATGATGAAAACATAGTGGGAAAGATAGAGTATGGCAAAGGTGTGGGATGGAAGGAGTGGAGGTGGGAAACAAGCCCTTGGAAGAATGCCAAGACCATGGAAAGGAGTTTCACACAAATGTGAACATATGATCATCATTTCAGCTAACTTTGGAAGCCATTGCAGGAGGCAAAGAGACTGAAATTGAGTCATACTTTTATTTAAAAACCTTAAAATATTCAAAAATTCCTTAAAGAATGCTAAACTAGCCCATTTGAGACACCTTGAGAGCATAGAGATGGGCTAAGAAATAGATATTTTGGAAAATTTCTTGGTAAAACCTGATTTAAAACATGAAATCATGGAATAAAATGATGCCATGGACTATGATAAGAAAACTTGAAAATCCACTCTCTTTCCAAAATTTTATAATTTCTCTTTGCAAACATGTTATACTACATATTTGATTGGATAATTTATGAGATTTTTTAGACCCTCAAATGCATGAATAATAACTTCAAGAGACCATGGAGAGGTATACTAATTTCCCAATATTCTGTAACATATTTAATTTTCTTTCAACTCTACCTATGTGAGGAGAAAATGAAGAAAACCAGTTGCCTTTCTGGTTACAAGGCTTCAAAAATTATCTTATCTTCAAATTATTGATTCATGAGACCAATGAAGCCAATTAAATAACCACTTGATCCATTAGAAACACCTTTGAGTGTAGTTACTTCACCCCAAAATTCATACATGTACTCTCCTCTAGCAGTCCATACCATTAGAAAACCTACAAACATGTCACTTTGTGTAAACAAGGAAAATACCTAGAATGGAATGGTTTTGGGCCTGGAAGTTATCTAAATGCCATGAAAATCATGCTTAAGTTGTGTCATGACCTAATGAAGCTATCCCCTACCTTTTCTATATGGAATCCGTATAGAATCCATACTTTGCTTGTAAAATGAAGGAAAAAGGGCTTTTTGGCCTTTTAAAGGAAAACCAAAGTTATCCACTACTTGAAATAGAAGCCTTTGAGAATAAAAATGTGATATATCATGTAGAAATACAATTTTATAACGTTTTTTCATGTTTTAGTGGGCAAATTGGCATGCGTGGGGTGATTTGGTGTTCTTTTTGACTTAGAAAACATACAAGATTACCTTTTAAAGCTTTAAAACTTTAGAAAAGGATAATATTAAGTTTTTAAACATATTTAAAGGTATTTTGAAATGATTAATGACCTTTTTAAGGCCATTTTTGACTTTTTGACCAAAATTTACTCTTTTAGACAATAATTCGTCGATTTGACCAACTGCAAAGGGTTACTGATTGGTTTTAGAAAGTTTCATATGATAGGGGTAGTAATTTGGCCTTGACAAGTCAAATTACTAATAGTCTTAAGATCAAATTTTGGTTGATGAAGATTATTGTTTGGGACCTATTGACCAAATTTGACTTTTAGGTCAAATTGGGGCACCCCTATGTAAAAACTTGACTTTTAAGTGTTTTACGGACCTAAGACATATGTCACAAGGTATTTAATAGGTTAATTAATGTCATTTAATCTTGTACTAGCCTTGGTCCTTAGTTTCTTTTGTCCCTTTAGTCATTTTGGGTCATTTTAAGGTCTAAAAGGGGGAATTTAATGAGTTTTATAGATTTATCTAGAGTTGTGAAGGTTAAAAAGGTGATGTCATACCCCATGTGTCCCCTTATGTTTCACATAACTAAAATCAACTAAAAAGTGGTAGGTTCCTTAGAAAAAAGGTAGTTTTCCAAAGGAAAATAATAATTTTGGCACTTGTATAGCTTATTTTAAAGTTTCCCACATGGAAAAGGATCATGGTTTGTCTCTTCATTTTCCCAAAGCTTAGTTCAACATTTGAAGTGCTCTGGGAGTGCCATTTTTGGCCCAAAACTATTATGTTCTTTTTTCGGTCCTCTTGGAAAATAAAAGTGACCTTCAAGTTTGTGCTTAGTATAGATAACTCAAGAGGTTTAAAATAAAATAATTTAGGTAGGTTGTATTACACTTAGATACCTTAATTTCCATATAAGTATTTCAAAGAATAGTAGCACTTGCTTCATGAACCATCCTCATGAAGTTGATTATACTTCCCTACTAGTTGTTTCATGAACCCTATTGGTTTTGATCCATTTTTTTTGAATCAATATGAAAAATTTATTTATTTTGAATCCAAAGGATGTTATATACCTTATCATATGGTCTCCATACTTAGTTTCATATTTCATGGTGTTTTGATAGGTCAAGTGCATCAAGGTTGCAAGATAAGCACCATTCTGTGTGGTGGGTAGGTTTTTACTATTTGTAGTACCTTAATGTTTTGGTAATGGTTTAATAAGGTGATGATAAGTTCAATATCATGTTTTTAAATTTCTCTCAATCCCCTCACCTTTCACTCATATCCTCTAAAGTAACATCCCATGAATTGCACTCAATTTACACACTTGCACACAATCTGCATCCATACCTTTCAAGGTGCCTACAGGAGGTTTCAAGAATTGAAATGTGATATATAATATTTCCTAAAGTTATTTAGATAATTATTTATTGTTTTGGCCTTTGAAATATCATGGATATTTCTCTTGAGGTCAAGACAATGCATGTTATCCATCACATCCTTATAATTATACAATCAACCATTAATGCGTATCATCATGAGGAATTTCATGTTGGAAAGAAGATATGAAAGGTCATTGATAATTAAAGGATTCCATTGGAAAGTTTTAATAATATTTTAAGATCATAAGAGGTCATAAAACATGCTAATTTCCCAAACTCAGACTTACTGCCTATGTGGAAAATGCCTACCTATAGGTAACCTAGTCAGAGAGTCGAAAGAGCCATTTAAGAGAGGTTGTACATGATTTTAAGCCCTCCTTGAAGTCTTAAGATGATTATGATAGAATTATATCCCTTTTTGAGATAATCTATTTACAAAATTGAGTGAAGAATCATGATTATAAGGTGACGGTGTTTTTAGGCCCCTTTTCCCAAAAAGAGCAAAATAGAGGCCCATGAGTATTTTGTGAATGTAATATTATATGGATATATGAGATTTTGATGCATTATAATGATATTTAATAGTATCCTCTAGCATATACAAGAGTTTTATAGAGTTTAAAGGGAAAAAGATCAGTGGAGAGTGCTTTTTAGGAAGCCTAAAGGTGCCTAGAAATACACTAAACTCAGGCATTATCATCTACAAGTCTAAGTCTAAAAGGGATTTTATCCATCCAAGATTTACAAAATTAGACCATGCCAACACATAAATATTATTCCAAAGGATTAAATTAAACATTCATGTTATAATGATCATCTAGCGAGGATGGAATATTATGTGCAAAATGCCGACCTATAGGTTTCCTCTTGCCCAGAATGGTCACCTATAGTAGACCCTATTTCTAGTCCATTCATGAAGTGAAATTCAAAGCATAGAAAAATCATATTGGTAGTTTAAGGATAAATCTAAATTATTTTAAATGACTAAGATATTTTTCAAATAATTTATAGTACATGTTTTGGGGAGAAAAGCTACCTATAGGGTCTCCTACAGTCACCTGTAGGTGAGGTAGATAATTGATGGATTAAAAATATTTTTTAAGATAAGATTATATTTAATAATGGGTCCCAGAAAATTTTTATTATTATGAAATTTTTATGAAGGTTTTTTAAAATTATTTCAAGCCTAAATCATACATACAAACCCATACGACCCTAAAAAGGCTCTCACATAGTCAGTTGAAGGTGACTGGGATATACAGTGAGCAGGTTTCTTAATGTGAAAGTACATAAGGACAAAATTAAAGGTATAAGACAATGTATAGTAATATAAATATATCCAAATAGGCCTCTAAGTATTTATTTCAAGCTAAAACTATGCATGATGACCTACAGGTGAGCCCTATTCCCAAGAAAGCATAATCATAGATGAAACTCAATTCTGACTGAGTAAGGGGTATAGGGAATATTTTTGTGGTTGTATTAAAAAATGGAGATGATATAACCTTAATAATATCTAAAAGAAACCTCATGAAAAACTCTATTTTCTCTTGGAATTATAAATCAATCAAGGGGAAGGTACTTCCAAGTGTAAAACACAATCCTCATAAAGACCCTGCATGGGCGGTATACAAAAAGTCTATCCTGAGTATTTGATGTTTTAAAAGGAAAAATGAGATAAAAATATAAAAATATTTGTTTATAACACATCCATTATTTTATGAGGATCATAAAATATTAAATTTTGTCTTCGAATACAAGGGAGTAACCTTTGTTTTGTTTTAGACCAAGGGCACTCCCTTGAGGACAAAAGTGGTAGTTTTTAGAAGATAAGGAGTAATATGGTGGAAAATAAGAAAAATAAAAATAAAATAAGGTATTATAGGTTTTAAATAATCCATAAAAACATGAAAATACTTTCAAAGAGGGGAGAAACCAAATATAATTCTCAAAACCTTCAAAGTTGCAGACATGCCTATATGGTAGTTTCAGCCATAAAGACCAAGTGTGAGGTCATTTTAACTTTTGGAAATAAATATGACTTATAACTTGTTTAAAAAAAATTATTAATAAGAAATTTAAAATTTCAATATCTTTGGATGAAAATAAAACATTGGTCAATTCATTTTGAGCCTTAGGTTGTAGGCAGGCCTATGGAACAAGGTTTAGGCCAAGGCCAAATGGGGGGTCATTCACATTTATAGATTTATATATGATTTAAAATACATTTTATGATTTTTATGGGATCATATTATATGTTTTTTATCCATTTTTATACATATGAAGTCATGAAAAGGCTCATTTTAGGCTTTAAGGTCATCAGGCTTGTTGGAATGGAGGAAGGAGCTCAATAGGAGAAGTTTGAATACTCACATCTTTCTTGATGATTTGCATGGGAACAAAATAAGTTCAGGGATGTTATAAAAGGTATTTAAATATGAATTTGTGTAGTTATTTTCATAATTGGATGTCAGACCTCTATGAAACAACCTTATGAGTCAAAATTGTCAGAAACCCTTATAAACCCTAATTAAGGACTAGTTTGGAGAAATGAAGCTAGAGATGAATTTTAATGACATATTTTGAATATGAAAAATATTTTAAATTTTATAATAATAACTCAAGATACCTCCCATTCCTTTTTTTATGTATATACTTGTACGAACAGGGTGCAAAATAGGGTATTTTTGACCATTTTTAAATATTTTATAGGTTCTAGGAGGAGTCTAAAGATGAAAATTTTTTTGGGAGAAATATTATGAAGTAATATAAATAAAAATTTAAATTTTAGGCATTATAAAATATCATAATTAATTTAAACATGTGATTCATTTTATCTAGTCAAAATTGACATATTGGACAAGCTAGTGAGAAGGGTGGAAAACTTCATGTGAGCCAATTTTAAGGTGTCCTTGATGCTTATAAGGACATGGAGGGTATTTATAAGTGTCATACACTCAATTAAATGGATTTTAATGGAAAAATAAATCCAAATTTGAGGCCAAATGTGCAGGGTGCATGAAAGGAGGGTTTTTTAGACTATAGATGATGATAGCTCCTTTCCAAGTGTTTTCAGAAGACCAAACATGGAACCAATGAATAAATAGGAATTAATAATACCCTTCCCATTATTTATAATAATTTTAACTTTTCTTAGCTTTAGACATCTAAATTTGGCCATCGATAACCTCCAATAAAGCTTTTGACCAATTTCTACCAAAATGCATAATTTGTCTTAACAATACTAAAACATGCTAAATGATGTTAAAATGACACATTAAAGTGATGATTTTGTTTATAGTATCCCTAAATGGATAAATAAAATTTATAGGCCGACTAACTTTGATCAGATCATTCTGAGTCAAAATGCCAATTTTGCACCTAGGTGCTATGTATTGCTCTTTCCTATCAAATCTCTTGCACAAGACACGTGCCTTTATTATTATTTATTGATAATATCCTAAATTTGATAATAGATAAAACCCATCTAACATCACCTTCTAATTCTAATCTATTTTAATTTGGGACTAATAATAAGGCATTTTGATCAATTTGAGTAATTTGTGCACAAAGTCCTTAAAAATGCTTAATAGATAATTAATAAATCAAGGCCTAATTAATAATTCCATGGAAAATTATTAAAAATTTGTTTTTATAAAAGAATATTGAATATGTGCATCATCAGGTGACCTCATTTCTTAGGAAGACATCCCTAAGCCATAAATGCCACAAATATCAGGATTCATGCCTCCCATGCCTCATCAAATCCCTCCATGCATCTTAATTTATCCTCTATCCCAAATATTAATGAGCCTATTTATAAATTTTAATTTTAAAATTGGATTAATCCTTAGCTACACATCTCAATCCTAAGATGGATGGTTCAGGTGGATCCTGATCAATCTAAAAAATCTATGAATAGGAGGCCATACCACATCATTTCTAAGCTATTTTGGTGAAAATTTATTATGCTTAAATATATTTTGAACACATGATTATGAAAATTTATAATGAAAAAATGATTACAAAGCTTCATAAAACTAGTGTACCCATGCATAATTTATTCCAAGCCAAGCTAAGCCACAAGCCAAAGGTGGCAAGGAGAGATGGAGGTAGACAAGCTTCCATTTCCAAGGAGTTCATGAGAACAAAACCGAGAAAGCCACTACTACAAAGGCATTTGGAGCATCCAAGGAAGGTGAAGGAGTTAATTTGTTTTTTCTTAATTTTTAGTTATGTTTGTCATTTGTTTTTTTACTAAGCTCACCCTACTAACTAGGCATGAAGGTGTTAGCTTAGTCTATTCTTTGTCAATTTATTTTGTTCATTTTTTCATTAACACCATACTAATCTCCTCTTCCTAGTAAAATTATTAGTTCACATAATGGCACACCCAGTGGGACTAGACACATCCCTTACATGAAGAAGATCATTCTACAACTTTAAAATCTTCATTTGGATCATTAAAACTTTTACAATTTGATTTTTTAACTTTATTTTGCCATTTTTCTTTGTCAAGAGTTTACACAATAACTGATGTTGATTAGTAAAACAATCATTAGTTGGCATAGCCATCATTGATCATGATTAATATAACTGATGTCAGTTAGATAACCATCATTGGTTAGTAAGTGTAACTATCATTAGTTATGTTGGTCGAATATTTTGTCTATCAACATACTGGTAAACAAAATAGGTCTTATCAGCCAAAGCAAGAAGATTAGTCATCCTAATGTGTAAGTTTATCACATCAGAAGGAGACTTCTCTCTCCTCTCATCAAGGGGAGGTTCCCTATGTATATGATATATATATGTATAAATAGAAAATAATACTCAAGGGTAGGATCAGACATCCATCTCTCTTTCTTCAGAGATGATGTATAAAAAACAAAGGGAAAACTCAAGGGAATGATAGACAGTACTCCTCTTCTTTTAGAAGAACTGTTCAAACAGCCACAAGAATACTCCTAAAAATAAAAGCAGAATGTAACTGAAAGTATAGTAACCAGCAAATCGAGACACAACACAAAGTCTGCACCTGAAATACTCAAGAATAATATACAAAGGGCAATGAAAGCTCAAAGTCCTTTACACAACAATATAAAAAAAACACATTGAAGGCAACTATGGGGGCACAAAGTCTCTCGACAGTTAATTCTTTAGGACACCTTCTTGACTAATTTTACTAATCTTGCTTATTAAATTAATGAAATGGAAAAGATATCACATCACAAAGTCTAAAAAAATCCCTTTCTTTCATTAATAGAATATGATCAATAGATTGAGCACAAAGTCTCAATGATGCCTCTCAATTTGGGTAGAGTTTCATTCTGATTGTCAAAAAAGAGATATATTTACAATGAAAGAAAGTCCCTTATATAACCACTTCAAGAAGGACTTGGGAATAGTAATACATCATGATGCGTTGGGAACTGTTAGGAAGATAGGATAGAACTTTGGGGAATTTTACCCATTTGATCTTCTCAATGTAGATAAACAAGCCATGCATTTGAAACATTACAAATTTCAATGTCCACTTGGCAGTCTGATCTTGTCTTCATCATTCCTTCTTTCCATATTAATTGAATCGGGTTTTGGATTCATCCATTGTTCTGTCTTTCCTCACTTTCAGCTAGTTTTTTGTCTTGAATTCTAGAAATGCATTTGAGTCTGTAAATCAAAGGATCAATGGCTATTTGACTGTCTTTAAAATTGACGTTTACATGCCCATCAATGTGATCTCAATGGCTAGTCCACTATCCTAAATTTGATGTCTTTATGGGCGTCACCCCTTCGTCTTCTTTTCACTTTGCCTTTCTTAACGAGACTGGACTTACCCTTTCAGGCCTTAAGAAATGGCCTGTGTCAAGTCAGAATGATCCTTCACTTTGGCTACTGAGATTCCCTCATAAGGGCACCTACCCTTCGAGGTCCTTCGGCAGCCCTTTACCTTGGTAGTCCTCGTGGACAAATCCCCAAGTGTTTTATTTGAGGCTTCCTTCAAGAAAATGTTTCCCGTAGGCAAATCCCTGGGGAAAATTCTCGTGGACAAAAGTCTGGGGAAAATTCTCGTGGATAAAAAGTCTACAGAAATGTTGACTATTCTTTAAAAATTCCTTCGGGGTCCACGACCACTTAGAATTCTTTCAGGATTTTTTGGAAACAACCCTTTGAAATTTTATATTGAACCAATTAGTTGAACCAAAAAATGGTTTAAGATGATGGTTCAATTGGTTGAAACAAGCTGATGAATTAAGCATTAAACCAAGATGTTATGAACTTGCCTTTGAACCAACAGTTGAACCATTTTGTTGAACCAAACGATTGAACCTATTCATTGAACCAGTTTAATGGTTTAACGAAGCGCACTGAGCCCCTTTGAACCAAAAGTCGATGAACCATCCAATGAGTTAAGTGGTTGAACCAATTATTGAACCAAGACGTTGAACCAAGTTTTGGTTCAACGGTTCAAACAAAGCTTTGAAAAATGTCTTCAAACCTACTGTTGAACCTGTAGATGTTGAACCAAAAGATGAGCTAAAAGAATGAACCAACTGAGTGAAAATAAAGGGTTGAACCACTTAGTTAAATCGATCCATTGAACTGTTCCTTTGGTTAAACCTGTCATTGAACCTTGAACCCATTGAATCTTTGAACCAAAGTGGTTCAATGGTTCAACGGTTCAATGGTTCAAGCTACCTTGAATTTCTTGAAGTCGATGAACTAATTGAAGCGATTGAAATTTGAACCTTGATGAAGTCCTTAACTCTTGCCAAAGATGAACTTGTTGAACCTTGAACCCGTTGAACCTTTGAACCAAAGTGGTTCAATGGTTCAATGGTTCAATGGTTCAAGTCTCTTTTTTCACTCAGATGCTTGCCGATGGAGATTTTTGACTGAACCAAAGCTCTGAACCAATTCTAAAAAATGACTAAGCATTGAAAACCATCTTTTGACTAAAACCACCTGCAAAAGCCTTTGAACCTGTATAACTGAACATGTCTGTAGAATCTAAAAATACAAATTCCATATAAATCAACATGTAAAATCCATTGAACTTGACTTGCAAAGTCTGTAGATTTTCTGAGAAGCTTTGAAAATGAGAAATCTGAATGTCTATGACAAATTTTTTGAAAATGGAAGATATAATTTTGGTCTATAAGACCAAAATAGTTGAAATGTTGTCCCAAAAATGAATGTTACTTTTGGGGGACAACATCTAACTCCAGTTGGGGAACTTCTATCAATTGAAAAATGAATTGAAAGGAGTAGAATTTAGAATCTCTAGTGTCTTCAAGTGTACCATTGGGCTTCAGAGTCATGCTATCTAGAAATGAAAGGCATAAAAAAGAAAAAAAACAAAAAAAAACAAAATTAAAATTGTACAAATATACATATATACAGAGGCAATAATATGATACTTCAAGAGTTGAAGTGTTTCAGATGCTACCCATTGTGGGGTAGAGAAAAGAGTGTGCCATTTTGGTATTTCAATAGAAAATTGTTTTCATCCATGTGCTGATGAATTATGAATGGGCCTCTCCAAACGGAGTCAAACTTTCCATGCATCCCTTTTGGTTCTCTTCTTTTGTCCCACAATAGGACTTGATCCCCAATATGGAAATCATGATTTCTGGCCTTCTGATCAAAAAATTTCTTTACCAGACTTTGATGAACTTCAATTCTATCCACCACCATGGTTCTCTGTTCTTCCAGGTGAGACAGGCACATGATTATTTTGTCAAGAGAACTCTCATATGTCTGATCTTCAATGGCCTTTGCTAATTTCAAGGCTGGTAACTCTAAAGTGATTGGTATCTTAGCATTAATACCGTAAAGAAGTTGAAAAAGAGACATACCAATTGCCCTTTTTGGCATGATCCTGTTAGCCCACAGAGCATCAACCAATGCTTTATGCCATGTCTTTTGATTATCATCTGCTAGCTTTTTGATAATAGTTACCAAATTCTTATTGCTGGACTCAGCTTGTCCATTCCCTTGGGGAAAATAATTATAAGAATGATAGAGCATAATTCCATAATAAAAATAGAATTACGTAATTTATTGAGAGGTAAAACAAGCTGCATTATCAGTAATAATCTTGAGTGGAACTCCAAACCTGAAAATGATATTCTCTTTGAGGAAGTTGCATACAACTTCTAAAGTATCATGCTTAGTTGGGATTTCTTCTACCCACTTGGTGAAATAATCAGTTGTTGTAAGGACATAATCCTGTCCAACACTTGAAGAAGGATTTATTGTCCCAATAAAATCTAGTCCCCATTGCTAGAAAGGTTCCTCTATGATTACTGGCTTGAGAGGCAAGGTAACCAACTTGGGTCTTCCAACAAATTGTTGGCAAGTTCACATTTCCTCACCCACTTATGTGCATGTTAGAAAAGAGTTAGCCAATAATAACTGGCTCACAGAATTTTGTGAGCAGTCACAGGGGTAGAAAAATGTCCTCCACAGGATAAATTGTGGAAAGATTTCAAGAGCTGGGTCTGTTGTTCTTTATCTACACCTCAAAGGAAACTCCATCTATATTTCTCTTATACAGGCCATTGTCCTAAAGGACAAAATTGGTAGCTTTCAACCTGATATTCCTCCTTTCTTTGTAAGATAGATGAGTAAAACATTCACCATAAGTTAGAAAATAGACAATATCTAAGTACCATTCATTGGTAGTGGAGACTAAAATGACTGTTGGTGCATCTTCCACTTCAGCTTCTTCACATTGTGTATCTCCTAGCTTGTTATTAGCCATTAATTGGCAAAGGCCTTTACCTCTGACCAGCTTTGTCGGCTTGATATCCAAATCAAATTCTTAGATCTTTTCAATCCAATTACCTCTCTTTATGCCAAACTTTTGCTGAGTTAATATAGACTTGACTATACTGTCAGGAACTAAGGTAGTAGTATGTGAATTCAAAATATAGAAGCAAAAGTGTTTAATTGATTTTACCAATGCATAGGCATGCTTCTTTATATTTGAATATTTCATTTCATGAGTTTTGAGAGGGCAACTCATGAAAGAGATAGGGGATTCCATACCTTCTTTGTCTTGTTGGACAAGAATCACTAAAAGAGTATGCTCAGACGCATAGCTGTAAATGATGAAATCCTTATGGTAATGTAGATAAACCAAGGTAGGGGCGTGAGCAATGGTGACCTTGATATCTTAAAATGTTGATTTACCTTCTTTATTCTAGCTAAAGATAGTCTTCCCTTTCATCATATTAAAAATGTGTCTTGTCTTCTTGACAAATTTAGGAATAAATCTTCGTAAGAAATTCACTTTTTTGAAGAAAGAGTGAACAACATTTTTACTTTTAGGCAAATTCAGCTCTTGAATAGACTTGACTCTATCTGAGTCAATATTTATGCCTTCTTTGGACATAATGTGTCCAAGGAGTTTTCCCTTTGTCACTCCAAAAATAGACTTCTTAGGATTCAAGGAAATACCATTCTGCTGGCAGCGCTCTAGCACTTGTTGCAAGTGGTGTACATGATCAGATCAATGCTTTGAAAAGATAGTTAAGTCATCAAGATATACCACTATGAATTTGCCAATCTCATCTTTGAAAGCCATGTCCATAGCTCTCTGAAAGGTAGCACCATCATTTATTAATCCAAAAGGCATTATTTTATATGCAAATGTACCCCAAGGCATGATAAATGTAGTCTTGTGTTGGTCAGCTTCAGCAACTTCAACTTGATTATAGCTTGAGAAGCCATCCAACATTAATAACATTTCTGATCCTGTTATTATTTGAAGCACTTGGTCCATGATTGGCAAAGGGTAATTGTCTTTTAGAGATGACTAATTCAGATTCCAGAAATCTACACAAATACAAATTTTGCCATTTTTCTTCCTTACAGGTAATAGGTTCAAAATCCATGTAGAATGATGGATTGGGAAGATAATTTTAGCATTTAACATTTTCTATATCTTAGACATAATAGTACCTAAAATTTTTGGATTGTATTGTGTGGATTTCTGCTTGTAAGGTGTTGAATCAGCCTTGAGAGGAATATGATGGAAAATTTCATCAAGTCTAAGAGACTTTAGGTCTTCATATGAATATGCCAAGACATCAATGTATTGATGAAGAAAAGAAGTGAATTTGAATCTTTCTTTAGGTGTGCAGCACTTACCAATGTTGACCATCTTGGGATTTTATTTGTTGGTTAGATTCACTTGGTCAAATCCTTGAGAGAAATTTGAATCTGTCTGCTATTGTTTGATGAATCTATCATGCTTGTCAAACAACTTCTCAAGAGAAACCAAGCCTTTAAGAATTAGGTTTCTTTTCAGCTGTAGGAACTCTTCATTTACATCTGAACTGGATTCAAAAAAAGATTCAGACATCTGAGATTCACTGCCTTCAAATACAGCTGTTCAAAATTGTCTTTTTGTTCCAAGAAAGCAATGATCTGATGATCATCATTGAATATTTTTCAATGTTCAACATTTTCAGGAACACTTGGTCTATAGACTAGCTCAATGGTATATTTGTTTTCTTTAAAATCATAATGAGAAATTAAAAGAGTTCCTAAAATAGCAAGTGCATCAGCTCTGTCATTGGACTCTCTTGGAATGGCAAAAATGTTGAAAGCATCAAAGCTTTCAATTTGGTCCCAAACCAAATTATGGTAGTGGCGTAGCCTCTCATTCTTGGTCTGATATAGATTTCTCACTTGATAGACCACTAATTCAGCTTCCCCTTTAGCATGAAGAAACTTGATGCCTCTTTCTTGAGCAGCCTTCATGCCTAGCAACAACGATTCATATTCAGTTATATTGTTTGTGTTGCTGAATTGTAATTTATTGGATGAAAGAAACAAATCTCCTTGAGGAGATATCAAGACAATTCTAGCTCTTAAACCAGTAGAGGAACAACTACCATCAAATTCCAGAGTCCAAATCTCATTAGACACTAACTTTACTTCAGAATTTCCCTCATCAAAGATGGAGGGTATTTCTTCATGATCTGTATATAAAAAGTAATTACCCATACCTGCGGATTCAAAAAGGATTTGAGCTTTAGGGGTTGACGTTTTGGTAACTACATACTTTGCTTCCTTTTCAGGAAGTAATGTTTTCATCACGCCTTAAACAGGGATCCTTGCCTCAGATAGATCCATGTTTAGTTCTCCTCCCATGTCCTTGCAAAAATTCCATCCAAGCAAAATTCCATAAGATGTTGGGATTTCAGCCACTAAGTTAGTCATTTTAACCCTCTTGTCTGGAAAGGCTACGAATGCAAATTGGGCATCTTTGATTTGCCCCAGCAATGGCACTTGCTTATTCTCCATGGAGAAACATCTCTCAAACATCTTGGTTAATGTGAGACCAAGAGACTCAGTGACTTTAGCAAGCATGACATTGTCAGATGTGCTTGAGTCTATTATATAATTACTCAGCTTGTGGCCATTGATTAACATGAAAACATAGAAGGGCTCTATTTTTCCAAGAGCAGCTGGAGGAGTAATGATCAGATTATTTAGAATAGGTGTATTCTTTGGAGAATCAAGAATTACTTTTTTAGTCTTTTGTCTTGTAGGGACAGTCTAGTTTTTAACATATTGGACCAGCTTATTCAGTTGATCCAGATTAGACTGCAAGTATTCAAATTTAGACATCTATATTTTTGTCTTTTTGACATGATCAATTATGTCAAATAACTGAATCGAGCTAGGTACAGAGAAAGGTACTTCAACTTTTTTGAATTTTTAGGGGGATGGGAGGTGGACTGGTTTGTGAATTATAAGTAGAAGGGGAAGGTGCAATGGATATATTTACCTTTTGAGTAATGACCAGATCTTTTGGTTGAAAAGGCATATTAGTTCCACACTTGACAATTGTGACTGTTGGCTATGATTGCTCTTCTATCTTTTCTTTATCAGCCTGTTGGACTGATTGGTTTTTAGACCTGGTAAACACTGCATATGATCCATCTGAAGCTTCTCCTTTGCTTCTGGGTTCATCCTAGTAATTCAGGAAACCAATGTGGGAGTTGCTAGTTGATTCTTCTTGAATGTCTTCAATGATATCAGTGTCATTTTCTTGATTTAATTCAGGCTGATAAGATAATTCTGATTATGCTTTAAGATATCCCATAGCTGAATTGGTTAGAGGATCTTCCAAGGCAAGTTTACCTTGTGGGGGAGGAAGGCGATTTTGTTGTCCTTGGTTTTTGGCAACATTGCCCTGATATGACTAATTTGGGAATGTCCTACATGTAGGAGCATTTTGAGGGCAAGGAGCTCATTTGCTAATTTCTACACCATTAGATCTATGGTGCTTATAGATGCAAATTCAAAAGATGATGAAGCTCTATTTCTATTTGGATCTCTTCTTATTTTCCTTGCTAAGATGAGATCATCTTCTACTTAAGTGGCCAAAAGTTGAGTTACAGTGAGATCTATTTGGCTAGCATGTCTCAAAAGGAAACTGACTTCAAGTAGCTGAGAATTAATGAAAAAACATTTAAGATTCTCAGCTGTAGGTCTAGCAATTACTAGAATTCTATTTCTCAATTTATCAAATTTAGCTATGAAGTCTCTCATAGGCTCATGTGGCTCTTTCTTCATCTATGTAAGTTGAGCCAAAAGTGTATGTGCATCTTTTGTAGGTTTGAATTTGGATTCAAACTTAGCTTTTAAGGTATTCCAATCAGTCACAGATCGAGCCTATAGATGGTAAAACTAATCTGTAGTAGTGCCTTGAAGTGTTTCAACAAAAAGCCTGATTGCTACACCTTCAAACTCTACCTCGATTACTCCACAAGCTATACTGAATGCTGCAATGTGTTTATTAGGATGAACTTTGCCATCACCATAGAATTTAGGGAAATTCTTCCTAAAAGTATGTGGAAGCTCATGTAGAGGAGTAAGATTAAGAGGACCAAAAGCATTACCCCAGGGGCCTTGAACTGACATTATAGGATACTAAAAATGAGGGATAACAAATCTCAATGGGGTAATTATAGGCACAGCTTTATCAATGGTAGAAGTAGATATCTGGTAATGGGGATCTGGCTTTAGTAGGAGGGAAGCTCTTGGTTCATTGGAGATGAGATGGTGAAGGAAATAGATCAAAATCACTTTGTTGTACCAGCTTGAACATAGGGTCAATGACACCTTTAGCCCTTTGGATTCGTGTATACCTTAAATCTGCTAGATTGTAAAACAAAAATGGAAAAGAATTGACTTTGCTTTAGTTAAAGCTAAAGGCTTTAAACTATGCATTCTTTCCTAGTTGGTATGAAGGTGAATGAAATGGATAGACTATAGATGGATAATGGGTATATTCCCCAACGGAGTCGCCAAAAATTGTTGGTTGAATATTTTTTCTATCAGCATACTGGTAAACAAAATAGGTCTTATCAGCCAAAGCAAGAAGATTAGTCATCCTAATGTGTAAGTTTATCACATCAGAAGGAGACTACTCTCTCCTCTCATCAAGGGGAGGTTCCTTGAGGATATGCTATGTATATGTATAAACAGAAAATAATACTCAAGGGTAGGATCAGACATCCATCTCTCTTTCTTTAGAGATGATGTATACAAAACAAAGGAAAAACTCAAGGGAATGACAGACAATACTCCTCTTCTTTTAGAAGAACCATTCAACCAGCCACAAGAATACTCCTAGAAATAAAAGAAGAATGTAATTGAAAGTATAGTAACCAGCAAATTGAGACACATCACAAAGTCTGCATCTAAAATACTCAAGAATAATATACAAAGGGCAATGAAATCTCAAAGTCTTCTCAAAGTCCTTTACACAACAATATAAGGAAAACACACTGAAGGTAGCTATGGGGGCACAAAGTCTCTCCATAGTTAATTCTTCAGGACACCTTTCTAACTAATTTTACTAATCCTACTTGTTAAATTAATGAATTAGAAAAGATATCACAACACAAAGTCTAAAAAAATCCCTTGCTTTCATTAACAGAATATGATCAATAGACTAAGCACAAAGTCTCAATGATGCCTCTCAATTTGGGCAGAGTTTTGTTTTGATTATAAAAAAAAAAAATATTTACAATGAAAGAAAGTCCCTTATATAGCCATTTCAAGAAGGACTTGGGAACAATAATACATCATGATGCATTGGGAACTGTTAGGAAGATAGGCTAGAACTTTGGGGAATTTTACCCATTTGATCTTATCAATGTAGATAAACAAGCCATGGATTTGAAAGATTACAACTTTCAATGTCCACCTGGCGGCCTAATCTTGTCTTCATCATTCCTCCTTTCTAGATTAATTGAATCAGGTCTTGGATTCATCCATTGTTCTATCTTTCCTCACTTTCAACTGGTTTTTTGTCTTAAATTATGGAAATGCATTTGAGTCTATAAATCAAAGGATCAATGGCTATTTTACTATCTTTAAAATTGATGTTTAGATGCCCATCAATGTGATCTCAATAGCTAGTCAACTATCCTGAATTTGACATCTTTGTGGGTGTCACCCCTTGGTCTTCTTTTGGCTTTACCTTTCTAGATGAGAGTGGACTTACCCTTTTGGGCCTTGAGAAATGGCCTGTGTCAAGTCAAAATGATCCTTCGCTTTGGCCACTGAGAGTCCCCCGCAAGGGCACCTACCCTTCGGGGTCCTTTGGCAGCCCTTTACCTTGGTAGTCCCCACAGACAAATCCATAGGTGTTTTATTTAAGGCTTCCTTCGAGCAAATGTTTCCTGTGGGCAAATCCCTAGGGAAAATTCTTGCAGATAAAATTTTGGGAAAAATTCTTGCAGACAAAAAGTCTGCAAAAATGTTGACTGTTCTTCAAAAATTCCTTCAGGGTCTACAACCACTTAGAATTCTTTTGGGCTTTTTTGGAAACAACCCTTTGAACTTTGATATTGAACCAATCAGTTGAACAATCAGTTTAACCAAAAAATGGTTCAAGTTGATGGTTTAATTTATTGAAACAAGCTGATGAATTAAGCATTGAACCAAGACATTATGAACTTGCCTTTGAACCAATAGTTAAACCATTTCGTTGAACCAAATGATTGAACCTATCCGTTGAACCAGTTCAATGGTTTAATGAAGCGTGCCGATCCCCTTTGAACCAAAAGTTGATGAACCATCTAATGAGTTAAGTGGTTGAACCAATTGTTGAACCAAGACATTGAACCAAGTTTTGGTTCAACGGTTCAAACAAAGCTTTGAAAAATGTCTTCAAACCTACTATTGAACCTGTAGACATTGAACCAAAAGATGAACTAAAAGAATGAACCAACTGAGTGAAAATAAAGGGTTGAACCACTTAGTTGAACCGAGCCATTGAACTATTCCTTTGGTTGAACCTGTCATTGAACCTTGAACTCGTTAAACCTTTGAACTAAAGTGGTTCAATGGTTCAAGCTACCTTGAATGTCTTGAAGTTGATGAACTAATTGAAGTGATTGAACTTTGAACCTTGATGAAGCACTTAACTCTTGCCAAAGATGAACTTGTTGAACCTTGAACCCATTGAACCTTTGAACCAAAGTGGTTCAATGGTTCAATGGTTCAAGTCTCTTTTTGCACTCAGATGCTTGCCAATGGAGATTTTTGACTGATCCAAAGCTCTAAACCAATTCTAGAAAATGACTAAGCATTGAAAACCATTTTTTGACTAAAATCACCTGTAGAAGCCTTTGAACTTGTATAAATGAACCTGTCTATAGAATCTAAAAGTACAAAGTCCATAGAAATCAACATGTAAAATCCATTGAACTTGACTTGCAAAGTCTGTAGATTTTTTGAGAAGCTTTGAAAATGAGAAATCTAAATGTCTAAGACAAATTTTTTGAAAATAGAAGATACAATTTTGGTCTGTAAGACCAAAATAGTTCAAATGTTGTCCCAAAAATGAATGCTACTTTTGGGGGACAACAAGTTATATAACCAATGTCAATCACTATGTTTTTCTTAAAAACATGAACCCAAGAGCTCTTTTTTGAAGTTCATTATTTCAAACCCAAATATCTTCAAGGATAAAGGACATGCTAATGTTTTTGTTGTAGGACCAAGCTTGACATTTGCTAAAAACATGTTTAAATCACCGTTTGCATGCTTAAAAATGAATTAGGAACATTATTTTGGTTCTTAAAGTAACATTTAAGGTGCTTAAGTAAGTATTTAAGAATTATTTTTCAAAGTTACAACCAATATGAAGGGATCAAATGAACACCACCTCATTTTCCATGTGAGCTTAAAAATGAACTCACCTTTTGAAGATTTTTGTATTCACTTAGTTTTTTTAATTACAATTTCGTTTAACAAAGAGAGGGGTGTTACATGTATGCTCTTCCATTTTTCCCCTTCAGGGAACCCTTAGAATCAAAATCACCATTCCTATTTCAAAAATCCTAGTCCAAGGATTGGAAAGAATGTCATCTAAAGTGCTCCACAAAAATTCATCAAAGTTTGGGTGACCTTGAAAATGACCCTAAAGTCTTTATTTTTATGTCTTTAATTTCATTACATCTTGGCTTGTGAGGGGGATGTCATTACCTCCTATAAGTTATTTAGGGAAGCTTTGACCTAGGGTTTCATCTCTTGGCATTGACTTCACTTACTCCTTTTGAGTTGCACATGGGACATATTTGAATTTGGACATCGTACTACACTGAGTGAATAATAGGATGTAGTGGTTGTAAAAAGGACTATACCTAATTTGCATGATTTTATTTTGCATTATTTAATGTGAATGCCATTTTTAAATTGATTCCCCTAGAGACATTCAAAACTTGATGGTTTAGTTAACCCCACATTGCCATACCCTTGCTAGGATTTGGATGATTATACTTAGTGTATTTTTGGATCATTTTCTCATTTTATATGTTTTGAGACTAAAAATTATTTCTTTGTTTACAAACCATGTCCAAACATCTTTGTTTATATGTCATTCTTTTGTCTAAAGAGGTGTTATGCTAACCATTTTACACCACACTTGTGCCTTGAAATTTTTACTAAACTTGTTTGTGTGTGTCATTTGAGTTAAGGAGGGTAGTGTTATGCTACCAAGATCATGTTAAAACCATTTTGATTTTGAGTCTTTTGAAGCATCACATAGTTCACATCATTCGATCATGCTTACACCATTAGGATGCTCAATTTATTTTAAGACTTTTTTCACCTTGTGCCAAAAACCATTTGCTTCACACCATGTCACATCAGTTATTTGATCCTCATTTATGTGGTCATGTTGTCTAATCTTATCTATCTTGTTTGGTCAAATCCTATTTTTCAATGTTGAGTTTTTAATTAATCTTGTCAAGTTTAGATCTAAACATTAATTCATTTATGTTTAAGCCTCAACTCATGGGGATGATACACATATTTTTCTCTTTTGGGTTGCATAACTTTGGTTAATCGATTACCCAAATTTGAAAACTATTGATGGTTTGTTTGCTTAATTCCTATCTTCATCATTGTTTGTTCCTTTATTTAGGAGAACATAGCCTTTATCAAAGAGACTTTTGTCTTATGCCTTATGCCAACTGATCATGTTTATGTTTGATTTTGTGTGTTGGGTTTATGTCAAAGTTGTTTCCAAAATTGTTAGATTAAATCAAATCATATCAAACTTTATTTCAAGTCTAGATTTTGACACCATTTGGCCAAAAGTCCTATCACATGCCTATTTGTTTTAGCATAGATTTTGACTCCACGTTTTGACAAAAGACCTATCAACTCAACTTTTACCTTTCCTAGTTTAGACCTTGTTTGGAACACTTTGACCTAGACCTTTGACATGTTGGTTTTTATTCATATGCTTGACCTTTTGTGCATATGACATTTGAAATTAGACATTTGATGTTAGAATAATTTATACCAAGTCTTATTCCAAATCATTTTGGAGATACAAATCCACTTTCAAACCATAATGGAGATATAACTCCACCCCTTAGACAAAGTTAGACCAAGTTTGAACTATTTATCCTTTGGACATAATTTTTTTGGAGTTTGTATAACTCTAAGCCTTTTTATTTTTGGAGTTTTCATCATTTATGTGGATATGTCTAGCTACACCTATGTTGGATTCATGTAAAATCTAACTTATGATAGAATGGCTGCACAAAATCCCACTAGGAACCCCTATAGAGAAAGATTTTGTAAGGAGTTTTATTATTCTCCCTACAATACTCCATATGGGGAACAAAGTCATGAACCAGCTCATGATCCAACTTGAGACATAAATTAGTTTGAAGAGGATTGTGAAGAGGACTTTGAAGACCCGACTATAGATAATGTTGTTTGGGATATGGATCCATACCCTCTTTGTAATAATCAGTATATAAAACATAGTCAAGAACCAGCTTATGAGCCAACTCACAACTAGGATGACATGGTTTATGAGGAAGACTTGGATTCTTTGGCTTATGCAAGTAATTAGGTTCCACCATATCATACCATTTTTATTCTAAGACCACAATGTCACACCATTCCCATACCAAAACCTCATCCTTTGGTTTGTGAAATCAATCAGGTTCCATAATGTCAAACCATTTCTATACTAAGACCTCATCCTTTGGCTTGTGCAAGCAATCAAGCTCCATAACACCCCTTCATCATTCCAAGATCTAATATTTTGGATTGTGTAGAAAATCAAGCCCCATAATTTCCTATCATTACCATTTCAAAACCTCATCCTTTGGGTCATGTGAGCAATCATGCTCCCCAATGCCCTACCATTATCCAATCATAAGTCATTCCTCATCCAGTACTAATCCCAACCAAACCTCAACTGATCCAATCATTTGAAGACCAAGATGTGTTCAAAAATGGTATTTTCCAACTCATTGGAATCCAAATCCAAGAAAACCAACCAATTTAAGATGTTTTTGTTGAACCAACCACTTACGATAATTCAACTTGTGATGAATCACCTATTGATCCTATACCAATTGTCAAGGAGTCTCACAATGATGAGCTAGTCTTAGCTGAGTCACTTCTTAAAGATTATAAATACCTTTGGGAAAATCAATACCTTAACCATGTGCTTATTTTTCAAGAGCCTCCTATTGACAAGCCATTATCTAAGGAGTTGTCTTTTGACCTTTTTCTCATCTTAAAGGAGTCCCATTTTGAAAAACTAATTTTTGTGGAACCTATTATTCCATCACAAGCCATCACTTTTCTAAAACCAAACATTCAACAAAACATTATTATAATAGAATACACATCAAAGGAAGAATTAGAGTTAGAGTCAAGTTCTATTATTAAACCAACATCAGATTTAGCATCAAAATCAAAATCAACATCAATCTCAACATCAGATTCATATTCCCTTGAGTTAGAATCAGATTCAAAAGAAGAATATGATTATGGCTATTAAAACATTGGTTTTGTATGACTTAAAGATCAATTTGAATACATTTGTGATCCTTCTATAGTTTTTGAGGATGAGTACTTTAACTTCGACACAAGTTATCTTAGTATCTTATATGAGGATTGTGTAGCCTCTCCCCATTCCATTATCATTCCATAGGCCATTAACATCAATCACAATAGCTATATCATTGACATTCCATCTCCCACAAGTGCCAATTGGGATTTATAAAATCACACTATTGAATTGCATCCATGGAAACATAGTAGTTAAACAAGATCAAGGAGGCCAAGACCAAATTCATATAGCATGAGAACACTCTCCTAGTGAAACCTTTCAGAGGTGATAGGGGATAATCAAAGTTAGAAATCAACATCTTCTAGTGAAACTTTTTCGAAAGCACTAAAAGACAATCAAAGTCAAAAGTCAACATTCCTTAGTGAAACCTTCTTGAAGGTGCTACAGGATAATAAAAACAACTTCATTGGTGAAAACCTCTTTGAGGAACTAATAGATGAGCACAAAATTTCTTCACTACTTGATGAAGAGAAGTTCAAAGATCATATAAAAATAGCTTTCAATCTATAGCCTAATTAGATGGTAGTTACTCTCAAGATCAAAAAATAATAAAATCTAATGGTCCTATCGAGAGAACAAGTCTTTGGCCCTACCACAATCAAATTTATGTTAAATATACCATCAATAAAATTATGTATGATTGAATGTCCTAATCTCCATTTATTTCCCAACCATTCCACATTCCATTATCATCTACCATTCCATTTCAAAATCAAACCTACCATCCATTATTTGTCTTTGTTTACCATCCATAGTCACACTTTACTTTGTAAAGGATACAAATATACCTTGTATTTATGTTTGAAGGAATTATAATCAATGACCAATGAAGATTAAAAAAGCATTCTTGACAACCAAATCAACATCAAGTTTTTGATAGAGCAATTATTTAGATGAGGTGTGGGATAGAAATTAACATGATCAAGTATTATGTTTGTATAATTTATTGATTAGGATGTGCATCTCCATCTCAAAAAGAATAATACAATCAAAAACCACACCTAGGCCAAAAACATGTACCATACCATTTCATGCACCATACCATTTTACATTGCCATGGCATTATTGTTGTTACATATCCTTTTTCCATTGTTGCGTATCCTACCATTTACCCCATCACTTGCGGGAAACCCTCTTACCATTTTATCCAATTTATAAAACCATCATTATCCTTAGAAAGACCATACCATCATATCATTCCATTCTTATTTAGACCAGATCCTATTTTTACTCATCCTACCCAATCCTATTTTGATCTTGGTTCATTTGGTTATTCTTTCACTTTTTGTGGGGGGATTCAAGTTAAGTTTCAACAAACAATATAATCTATGTTTTTAATGATAGTCTATGAAATTAGTGTGATAGTTGATCTAGAAAGATATATTTCATCATATTAGGTTTGTTTATGTGAGCTTGATTATAACCACCTATGGGCAAATCAATATTTCACCAGTCTTGCTACTAATTATAACCACCAATGGGAAAATTAGTATCATTTACCTATTCCATTCTATCCTAGTTATAACCACCTATGGGCAAACTAGGGGAAACACTTGTCTATCATGCATTGATGTATCACCTTGCCATCATTGTTTTCATTTGACTAGACATTTGTTAGATTTAAGAACTTGTTGGGACCTAGTTGATTTTCCTCACCTTTTGTGTGGATGGAATTAATGTGACTTGAGGTCATTTTAGGACTATGTAGGTCATGATCAATTCATGTTGAGGTCACCTTAGTCCCCCTTTCCATAAGCTCTCACCATTTTTTAAACAACCTAAGACAAATGCTCTAACCATTTTTTGAGAAGGTATCTTGTCATTCTCTAATGAGTTAAGATACCTAAAAATTCCAAAAACATTCATAACATTTCAAAAATACAAAAATATTTGTCTTGTCTAAGCCTAGTTAGTTATCCTCAATCCACCTTATTGGGGTATGGTCATTGTTAGGATGCTTTCTTATGCTTTTATTTTCAAGATTTTTGTTTGTTTTTAATTTCAAGTTGTTTTTTGTTTTTCTATTTGTTTATTCACTTGCTTGTTTGTTTGATTTCAGCATTGTTGCCTTGACTCAGTCTATGTGTTCATTGGGCGATTCCTTAAGCACATTATTCTTAAGTCCATCCATATTCATCCATTAACATTTTCATCATGGTTTTTATCATTGGTGCATTATTTTATAGTGTTTATTAGATTGGGAGTTAGTCCTTACGCATATTTTGGCCAAGTCTTCATGGTGTTCTATCATAAATCCTATCATCACATGATATAAAAAAATTAGCTTCATGAAGGTATATAATCAATGGAGCTAATGAAGTTTCTCCTTGGCACCTTGGAAAATCCTCCCACCCACATTGATCAATATAACTCATTTGACCATTCTAGTTGTATCATTGTTAATCAAGATGAGCATCTCCTTATTGATAGGTATAACTAAATAATTTATAGTGATCAGTCTTATTCCTCTATCCATCTCTTTCATCACTTTGCACCCACTCATCTTTAATCTATATTTTTGGTTATATCTGTTTCTATGCTAGATTTTCTCTTTCACATTCAAAGAGAGAATAAGAAACTAAAAGAAATGGTCTAAGCCTTGATGTACCTGGATGAAGTCATGTGCACCGTAATCCAGATGATCGTGAGAACTCCTCTTTGGTTTTGGAGGATGACACCTGCAAAGGAAAGAGACTAAAACATGAAAAGGCGTTAGATGAGGAGATGGTGGGCTGTCAAGTGAAAGCTTGATCCCAAAAGCAAAAGCTTGAGGGATGTCAACCCACTGATTAATAAAAATATGTCTGATAAAGGACAGAATGATAAAATACTAAAAATGATAAAGACAGAATGAAAAATGGAAGCAAATGCTTACCTGAATGTTGCTATCGGCCTAGTCACAGTCATCGATGTCAGTGGTCATACCGGCGTCAGTTGTCAAGGTCTGCCAATGTCGGTTAGGATGCTAACATCGGTGGGGGAAGTGGTCTCTATGGCTGGTGTCGATTGAGGTAGTAGTCTATGGTCGGGTCTGTGGTCTATGGACAGGGTCTATGGACATGCAGAACGGTCTAGAGAATAGTCTGAGGTAGTCTGAGGGTCTGGTCTGAGGTAGTCTGAGGGTCTGGGTCTGAGGTAGTCTGAAAGTCTGGGTCTAAGGTAGTCTGAGGGAGTCAAATGGATAGAAGGGTAGAGGAGGCCAATAGGGAGACAGGGAGATAAGGATTCGGGTCTGGCTTGGTTGACACTCTGATCTGTGGGGGTGATATTACTTAAAATCAATAACTGAGAACATGATAAAAACACAGACAAGATACTTACCTATGGCTTGCAGGAGTGCTGATGTTGCTGTTGCTTATGCTGTTGACGAAGGTAGAGTCCCTATTGTTGATGTAAAAAACTGATGCATAGTCCTTGAGAGTGTTGCTTGATGTGTACCTACAGCCAAAGAGTTAGCAGTGGAAGAGAGAGGAGCGAAAGATTAATGGATTAAAGGATTCTAGAGTTGGGTCCAAAGTAGGGGCGAAGGGGAGATAACAGATGCAGAAAACCATTATGAAGGCTATCAATGTCGATAATATCACCGACGTCGGTCGACAGTTGATTGACGTTGGCAGTTGGAAGGCAGGAAAAAGGCTAAAAATAGCCTTTCATCCATTTTCCCAACTGCCGGGTCAGTGAGTCTGAGGAAGAAACGGTCGAAGATGGATAAAATGGATGAGAGGTTAAAGGGGAGAAGTTGGAATGGGGGTCTAGGCATTAATATTGGCCATGTGGAGAATGAAGGGAATCCAAAGAAGAGTATCCAATGGCGGTGAGGTGGCAAGAGGAAAGAGAAAAGGAGTTTTGTTAATTTAAAATAGATAATTATTTCAAATTAACAAGACATGGGTTAGGAGTGGTTAAGTGGACCAAAGGGGACTAAGAGGGGGAGAAAGGACCAAGGGGTAGACACGATTTTGGTGTCTACATTTGCCCCTTTTTGTCTTGTTGGTTGTTCTGGATGAACTGCAAGATAAAAACAGGAGTTGATTGCCCCAAGTGTGGGATAAGGTTGATTTTGTCTTGTTGGCTGTTCAAGTGAACTGCAAGACAAAAATAGGAGGGTTGGTTGCCCCGATTATGGATGAGGTATTCCCCCTCAAAGTAGGAGATGAGGAAAGGGAACTTAGAATCAGGTGCTGATTTGACAAAAAGTGGATGAAGAAGGTGAAGATGGAGTGTGAACACTGCAAAAGTCATGATTGCACGTATACCACTTCATGAGATGGTCAGGTCAAACTATCGCAGGTCAAGGGTTAAGGAGTGCTAAAATTGAAATAACTAGGCCCCAACATTTAGTCGTCTGCTGATTGGGTTATTCAATCTAAGCTGAAGCTCCAATGGTCATCGTGTTCCAGGTATCTTAGGCTCAAGAAGTGCTCCTAGAAACACAAAAAAGTCACAAGTAGTGGGGATCAACCGGCTTGCGATCTTATACTTGTGAGGGTAAAAAATAGTCTGCACACAAGTTTGCTAACCAGTCATGGGGTAGCATACATGCAAAAAAAAACCAAGGCAACGTCGTCTTAGAAGTGGTCAGGGTCAGAGGAGATAAGTGTGATATCCATGGTCATTGGTCGAGGCAGATGGATGGACAAAAGAAAGTGGCTGAGCTAACCTCAGAACACTGAGTGCTGCCTACATAGCCCCTATGGTTAGGGCCTCAGGCCAATGTAGTTCTCCCTAAAGGGGAGGAAGAGGGTCAAAGGTATGGATTGGTCTTGGTCAAGGTCAAGGTCATGGTCAAAGGATTGGTCAAAGGAAAGAATGGTTTGTCCATCAAGGAGACGAACAAATGAGGGTGGTTGAGCTAACCCTAGAAAATAGTCGTGTCATCTGAGTGCTGCCTACATAGCCCCAGTCTTAGGGCCTCAGACCAATGTAGTTTAGACAAAGGGTCTGAGTGGTAGATAGGTGGTCAAAGTGGTCGATAGATTAGTCTTGGTCATGATGAAATGATGAAGGAGAAGATGATGTTGTAGCCTTTTCCATATTTTGTGATGGTGTATTCTGCAACATTGGTCGAGGGGTCTTTCATCCCTAGCAATTTTCCATAGTCATGATGGATGTATGCTAAAAATGAATTGAGGTCTATTTATGCTTCAACAAGTATTGGTTTATGCTTCACATAAATTGTGTCTAGTCAATAGTTTCCATGTGTATTGGTGTCCATAGAAACTATGTGAAATGGACTAGGTCATGTCGGTGGTCTGAAAATGTTTGATTGGTTTGGTTTGGGTTTGGTTGGATAGATAATGATTTGGTTGGATGCGTGACCAAGATGTGTCAAAAGTGAAAGGCAAATTTCTCTTTCATTGACAGGGACCAGAATGATGGCATAGGTAAGGGTTGTTTAGAAACAAAAGACCCGTTTATGCATTGCGTCGTTGACTAGTGGTTGTGTTAGGGAAGCAATGGAATCACCTAATGTTAAGTGAGCTTCAAATCCCTTGAGTATGTTGGGGTGATAGGATTGATATGAGATGGAAGGGGGAACCCTTTTTGGCATGAACAAATTTGCCCCTTTTATAGGTGACCCCTAGAACGACTATAGACAAGTCCATGACTCTAAAGTTTTGTCAGTCAATTTTTTTTTTTGAAGGCAGACTGATCGATGTGGGAAGCCTACGAGGGGATGTTGTCTTGCTTGGTGGTCATGTTGTGAAGCTGATCAATGCAATAAGTTTTAGAGATAGTGCTGTGTATGTAGAAAAATTTAGGAATAGCCATCCTTCGAGGGAGTGGTCTATATTCTACTTTTTATGTTTTTGATGTGACTTTGGCCTAGTTGTCCTTCAAGGGAGTAGTCTAGTAAATACAACAATGATGATGTAGCTATCCTTCAAGGGAGTAGTCTACATTTATAGTTTTATGACCTTGGAATATGCATCCCATTTTTATATATATTTGATTTTTTTTTTTTTGGTTGACTGGAATTTTGGTCATGGACTTGACTATAGAGGTTTAGAGGGTTTCCCTTTTATTAGGACAAAGCAGTTCATGCTTGATAAAAGGGTTAAGATTGAGGGTTGAAAGGAATAGGAATGACGGTGACAAAGACTGCACAAGCGATCGAGCTCAAGTTAAACGTCAAGTGAATAATTACTTGACTAATAGTGGACTGGTTGAAGATGCAAGGCATAAAAGGGGCCCAGGTTCTGACAAAGTCCATGGCCCATGATTGTGTTATGATGTAAGGTCCGAATCAATTAGGAGTAAACTTGCCCCATTTGCTTCATTTTAAATTGGTCACATGTTGATTGATGTTGAAGGAGTTGGTTAATGTTTGGTTGAAGTTTGGGGTCGATGCTAAAGAAGTTGGTTAATATTTGATCAAGGTTTGATTGAGGTCGATTTGAACATTTAGTCGAAGACAGGTTGAATGTTTGGTTGAGGTCGGGTTGAATATTTGGTCGAGGTCAGGTTGAATGTTTGGTTGAGGCCTAGTCGAGGTTTAGGATTAAAAGAGTGATTGATATGTGGTTGAGACTAGGTTGAAAGGTTGGTCGAGGCTTGGATGAAAGTTGAATTCCCCCAGCGGCTAGGGAGAATGTTTGATAGATTGGTCAAGGTCAGTTGAGGCTTGGTGGCTAGATTGACTGTGTTGATGTCGAATAAGGGGGTTAAAGGTGGCAAAGGGACCATAGTCTAGCATGGAGAAAGTGATGAGGTTTGAAAAGCATGGGTCAGTGTTGATGATTTATCGAAGGGGTGGTCAAGAGGATCCTTGATGGGAAGGGAATCCTTTCTCCGTTGTTGATGAATGACAACTTTAAGAGCACAACAATGCTCAGTGTCATGTCCCAGAGTGTGGTGATAATGACAAAATTTAGAGTTGTCAAACCAAGATGGTCTTGATCCGAGAGTTGATGAGTGGGACGGTGAAGAGGTTGAAGGTTTGTTGACGATGTGGTCAAGAAGAAGGGTGTCTTTCTCCAAGTATTGGCAAATGACAACCCTAAGGGCACAATAATGCTCAGTTTCATGCCTAGGTGTGCGATGATACGCACAAATATGAGTGTAATTAAACCAAGGTGATTTTGGTCTGAGGGATTGATATGGTTTAAGAGGTGGGAGGTTGATGCGAGAAGACTGCAATAAGTGCCGTAACAACAGGTTATAAGAACCTGCTAATGGGTCTGTGTGTCTTGTTGTAGGAGGGGTTGATGACTTTGGTTTGAGAGGCATAAGAGGCATTGGTCATACCATCATTTTTGTGGGTGGTGTAACCACACGCGAAGATGGCACTTTGGTGGTGATAGGTGTTGGATGTAATATATGTCTGATGGGTTGAGAGAGTAATGGAGGCGACTTGCCTCTGTGAGATATGGGAGTAGGAAGCACCCCTACTAAAGTGGATGGATGTGGGCCCAAAATTGAAGGTAATGATGAAGGTGGGGGAAGAGTCCTCTGGTGTGGTTGAATGGCTTTCGTTGGTTTGGGGTGAGGGCCACTATTGTGCGAGGCGAGGTTAGATACGGGTTTGGATTCGAATGTGGTCGAAAGTGAGTGAGATGTAACAATCTCAGGCAAAAGACAAGAGGAAATCGTGACTAGGTCTTCCTCAATCAAAATGGGTGAAGAGACTGGTTCTTCTCTTGGTGGAGAAGAAATAAGAGAGTGTGGCTCTGCAATTGGATAGAGCGTAGGAATGGTCATGGTCTCGATGTGTGGTCTAGGCATGGGGAATGTATGATCCCCCATTGATGATAAGAAGAATGAGGGTGAGGCAGTCGGTGTGGGTGCCATCAAAGCATCCTCCAATATGAGAGAGGTTGATGGAGGACTAATAGGAGAAGAAAGTTCTTCATCTTGTGGAGGAGGAATAGGAGAAGAAGGGTCTTCCACTTGTGAAGAAGGTTGGTCAGAAACAAGAGAAAAGACAGTGTCAACCGTGTGTATATCATGGTCTTGAGGGTCATTGGTCATGGTTTGGACATTGTTTTGAGTAGGCGAATGGTTAGGAAAGGGTTGTTTGAAGATGTCAAGGTTTTGGTTGGGTAGGGCATTCAGGTTATCCAGGATAAGATCCCCCTTGTCTAACATGTCTTGGATGATGTTTTTGAAGGTTTGACAGTTGTCTATGTCATGGCCTTTGACACGATGATAGTTGCAAAAGTCATTCTCCCTGTACCATGCAGGGATAGGTGTTGATGGGTCGAATTAAAGTGGTCAGATTGAAGGGAGATTGAGGACCCCCTGCTTGATGATTTTATCCAAGACAGAGGCATATGACTCTCCAATTGGAGTGAATTGACATTGTATGGATCGTCATTAAAAGTGTTTATTGATGTAGTCTGATGTTGAAAATTGAGGTCGGTTAGTTATTGTTGAAGATGATGGTCTAAAGATGACAGTGTTTGCTGACCCCTTGGACTGGGAGTGGATAGAAGAAGGTTTGGACTAAGAAGGGTCATTAGATTTGGCATTGTCATTACGCAATTTGACCTTATTTTCATCGATGGCACAGAGTTCAAGCTTTCTTGCCATGGTGAAAGCTTCATCGAAAGTGCAGAATGTTTGAATCTACAAGGTAGAAGAGATGTGTCTATCACATGCTCGAGAAAATAGCTCGATGAGCTCAGGTTGAGGTAAGGATAAGGAGAGCTGGTTGATCAGGCCTCTCTAACGAGCGACAAAATTGACTATTGATTCATTGTCAAATTGCCTGATGGAATAGAGGTCTGTGATTGAGACATGTTTGGTGATGTTGATAGAAAAATGGTTGAGAAATAATTGAGTGAGTTGAGTGAATGAAAAGATAGAATGTCTGGTAAGAGAGCTATACCAGTCAAGGGCGGGGCTAGAAAGTGACATGGGGAACGTGTGCAAAAGTAACGCATTGTCATGGGCTATAAGATAATAGGCATGTCTGAATGCCCGTAAGTGCTGTTGTGGGTCTTCCTTGCTTTGAAAGTGAGAGAATTTAGGAAGCTCCCATTGGTTGGGGTATGGTCGGATGGGCACAGAAGGATGAATGGGTTTGTTGTAAATTTGCTCATATGACAGAGCATTGCTTGAACCAGAGATAGAGGTCTCAAGACTGGACATTTTGTCCATTAGCATTTTGATTATGTCAGTTGATGGATTGGCAGGTGGGGCACCCCCTAGGTTGTAGGGTACCTAGAAGGTGGTCGAAGAGGTGTATGACGTACTTGGTTGCGCTTGTGTAGGTGCAACATATGGGTAGTACGTCATAGGGATAAATGTCATGGTCAAAGGGGCTTGTGTCATGAAGTTGGAGGACACAAGTTGACTAGATACCACCAAAGGTGGTTGAGTGGTGGCACTAGTAAAAGGATAGGTTGTCACTCCCATGTGTATAGGTGCAAGAGTGGGTAAGGTCGAGACAACCAAGTTCTTGTATGGTGTAGAACTTGGTTGAATTGTGTGAAATTGAAGGGGTAATGACACCCCGATGGAGGTAGATTCAAAAATAGATGAGGAGACCAAACTTTGCGTATTGGCCATGGTCGAGTGACTGGTTGAGACAATAGGCTGAGTCATGATGGGTTGAGTAGTGGATGATGTTGATGTCATTGCCACTGCACCTGAAAGGTCTCGCATTTGGTTTCTTACGAGATAGTTTTGGAGGGCTTTGACATTGAGGTCTAAGAATCTTTTGAAATCTTGGTCCCCTTCAGGGATAATGGGGGTCTGAGTTGGGGTCGGTCGAGTAGGAGTTCTTTCAGTCTCTGAGTGGAACTCCATTATAGGACTGGTTATGGACAAGGAAGATGGAAGCGGTTGATGCCTCGCTTGGTCAAGAAGAGCTTTGGTTTGACTACGTGTTAAAACCATTCAAGGCAAGAAGGGTCATGTTTTAGAAACTGTGTTTTTTTTTCCAGTTTCAGAAACACAGAATGTGGTTTTTGGTAGAAAAAGGGGTGGGTTTTAAGGCTGCTATTTTTTTTTAAAAAAAAAGGACTGTGACAGTGGCCAACGTTAGTTGAAAAAACTAATGTCGGTGATATCATATGGCTGACGTCGGTCAGATAACCGATGCCGACGAGGAAAGGTTGCCGATGTCGGTGATAAAACCGATGCCGGTGACTGTGTTTTCTAGAAACCCAAAAGATTTGAGAGTTTTTGGAAAAAAGGAAGAATAACATCCTCACAAGCTCAAACAAGTAGATAAGAATAGAAAAATAGAGATGGAGACAGGCATACACTAAGCATTAAATCCTAAGAATCAACTTTTAGAATCTTGTGGCTTATGTCTTAAAGTGATGTTTGGGAGGTTGGCTAGAAGAATGGGTCCTAGAAGAGGTAGTCTATGGATGGTTTTATGTTTTTTTAGGTGCTCAAGAGTCTGGGTTAGGTTCGGTACATGGCCTGGTGCTAAGGAGCAAGCTCCCCTCACTTCACGAGTCCAGTGATAAGCTGGTCTCGCTTAGCCAAAATATACCTTCCCTAGAGATTATCCTCCACCAGAGAACGGAGTGGGCTTTCCCCTTGGTGATGAAATCCAAGTGAGATTGCCAGGGAGGGGTAAGGTATCCGTTGGGTGATGAAGTCCCAGTCGGGCCTTGTCTCAAGTATGTTTGATGTTTGATTTGTGCAGGTGGTTCGGTTGTGTAACATAAGTGTGATTAATTCATGATGCAGTATAATTACTAGATGTGGACTAAGAAATGCAAGCAAGCAGAAATGAAATGCAGTGTGTTTTTAAGCCCAAGTTGAAATGTTAATTCGTATGAAGACAAATGGAGAAAGGGTGAAGAGTATGATTTTTGACTAGTTTGAAATGCAAGAAAAGAAAGAAAGGTTCCTTTTAATCCTGCTTATGATGTCTTTTAGAAGAGAAGAAAGAGGTGAAGAGGGAGAAACCTAATGCACCTAAATGAAAAAATAAGGAAAGGAACCCAAGGAAGGCCCTAAGTGTCCCACCAGGCATGCCAGAATGTTTCTATGCTATATTTTCGCTTTCACATTCAAAGAGAGAATAAGAAACTAAAAGAAATGGTCTAAGGCTTGATGTACCTAGATGAAGTCATGCACACCGTAATCCAGATGATCGTGAGAAATCCTCTTTGGTTGTGGAGGATGACACCTGCAAAGGAAAGAGACTAAAACACAAAAAGGCGTTAGATGAGGAGATGGTGGGCTGCCAAGCAAAAGCTTGATCCCAAAAGCAAAAGCTTGAGGGATGTCAACCCACTGATTAATAAAAAGATGTCTGATAAAGGACAGAATGATAAAAGATTGAAAATGATAAAGATAGAATGAAAAATGGAAGCAAATGCATACCTGAATGTTGTTGTCAGCCTAGTCACAGTCGCTGGTGTCGGTGGTCATACCGGCGTCGGTTGCCAAGGTCTGCCGACATCAATTAGGATGCCAACGTCGGTGGGGGAAGTGGTCTCTACGGCTGGTGTCAGTTGGGGCAGTAGTCTGTGGTCGGGTCTGTGGTCTGTGGACAGGGTCTATGGACGTGCAGAACGGTCTGGAGAATAGTCTGAGGTAGTCTGAGGGTCTGGTCTGAGGTAGTCTGAGGGTTTGGGTCTGAGGTAGTCTGAAGGTCTGGGTCTGAGGTAGTCTGAGGGAGTCAAATGGATAGAAGGGTAGAGGAGGCCAATAGGGAGATAGGGAGATAAGGATTCGGGTCTGGCTTGGTTGACACTCTAATCTGCGGGGGTGATATTACTTAAAAGCAATAACTGAGAACATGATAAAAACACAGACAAGATACTTACCTATGGCTTGCAGAAGGAGTGCTGATGGTGCTATTGCTTATGTTGTTGAGGAAGGCAGAGTCCCTATTGTTGATGTAGAAAATTGATGTAGAGTCCTTGAGAGTGTTGCTTGATGTGTACCTACAGCAAAAGAGTTAGCAGTGGAAGAGAGAGGAGCAAAAGATTGACAGATTGAAGGATTCCAGGGTCAGGTCCAGAGCAGGGGTGAAGGGGAGATAACGGATGTAGAAAACCATTATGAAGGCTGTCGACACTAGCAATATCACTGATGTCGATCGACAGTTGACTGACATCGGTGGCTGGAAGGTAGGAAAAAGGCTAAAAATAGCCTTTCATCCATTTTCCCAACTATCGAGTCAGCGAGTCTGAGGAAGAAACGGTCGAAGATGGCTAAAATGGATGAGAGGTTAAAGGGGAGAAGTTGGAATGGGGTTCTAGGAATTAATATTAGCCATGTGGAGAATGAAGGGAATCCAAAGAAGGGTATCCAATAGTGGTGAGGTGGCAAGAGGAAAGAGAAAAGGAGTTTTGTTAATTTAAAATAGCTAATTATTTCAAATTAACAAGACATGGGTTAGGAGTGGTTAAGTGGACCAAAGGGGACTAAGAGGGGGAGAAAGGACCAAGGGGTAGACACGATTTTGGTGTCTACAATATCCTTGAGTTATGCTTGCTAATCATCCCTAACTAGGATACCATCATTTTTAGCCAATCCAGGTCTACTTATTGATTATAACCACCTATGGGCAAATCATTATTTTGATTTTTATTCTTGATTATAATTGCCTTTGGGCAAATTAATATCCTTTTTACATCAATGCATGCAAGCATTTTCTTATTTGGATTAATCTTAACCATAGGTTAATTTCACCTTTCTTCTTGTTTCTTTTCAAGGGACCACCCATCAACAAATTTGATAACCACTCCCTCAAGGGGGAATCATACAATTAGTTTATCATCATTGCATTTGTAGGAATACATGACCTTTTCATTCTTTGAGAATATTTTATTGTTATTATAACTTACAACACCTTCCCAAATAGAGGAAAACTATAGACACCTAAATTTAGCCACCAATAACCTCCAATCAAGCTTTTGAACAATTTCTACCAAAATGCATAATTTGGCCTAAAAACACTAAAACACACTAAATGATTTGAAACTAACATATTCAAGTGTTGACTTTGGTTAGAGTATCCCTTAATGGGGCAATACAATTTATGGGCCAACTAACTTTGATCAGATCATTCTAAGTCAAAATGCTAATTCTGCACCTAGGTGCTCTGGATTGTTCCTTTCTATCAAATATATTTCAGAAGACATGTGCCTTTATTATTTTCTATTGACAATATCCTAAATTGGATAATGGATCCAATGCATCTAACATCACCTTACAATTCTAATCTAGTCAAATTTTGGACCAATAACAAGGCATTCTAATCAATTTGAGTAATTTGTGCACAAAGTGCTTAAACATGTTTAAGATATAATTAATCCAAATCAAGGCCTAAATAATAATTCTATGAAAACTTGTTTTTATAAATGAATATTGAATATATGCATCATCAGGTGACCTCATTTCTTGGGAAAACATCCCTAGACCATAAATACCATAGATATCAAGATTCATGCCTCACATGCCTCATCAAAGCCCTCCATGCCTCTTTATTGCTCCTCTATTACAAATATTGATGAGCCTATTTATCAATTTCAATTGAAAAATTGTATCAATCCTTAGTCACACATCTCAATCTTGAGATGGATGGTTCAGGTTGATTTTGATCAATCTAAAAAATCTACAAATAGGAGGCCTTACCACATCATTTATAAGCTATTTTGGTGCAAATATTATGCTCAAATATATTCATAAAACATGATTATGAAAATTTATAATGCATAATTGATTACAAATATTCATGCAACTAGTGTTACCATGCCAAATTGATTCCAAGCCAAGCCACAAGCCAAAGGTGGAAAGGAGAGATGGAGGTAGACAAGCTTCCACTGCCAAGGACTTCATGAGCAAAAAATTGAGTAAGCCACTAATACAAAGGCATTTGGAGCATCTAAGTAAGGTGAAGGAATTCTTTTGTTTTTCCTTACTTTTTAGTTGTATTTGTCATTTGTTTTTATTACTAAGCTCACCGTACTAACTAGGAATGAACTTGTTATCTTAGTGTGTTATTTGTCAATTTGTTTCATGCATTTTTTTGCTAACACCAGACTAATATGCTCTTCTTAGTCAAAATCCTAGTTCAAACTAGTTAGTTATGAGGCATTCAAATAGGTTCAATCATGAAGGCCAATTTTTTGAGCCAACACAAGGAGTTTCTTGCCATTTTTCATGAATTTTATGTCTTAAATTGACACATGTGCTTCTTGAAATTTCATGGTTCATCCTATATCATCTTCACATACAAAAATAACTAATTCTCTTAGCTTGATAAATGTCCTTGTGACCCTTGGACTTCTCTCTTCTCCTCTCTCTCTCAATTTATATAAGACCTAGCCTTTTTAGCATTATCATCTATGCGCCACCTAAGTATGATGAATCCCTACTCATTTTTATATATTTTTATTAATAATAATACTAATTTTTACCTCTTCCATGACTTTTCTTAGTGTGTTCATTTGGAATGTTTGATTTTGGATAAGTGATAATTCTTGTTTCCTTAGCATGATTGTTTCATTTTATCATCTATTTGAAGTTGGAAAGCTTCTTCTTGTAGGGTATGTGAAGTGTTTTAGGAAATGTCGAGGATTGAGTGAGTTAGTATATTCATTATTTCCCTCATAGGCCTCTTTTATAGTTCTCTTAGATTTTCACATTCATCCATAACCTCACACTATAACATTGATGTGAGAAGATAAATATTGGAGAAGTATATGTTCAATTTGTCCCTTGATTTCAAGTGTAACATGTATATGGTTGGAAGTCATCAATATATTTGGTGTATCACCTCCCTTATGATATATTTTTTAGTTATCTCTCTCTATTTTCACCCCCCAAGTTTATTTTTAGTTGTAATCCAAAGTGGTACATCAATGTAGCTATCCCTATCTAGAGATTCACCTCAGTCCTTAGGCTACCCACAAGACTAGAGATGTTTCCATTATGCCACTTGGATGAGGAGAGCTTTGACATCTCCTAAAAGGGTGAAAATCCAAGTGATAATAGGACTAATGTTCTTCTTTTCAAAATTTTATATCATTGAATAATAATTGGAGATGTATTAACCTATTAATCATTTTACTATTCATTTAACATGAGTCTAATCTTCCTTAAAATGCAAATAGTCCTACTTCATCTTAGACTGGGTTAGGAAGTCAAAAGTTTAATTTTGGTGATCCATTGATCCAAATCACTCATCATTTGGTATATTTTATATATATTTAATTTTTTACATGATTAAATAAATTATATTATCCAAAAATCAATTAGAGTATAAGGATCTTCTGACTGAGTACTAATAGACCTAGAGTATTAGGTTTGAAATAAAGTTCAATTATATCATAAATGTTTAAGGATTAGTTATTTGAAATTTGGTATTTTAAAATGAATTTATAGTCTTCACAAGATTCAAAAGGTGTTTTGAAACAATAACAAATAAATCAAAGGTCATTGTATTTTGTGTCAAGAATGTATATATTCTTAAAAGATGTTGAATTTGGTTGAACAAGACTGTGTTAGTTTTTGTGGATAATTGGTGATGTTTGGAACTTGTAAAAAACTTTTATAAACTTTTTATTTTTGTATGAGTCTCTGATAAAATTATTTGAGTTAGTAAGTGAAATCTATAAGGATCTATTTTAAAGGTATATCAATGCATTAGTACCCCATTTTGCATATAAGAAGTTATATTTTGTCAAGTTTAGAGATGTCACAAACATACATGCCTTACAATATAACTTATTTTATCATGGGATATCATAAAATACATTTTTTAAACATATGGTCAAAACTTAGCCTTTGGAGTATCAATCTAGTTGTGCATTTGAAGTAAATTGGGGCTATTTTGAGCCCCTTAAACCTAATTGCATGAATATAAAATTTTATTTGGGGGTTAATCAACTCCAATTTCATTAGCTTGATTGAATAAAAGAAACATAATTTATTTGTATGCAAGTTTTACATGAATAGAATGTGGTTTTGAGGTCAATAAACTTGAAGTCATTAGCTAATGAATGTAAATGTTGATTAGTTTCATTATGGAAGTAATTAGGGTCAAGATGAGCCATGTGAATGTATTTTAAATTATATATTTGATGTGATTTGGAGTGAAATTAACCCTAATATCATGTCATATATAATTAACCAAAAAATTTATTCATTTAATCTAGGAGGCATTTGAGGCCAATTTGAACCCCTTAAAGAGAAAGATATGACTTGGGAAAAAATTAAAGTTTGATTCTATCATGAATTGATCTAATTAGTCAAATTTTGTAATTATGGGTGTGATTTAGGAAAAATTGATCCCCTACACCAAACTTATGGCTCAATTAATTTTATAGTTCATGTATGCAACATGTATGGCTTAACTAACCCTATTTTTATCATAAATGCAAACATGTTTAGGTAATTATCACAAATAAGTAAACAAGCATCTCACATTTTATTTAATTACCTTAGTGATTGGACCTTATATCTGATATCATAAACCCTTAACCTTGTATCATTTAACTTAAGCCCTAAACCCTATACCATTTACCTTAAACCCTAAGCCATAATCCATAAACCGTAAACCCTTGAAATTATATATTGTAAATAAATAAATATAGCCCCAATTAACATCTTTTATATATAGTAAGAATTAGCTTCACATATATGAATTTGGTCAAGATCACATCACTCATTACCATAATTGACTTTGTAGGCCTAATCTATGAAGAAGTGGGGGATAATTGATCCCAAATTCACATTATTTACTCACATATCTAGGTTTAAGGAGATCAAATTTTCTCAATCACCATCATGATTGTACCTTATATACCCTAAAACCTACACCCTAAACTCTAATCCCTAAATTTCCTAATCCCTAAACTCTAAACCATATATATAAACTCTTTAAACTTTGAAAAAATCATTTTAACCCAAATTAACATCATTTAGACTAATAATTAAGTTCACATTGCTTACTTTGGCATCAATCACATGACTGATTACCCCATTTGACTAATTCACTCAATCTACATGATAACATGGGGTATAATGACAACCCAAAAACCACATTTAATAGTCACAAATAGGTCCAAGTGATTCAAATTATCCTCAATTATCTTTTCGATTGATGATGTGGACCCTAAAACATATATACATTAAAATCTAATCCCAAAACCATAAACCCTAAACACTATACCCTAAATTGTAAACCATAAACTTTCCCTATTAACCAATTGATTTAGTCCCAATTAACATCCTTTGTAGTAATAATTAGGTTTGAACATGAATAGAATGATTATAAATTATATACATATCCTTAAACCTAAACCTTATGCCCTAATCCCTAATCCATAAAACACAAATTATAATCCCTATGCCTTAATACCCACTACATACTACAAACATAAACGCCTTATGATATAGCTGATTTTATCATGAGATGTCATAAAATGTACTTTTAAAACCTCTGGCCAAAACTTATCCTTTGGAGTACAAATCTAGTTGTGCATCTAAAGTAAATTGGGGCTATTCCAATCCCATCCAACCTAATTAAAAAAAGAGGAGGCTAGTTGATTATTTTAATTGATGAGGCATTTGAAGCCAATTTGAACCCCTTCAAGATCAAGATATGATTTGGGGTAAAATTAAAAGATTGATTCTATCATGAATTGATCCAATTAGTCAATTTTTGCAATTAGGGTATGATTTAGGTAAAATTGAGCCCCTAAACAAAATTTATGGCTCAATAAATTGTATGGCATGTATGCATCATGCACATGGCATAAATGAACCTAATTTTATCAAAAATGCAAACATAAAGGTAATTTTCATAAATAGGTAAACAAAAAACTCAAATTTTCTTTTATTAAGTTAGTGATTAGACCATATAACCTACATCTCAAAACCTAAACCTTGTATCATTTAAATTTAACCCTAAACCTTGTACCATTTACATTAAATCCTAATCCATAAGACCTAAACCCAAAACCCTATAAATTATATACCTTAAACCCTAAACCAATAAATTTAGCCCCAATTAACATTTTTTATATATAATAAGAATTAGGTTCACAGGCATAGACTTGGTCAAAATTGCATCACTCATTAAACTAGAATTGACTTAATTTTCTCAATATGTGATGATGTGGGAGATAATTGAGCTCAAAATCATATTTTTTACTCATAAATATGGGTTTAATGAGCTCAAATTTACCCTAATTACCTTCATGATTATACCTTATATACCCTAGGCCCTAATCCTTAAAGTTCCCAATCCTTAAAATCTAAACCATAAATATAAACTCTTTAAAACTTGAATCAATCATTTTAGCCCAAATTATCATCATTTAGACTAAGAAGTAAGTTCATAGGGCTCAATTTGGCCTAAATCACATGACTAATTACCCCATTTGACTATTTCACTCAATCTATAGGATGACATCCATGGTATAATGATAACACAAAAACACATTCTATAGTCACAAATAGGTCCAAGTGATTCAAATTATCCTCAATTATCTTTTAAATTGACCCTATGTACCCTAAATCATATATACATTAAAACCTAAGCCTTAAACCATAAACCCTAAACACTATACCCTAAATTGTAAACCACAAGCTTTCCCTATTTACCAATCAAGTTAATCCTAATTAACATCCTTTATAGTAATAATTAGGTTCACATGGCATAGAGTGATTAGACATTATATATAGGTCCTTAAACCTAAATCCTATGCCCTAATCCATAATATTTAAAACATAAATTATAATCCCTATGCCCTAATTTCCACTACATGCCATAAACATACATGCTTTAAGATATAACTGATTTTATCATGATATGTCAAAAGATGCATTTTTTAAACCTATAGCCAAAACTTAGCCTTTGGACTACCAATCTAATTGTGCATCTAAAGTAAATTTGGGCTATTTAGATCCCCTTCAACCTAATTACATGACTATAAAATGTGATTTGGGGTTGATAAACTCTAATTTACCCCAATTTCCATCATGATTGTATATTATATACCCTAAAACCTATACCCCAAGCCCTAATGCTTAAAGTTCCTAATTTTTAAACTCTAAACCATAAATATAAACTCTTTAAACCTTGAATAAATCATTTAATCCAAAATTAACATCTTTTAAACTAATAATTATCTTTTTAATTGACCCTATGTACCCTAAACCTAATCCCTAAATACTATACCCTAAATTGCAAACCAATTTTTTTTTGTATTTAGTAATCGATTTAGTCCCAATTAACATCCTTTATAGTAAAAATTAGGTTCACACATGGCATAGAGTGATTAGACCTTATATACACCCTTAAACCTAAACCCTACATGCCGTAATCCCTAAACTCTAAAACATAAATTGTAATGCATAATCCCTAAAACATTAATTATGATCCCTAATCCCTAAACGCTGTGCACTAGTGCCTTAATCCCTAATCATTATCCCTAATCTATATTCAGTATAACATGGTCATGTTATTTAATAAGTTTATCATGTTATTATTAATATATACAACACTCAGATCTCAATGTCAATTTCTAACCCCAACTAAGTATTAGTAATAACGTGATCACATTATTACATAACACAATGATGTTATTCTTAATATACACTTCTTAATATGTTGGATGCAACATAACCTTTTATATTAAATAATGTGACCATGTTATATAATGAAATCACATTATTAATATTATAGACTAAACTCAGTTTTGAACATCTATTTTAAACCCAAATTAACAATTATATCCCCACAAACATTCTTTGCGTACTTCTACGAGATTTGTAGTACTTGTGTACTTAACCCCACCTTTGAAAATTTACCAATTGAATTTGATGGGTAATAGATCATGTTTGAGGAAGAGGATTTTGAAGAAAAAAAATATAGAGGAATTAAAATATTTAGGAGATAAAGATAAGATATGAATGTACAACCTGCATGATAGACAAGGTACAAACCCTAATACTAATAAACCAAATGTCATAGACAATGATCCAATAGAAAATAATGAATTAAACAATGATGAAATTTACCATAGTGAATTGAATAATGATGAAATTTAACATAATGAAATGAATAATAATGAAATTGACAATAATGAAATAGATTATGTTAGAAGTTTACATTCAAAGTTGCAAGTTTTTTATTTTGTTGATGATGAGTCTATGTATGATGTTTCACCCCCCATGAATGAAGAAAATTTGATGGAAAAAACTAATGATGAAATTAACCATAAATGAAATATCATGGAAACATATAATGTAAAAATGAACAATGAATAAAATTTCATCCTACCTCTAAACAATGAAAGTAATAATGATTTTGATACACCCTCTAAAAAAATTCCACCATTACCAACACCTCCAAGAATTGTGTAGAAAAGATAAGTACTTAATTAAAGTTTGAAACTTGGAATGAATTACATTAAATAAATTAACAAAATCACTAATGGAGGTGATTATTTATTCAAAAAAAGTGATATTAAATCTCCTAATATGTAGGGGATTATGACTCACAACATAGCTAATCACACCTAAGAAATACCCCAAGTAACTAACCTATGTCAATCTAAGGTTAATAACACCTTGAGACATTTATTACAAATAGCTAAGATTAATTATTCTAACATTCCCCCCCCCTTAATTGATCATATCCTAAAGAGAATAACAAAGAGAACTCTTGAATGCTTCAAACTTATCATGTGCAAGTGACTTGATAAAGACATGTACACATTGATCCTAAGTGGGGCAATACTGGAGCTATATGTTGTGTTACTAAACATGTTCACATATGAAATAATTTTGAAACTCTATGTGTTTGGTTTTTTCATGAAACATTAGATTGTAAGTAATATGTAGAATACCTTGATTGTTACAATTAAAAACTATAGGTTGAGTATGTGTAACTCCAAGTGTTGAAATAATATGATGTATCCATATCGATTCACAAAACTCATGTTGTAGTGTGATATTCTACCTTTGTGGAAGATCTAGAAACACAATTCTACTTATTAATTTCCCATGAAATAGGACTAGATCTTATAAAGAACATAAATATAAAAGTGGATTTCCTATAATCAATATAATCTACATGATCTAAATCCATGTATTCTATCAAGAAAACCTTATCATTATTCTTGTACTCTAGGCCATACTCAACTATACCTTTGATGTTTATCAATACCCACTTTATTACTTTCCAATGTGCCACCTTTAGTTCCTATATGAACCAAGAAAGATATATGACAACATAGCTAATATCAAGCCTATATATGTCAAGTAAATGAGACTCCTAGTCAACTATCGATAAAGAGTTGCATTTAATTTTGGTGATGGATCTATACAATACAACTGAAGTCTTGTCACCATAGGTATTGTAATAAGCTTGTAGTACATCATCTTAAATTTATCAAGTAATGTCTTGGTATACTTCATTTTTGAAACAAAAATGTAATGTTCCTTATACCATACCTCCAAATGAAGACAATAGTGTAACATCCTGAGTTCTGTCATGTCGAATGATCACTTGAGATCATTTTTAGTTAGATTGATCATATTCATTATACTGCAAGTGATGACTAGATCATCGACATAAAAAATCACTATAACAACCTCCCCTCATGATGTTTGAGGTAGATGTTAAGATAATATAGAATCTTATTGAATCCATGTATAATATGCTCATCAACCTTGATGTGCTAGGCTCAGGGATCCTATTTTAGCCCACAGAGAGACTTGATAAGCCTACACACTTTCTATTCTTGATTAGTGTCACAAATCCTTCAGGTTGAGTCATGTAGACTTCCTCTTTCAAATATCCATTGATAAAGTCAATTTTTACATCCATTTCATGGAATTTGAATCTAAACTATACATCCATAGAAAAAACCATTCTGATAGTCTTTATTTTAGCTGTGTCAATAAAAGTCTCCTCATAGTCAATGATTTTTTTCTTGCATACCCTTTTGAAAAAACCTTGCCTTGTACTTATCAATACTACCATCTACTTTGTACTTAGTCTTAAAGACTCATTTTTAACCTATAGGCTTCTTCCTTGGTGGAAGATCAATGAGATGCCAAGTGTTATTCTTCATTAGTGATTGATATTCTACATCCATGGCATCTTTCCAAGGTCTAGATTGTAGGGATTTTATTACTATAGAGGGATCATAAGTTTATTGCAAAATACTCATAAGGGACATATTAACCTCTTCTCAAGCCATGATTTGAGTCCTTAGTATTTAAGTGGATGTATCTGGTACTCCATTCATATTAGCATCTTGTATAGTAATTATATTTGGCCATATGATGAACTATAGGTGGTGGTGTTGGAGGTCCTATTTGACTATCTTCATTTTCACTTTCACCATCACTATCTAAAAATATTACAAGATTTTTTTTTGTATCATTTTCTTGTGTAGAAGGTGGATTGATTCCAATATTTTCATCAAACACTATATCTCTATTAATTGATACTTTATTTATTTCTAAATCAAGGAGCCTGTATGCATTTGATTATGCACTATATCCCATAAAAATACATTCCTTTATTTTCTTATCTAACTTCTTCCTTTTCTTCTTAGGAACATGCATATATGCCTTGAAACCAAAAAATAAAATGTGACTTATCTTTGTTTTATTTCCTACCCAAGATTCATGTGGTGTGATTCTATCAAGATGTTTAGTTTGTGAACTATTCAATAAGTAGACTATAGTGTGACAAGCTTCTACCCAATATGTATTATGAAATTTTGCTTCCTTAACAATGATGAAAAATATTTCAATAATGACTCTATTATGCCATTCTACAACTCCATTTTGATGAGGTAAATATGGAGCTATCAGTTTCTAATTGATTCCATTCATACTGAGATAGGCTAATATTTTTTTACTAGTGTATTCCCCCCCCCCCAATGATCTGAGTGGAAGGTCTTGATTTTCCTAACAATTTCATTTTCAATCATGGCCTTGAATTATTTGAATACTTTAAAATCTTGATCCTTAATCTTCAATAAATATACCAATATTTTCCATGAGTAATCATCCATAAAAACTTGAAATTATTTGTACCTTCTAAGACTAGGAGTAAAATGTCTGTGAAGATTAGTGTGCACCAAGTCCAACTTACCAAGTGACCAATACTAAATCTTTCCAAAGGGATATTTTATTTATTTATTTACTAATCAATTGGTACATCTATCAAAATATTTCTTGAGTTTGGAAAGGCCATGAACCATATCCTTTTTGCTTAATTGTACCGAATAACTATAACTCAAGTGATCATATATTCGATGCCATAAATTACCTAGTTCTATATATTTGAACACAAGTGCTTGATGATTATTTTTAACAAAATCAAGCCAAAAAATTTTAACAATATTGGAATCCCTGTCAATCACTTTGAAATTCATATTGAGGTGTGGAGCTAAAAGCTACACCAAATGAGCAAATGCAAGGTTGTTGTAATTACACAGTCACCGTCATCGGTCAGGATCGATCGACATCAATCAGGAGTTGACTAGAAGCTATTGATATTGGTTATGGATCAGCCAATGTTGGTCATATGCAGGTAGACAGGGATCGACGTCGGTCACCTGTGCATTCTAAAAGTCTATTTTTGTGGATGAACAGATTGTTTGCATGATAAGTTTAACTGTTAGTGTTGAGTCCGTGTTTCTATTATTGGTAGGACTGATTTGAACCTTTGATTAAGAGGTGTATCTAATGGTGGAGAATGCATAGCTCATTATCCCTAATTCTATATAATAGGGATAGATCTTTATAGCTTGTAGATGAGAAAAAGGGTGAATCAATTCAAGGATTGAATTGTGTTTGTAATTGTGAGAGAGAACTCTTGAGGGAAAGAGATATATACATCTGAGAGGTGTGGAAGAAAGAGAGATTTCTTCAATTTTATTTCCTTTTGGAAGAGTTTAATACAATTTTTTATTGTTTCTTGTATCTCTTATTCTTTGATGATTCTGATTTCTAGTTACCTATTATTCTGATTTAATTCTGTGTTTAGTTGCTTACACAAAAGTAATCAATTGTGTTGTAAGATCCTAACAAGTGGTATCAGAGCTAGGTTCACCAAGTGATACCAACTGACAAGTGGTATCAGAGTTTGGGTTCACTAACAGGTGGTATTAGATCGTGTTAGTGTTTATTGATTACAGGTCACTCACACGGGTTTCTGATTGAGTGGGAGTATAGCAATGGTAGAAGAAAGTAAAATAAGAATGGAGAAGTTTAACAATAAGAATTATCAATTATGGAGGATGTAGATAGAAGATTATCTGTATCAAAAAGATTTTTACTTACTATTGGGTGGGGTTTCAAGCAAGCCCACAGATATGCAAGATAAAGAATGGAATGTTCTTGATAGAAAGGCTCTGGGATCTATAAGGTTGAGCCTGGCATCTTCTGTGATTTCCAACTTATCACAGGCAAAGACAATGGTAGATTTAATGGATACTTTGGCAAATTTATATGAAAACCCTTCAACTTTGAATAAGGTATATCTTATGAAGCAATTATTTAATTTGCAAATGCAGGAAGGTGGATCTGTATCTAGTCATCTTAATGATTTCTATGCAATAGTAAATCAGTTAAATTCAGTCAAAATAGTTTTTTATGATGAAATTAAGGCTCTCTTAATTTTATGCTCTTTACTTGAAAGTTGGCATAGCTTGGTAATGGTAGTTAATAATACTGCATCTGCTACAAATATCTTGAAAGTAGATGATGTTGTTAGTGTAATCTTGAATGAAGAAACTCGTAGGAAAAGCACAGGGGAAACATCAAGTAATGCTTTAAGTATTGAAAGTAGGGGAAGGCAAAGAGATAAGGGAAAGAAAGGGAGATCAAGGTCAAAGTCAAAGATGAAAAATAGATCCAAATCTAGAAATGGAAGAAAAATAACCTGCTAGAATTGTGGAAAGATACAACATGCAAAGAAATATTGCTAGTTGAAAGTTAAAGAAGAAAATCAGCATGAAGGTAAAGAAGAAGCAAAAGTTGTAGGTATTGTTGCACAAGATGCTCTTATTTTTTCTTTGGATAGTAAAATAGAATCTTGAGTTTTAGATTTTGGTGCCTCTTTCCATGCAACCCCAAATAGAGAATTTTTCAATGATTATGTCCATGGAGATTTTGGAATAGTTTATTTAGGGGATGATGAGCCTTGTAAAATTGTTGGCAAAGGAAAAGTGCAGCTGAAATTGTAGAATGGAAACACATGGGTGTTGAAGGATGTCATGCATGTACCCATCCTAAAGAGGAATCTAATTTCTGCAAGAAAGTTGGGGGATGAGGGTTGCATAGTAACTCTCACAGCTGAATCTTGGAAAGTTTCCAAGGGTGCACTTGTATTAGCTAGAGGTAAGAGATTTGGTACTCTCTATCTATGTAATTGTATTACTGATTATTCTCCTTCTATTTTATCTACTTCAGATGTGGATGCAAATTTGTGGCACTGTAGGCTTGGCCACATGAGTGAGAAGGGAATGAATGTTCTTAAGTCAAAAGGTAAGCTTTCAGATTTGAAAATCATAGATCTATATTTTTGTGAGCATTGTATTTTTTAGAAACTGAAGAGAGTGAGATTTCTCAAAACTGGATCAACAAATAAGAAACACAAGCTGGAGCTTGTTCACATAGACGTGTGGGGACCAGCTCTGATAACTTCTATTGGAGGATCACAATATTATGTTTCTTTCATTGATGATGCTACAAGAAAGGTATGGGTTTATTGCATAAGGAAGAAATCTGATGTTTTTGACACATTTAAGAAATGGAAAGCTTTGGTTGAGAATGAAACAGGTTTGAGATTGAAGTGCCTTAGATCTAACAATGGTGGTGAGTACTACAGTTATAAATTCAATAGTTATTATTCTATGAGTGGAATACGTAGGGAAAGGACAGTTCCAAGGACACCTTAGCAAAATGGAGTTGCTGAAAGGATGAATAGAACAATAATGGAGCATGCACGGAGTATGAGGTTACATGCTGGTTTGCCCTTACAGTTTTGGGTAGAAGCTATAGATACTATAGTGTACCTGATTAACAGAGGACCCTCCACTACACTGGATGGTGGAATTATAGAAGAGGCTTGGATAGGTAAAAAGGTAGATCTTTCATTTCTTAGAGTTTTTGGTTTTGAAGCTTTTATGCACGTTGATAAAGAAAAATAGAAAGAAGCTGGATGCTAAATCTATGAGGTGCACTCTTATTGGTTCTGGCTCTAGAGATTTTGAATTCCAGTTGTGGAATCTAGGACCTAACAAAATTATTAGAAGCCATGATGTTATTTTCAATGAAAAGGTGATGTACAGTGATCGACTCAAGAAGTTGAATAATACTGAGCAGAGCAATGTTGATTTGGATGAGGTGATGATCCAAAATGAGCTCGCAGGGAAAAATAATCACACACAAGAAAACACAGACACTGACGTCGGTCAGGTAGGAACTAACATCGGTCATACAGGAATCAATGTTGGTCAGATGGTAACCAATGTCGATCAGATAGAAACTAACGTCAGTCAGGTGGAACTGACGTCAGTCAGTCATAGACCCAGGGATGACTGAGATCGGTCACTGACAGAGAATTTAGGCAAGTAGAAAGCTATGAATGAGTCTCAAACACCCATGAGGAGGTCAAAAAGGGTAAGTAAACCTACAATTCATTATTCCCCTTCATTATACTACTTGTTGCTCACTGATAGTGGAGAACCAGAGAGTTTTGATGAGGCAATGCAGGTAGAATCCCAGAAACAGTGGAAGCATGGCATGATTGAGGAAATTGATTCCTTGAAAGAGAACCAAACGTGGGATTTTTAGAATCCCAACTCTTTAAGAGTACACTTGATTACCTTTGTATAATAGGTGTATCTAATGGTGGATAATGCATAGCTCATGATCCCTAATTCTATATAATAAGGATAGATCTTCATAGCTTGTAGATGAGAAAAAGGGTGAATCAATTCAAGGATTGAATTGTGTTTGTAATTGTGAGAGAGAACTCTTGAGGGAAAGAGATATGTACATCTAAGAGGTGTGGAAGAAAGATATATTTCTTTAATTGTATTTCCTTCTGGAAGAGTTTAATACAAGTTTTCATTGTTTTTTGTATCTCTTATTCTTTGTTGATTCTAATTTCTAGTTACTTATTATTTTAGTTTAATTTCTTGTTTAGTTGCTTACACAAAAGTAATCAATTGTGCTGTAAGATCCTAACAATGCCTATACTTTTATTTCATGTGGAAAAATGTTTGACCATTTTAGTGATCAAAATCAACCATGAGGTTTTGGTCAAGTAAATGATTAATAGATAACAATTTTTTTGTAAATCCTAGAATATAAAGAATATTTAAAATGTTGTAATTATTTTTTATAAGTTAAAGTTTGATATCACCAATACCTTGAAGTGTATATGAGGTATCATCTCTAAGTGAAACATTTCCCTTTGATTTTTTTTTTGTCAAAGTATAAAACCAATCTTTTCTCCTAGTCATGTGTTAGGTTGCTCTTGAATCAACATACCAAACTACACTTGGATGATTATTAGACTCATGTGTCTGAGTAACTAAAACATATTTTTTATTTGAAGAATCATTTTCTTAAGCAACATTACAAAGTTGTTTAGGCTTATAATTTATCTATTTCCACCTGCTATGTTATTATGGTTGCTTATTTTCTATTTATGGTGATTTGTTGAAAGAGGACTTCTTGCTTGATGAGCCCTGTTGAAATGTTTTGTACCAATAATGTTTCAAGTTATGTCCCTATTTTACACAAATTTGACATTATTTAAAATAACATGAATTTTTCAATTGGTTTTGTTGTTTATTCTACTTTGGAGATTGTTTTTGACACTTCATGTGTTTCTTCCCTTTTTGATTTGATGTGAGTGCAAGCTCATCATTTGCTTCTTCTAAATTATGCATAGCTTCTTATTATTTCAACAAATTTACCAACACCTCAAAGGTTGGTTTTTTTCTTGTGACATTCAATGTGGTCACAAAGACTCTATATGTATGGGAGAGTGCTCTAAGGACTATAGGGACCAAAGAATCATTTATCACCTTTTTGCCCATAGATTAAAGTGATGCCTACAAAGTTGTAACCTTTCAAAGGAATGATTTTACTTTTTCATCTAATTTGAGCTTAAGAGTGTGCAATTGGCTTTGAAGATACAATATTTGATTTTGAGTCTTAGCTTCATATACAAATTTGAGCTTATCCCAAGCATCTTTTGCAGTTGTAGCATTATGGATTTGAGGTTGTACCTCATCAAAAACTCCAAACATGATTATTAACTTAACCTTTTTATTAGCCTTGTCATATTTATACTTGATCAACATTTGTTGCATGTTTGACCCATGCACCTTATAATAATAAACAAATGTTTGAAAACTCAAGATATGTTTTTACTTTTGTTTTCCATCTTACGTAATTATCACCATGAGTTAATTATGTGTCAAGAAGGACAAATTTAGGTCATGAACTAGAGATTTTTCAAGTTACGTGTGACAAATTACAAGCATTTTATTATGTGCAAAAATGAAATGTGTATTTTTAAAATATAAAGTAAATGCAAAAATGCATACACAAGAACATAATAGATGTTGGATTCCACTAAAAATGCATTAAAAAATGCAATGGAAAACTGGATATTGGTTTCAAATGAAAATGCATATGAGGAGCAAATGAGGTTACAATTTTTCCATTGTAAGAGAGTTTGAGGTTTTTAAGAGAAAAAGAACCCCTCCTTGTTTTAATATTTCTAATCTTAGAAAAACTAGGATTTTCACCTTACAATTTTCAATGTTGTGATGAATCAATAAGTTTCATCATTAAAGTTTAAAATCTGATATAGAATTAGAAGAAATATATTTTATAGATGTGAAGATCACAAAAAAACATCAAATTGAAAATTATAGAAATATGGGTGATCAATATGTAAAAAATAGACTTACCACTTCATATATCTCCAAAAAATTGTCAAGATGAAAAAAAAAATCACCTTCCTAAGATTCATGAATTAAAATTTATGAGCCTTGGAAGAAAAGATCTTTAAAGATGACTCATATTTGTGAAGGACAAGTCCTTAGGGGCTAAAAAAACACACAAGATGTGGTCATATGGTGTGAATAGAGGTTGAAATATTTTAGTGGTGTAATGGTGGTGTTGATGCTAGAAGTGGCAGATCTAGGTGGTGCTCCACCCCAAAAATTGACCCTGCACCAAATGAAAACTTCTAAATTTTCCTCTACCTTCAAAATTTCACCATGGGTGCCTTGGTGCTCTATTTTTAGAAAACAAATATTTTTCAAAAAGATCTAAATGAGAGGAATATGTGGATATACTATTTGAACCATGATTCTTCAAAAAATATTTAAAAACTACCATTTTTTTGATATTCCTCATTTGTCCTATAAAATAGAAACTTAAAAAAATAATAGAAAATCACCAGAAGATCCCAAAATTATGATTTTTTTTAAATTATTATTTTTCTGAGTATAATTCAAAAAAATATATGATCTATTTTAGAGATTATATATTTTTTCAAATTCGATAAATAATATAAATTTTCTAAATATGGAACTCTGAATATGTACATATTTGAAATTGATATAAAAAGTATTTCAATATTTTTTTATATTGTTAATCTATAAAATTGATCAATATCAAATATATATTTTAGATCTAAAATTACAAAATTAAACCCTCTTCTATAGGTTGAATATAAATAATGATTTCAAACCCTCATTAAAAAAATGTCAATAAATGACTGAATATTAACCTTTTTTTAGCTTGAATTGATGCAAAAATTACCAAAATTTTACAAAAAAAAGTATTGTGTATTTTGATAATTATTCTCCTTCTACAAAATTGACCAAAATTTTGGTAATATTTCAGCTTGGGATGGCTAAAATTGGAACAATGTGATGCATCCAAGGATCATACATACTTGGCTCTTGATCTCTACTGATTCTCTAATGCTTTAAAAAAAAACTCCTTAAGATTTCCTACTCTAGTACCAAATAAAAACTAGAATGAATTATATTAACTAAATTAACAAAAACACTACTAGAGGTGCTTATTTATATAACAAGAATTAAGATTAAATATCCTAATCTATAAGAGATTATGACTCACAACACAACTAATCACACTTAAGAAATACCTCAAGTAACTAACTTATGTCAATCAAAGCCTAATAACACCTTGAGACATTTATTATAAATATCTAGGATTAATTATTCTAATGAATAATAAACCTTTAATAGAAATAAATAATGATGAAATTAACCATCAAGAAAATTTTATAGAAAAATATAATAAATAAATAAACAAGGAATAAAATGGCATCCCACCTCTAAACAATGGAAGTAAAAATGATTTTGAAACACCCTCTCAACAAATTCCACCATTAGCAACACCTCCAAGAATTATGCATATAATAGAAAAGTACTTAATTGAAGTTGATGAAAATATTTTTTAACCAATGCACAACAAAATGTTTGGTCTCTATTCAAGAAGACTAGGTTAACAAATTTGGGATACTTTCTTTCATAATTTGGATTATGATAGTAAAAATGTCAATTATCTATTTCATTGATAAAATAGATTAACATGAGACCTATAATGTACACATTAGGACTAAGAACATCTAATATGAATGATGAAAACAATGAAATTATTAAAAATCTACATGATGCATATCATAATGTAGGCCCAAAATCATGTACCCAAGATTGTAATGATGCCCAACATGTACTTACAACTTGTGTAGTAAGTGATAAAATAGGGAAAAAATGAATGGTTTCAAAAATAAGTCAAACACTTAATATAAATAGAAAATAATATATAAAGAAATTGAAAGATGTGAAATACTTAATGAACCTAATACCAATGAGCTTTGGGCATTCTCTAGTAGACTTCCACAAAAGGACAAGGCTATAGCCAATACTCTCAAAGAATTACTTGCTCAATTTTAGAAAGACAATACAATAGTTTTGCCCAAAACAAGAGATGATGTGAAAAGAAGAGTTGGTTCTTGTAACCATAAACCACATCTAAAACATTTATTTGATATGACTCAAACACAATTGTACTCTAAATTTTTGGAAAAACATCCATAAATTTCTATTTATCAATGATATTTTGAGATGGCCAAACCTTTTTATGTAAAAATAAATCACACACACACGACTTCTTGTTGTAGGCAACATATTAAATTTGCAATGCACCATGATTTTTTTTACTAAATTCATTGTACTTCACATACTAACAATATTTTTTAGGAGTGTGGCATTGAATTTCCACCAAACTCAACCAAGTAATTTATTCCAACTATCTTTTGCAAAAGACTGGATGGACAATTATTTTATAACAAATCATATTTAAATGGAAATTATAGCATTTGTGGTGGATTGCCAAAACTAAAAAAAAGTATCCATGAAGAGATTAAAAGTACAATTGGACAAGAATTAGCTAGTTAATCATATATAAATTGGTGACTTATCAAGTAAAAGATGGCAAAGAATCTAAAATGTATGAGCTTGTTACAAAAAAATAACCTATTTCTAAATTTTTGGTAAATTTTAATGAGAAGATTATTTATGAATATGCAAGGAACACACATAGGGATAGATGGTTAGATGAACATTTCAAGATAAGAAAGGGTAAATTCCTACTTAGTTTGATTGTTTCAGTAGTTGATTTTGCTAAAAATTACACATTTAAACCATAAATAAAAGTTCAATCATAGTATTACAACTCATCACAAGTTTCCATAGTCATGCATATAACATTCATGCATGCACCTAATAGTATAGAGAAACAATGGAAAATATTAAGGGAGTACCATTTGTATATCAATGATGACTGATCACATTGTTCAAATTATGTGAAAGGTTGTTTTCAAAAGTTCTATGAATAGTTGAGTTAGAGGAAAATTACTTTCAATCAACATTACATTTGGTCAGACAGATGCACATCATAATTCAAAAACAAACAGATGTTTTATTAGTTGATTAGGATACACATTACCATTGGTGTAGAACACATTTGTATTTTCATTGAGGCTAGTCATGGAAAAGGGAAGCATGATGGTGCTGAATCATGTGTAAAAAGAGATATTACAAGCGAGGAGTTGAAATTTGAAGAGGGTTTTCATTTGACAAATGTAAAAACTATGGTTAAATTATGTAATGAGAAATGTGTCATGGTGCTCAACCAAATTTGACTATTCATAGACATTTATGGTTAACAAAGGAAGAACACTTGGTAATGTATGAGGATTCTATGACTTTAATGGGTTCAAGTGACCTCCACTCATTTCATATTTTAAATGCAAGTTCTTAGACTATTCATACGAGACACTTGGCATGTTTTTGTTCTGTATATGTGGACTCTATTTAGAATGAGTGTGAGCCATAAGAGTTGGTAGATGATTGTAGTTCTAAACCTCTAATTCTAATGAACACATATAAATTCCATCAACATTGCAACTTAAAAATATGAGATCATCAGATGACTTTGACCATATATCTGATCTAGTGCAAACAGGTAGATATTTTTTATTATGTATGATTTATTCTCATTATATATCTCCATATTGTCACTAAAAATAGTTTTTTGTGATACAATGCATGTTTTTTTAGTTATTTTAGGTGAAGATAATGAAGAGGGCACTGATTACTACTTGTGTTAGTGTGTAGAGAGAGAAAAATTAACTTCCCCAGTTATAGATAGAGAAAACATTGACTATCCCACTGGATTAGTGGTAGTCATTAAAACTTGGTTTCAATGATATCCTATAAAATATTTAGATCAATGGTTGTTTGAAGAGTTTGAAACACAAAAAAAGATAATTCACTATTTAAATTTATTTTTTTCAATGAATATTTAATTACAAAATTATAATGGGAGGCCATTAAATAGGAAGCTATGAAAAGTTTAAGAGTCAGACCATGAATTTATTATTGATACTATTAAGATTAGAGTAGATCCTAGTGGTTCATTGGATTGAAATACGTAATTATGTTGACTTTTCAAATGTAGATTTAATCAATTTTATCAAATGTTTTATTTTATTTTATAGGTAGTACATATAAATTTCATTTTTAATTATTTACTAATAATTTTTTGTAGGTTAGTGATGCTAGATAAGCTTCTACCTTCATGTGGTTGGCACTATTAGCAAATAATTATATACTATTAAAGCTAAGAAAAGATCAGGTTGAATTTTATCAAAGCTTAGGTTGGATGTGATTGGATCTCAAGAAATGACTTACAGGTTTTATTTTATGGGTGTTGATCTTAGGCTAAAAAAATGCATTTTTATTTTATTGGAAAGGGTGTTCTTAAGGTTGAAATGGGTGGTGGGTTTGTCGATCAATCCTAATGGGAGGCCAAAAACCTATTCTTAGATATTTTCCAACCCTAGATGTGTTGTCAATGTCATTTTTTAGTCAAGAAGCATTAGAACTAGAGTTTTGTAACCACAAATTAAACTTTGGCAACATTTATTATCAATGTTTTCACACTCTGAAACGGTAGTGAAAATGAAATTATGGGTGTATTTGAACATCATGTCAATGTGATAACATGTAATTTTTCTATCTGGATACAATTTTAGTGATTTATTTTAAGGTGGATGTCCTAAAGGTAGAAATGCCAGTTGGAACTCAAGAAGTTGCTTATTTAATGCCAAAAAGTTGCATTTTTGGACCCCTCACTGCAACTTGTCTAATGGATTCATATCAAATATTCCACATTAGTTATCCATGGTAAGATTAAAGGGATTAAAGAGGATTTTTATGGATTTTATGGTTCACATAAATGACTTACAGTGTTCATTTTGTGCACGTTTTAACTTAGGCTAAAAATTGCATTTTTCTTGTATTGAGAAGGGTGTTCTTGAGGCTAGAATGGGTGGTCAGTTTGTCAATTGTGCTTGATGGGAGGGTAATAACCTAGTATTATATATTATTCAATCCCCCCCCCCCACCCCCAAACATTTTTATAGTTTCATTTTTTAGTCAAGAAGCATCCAAACTAGAGTTTTGCAATAACAACTTAAACTTTGACAACATTTGTTAACAGTGTTTTTGTGCTCTAAAATAGTAGTGAAAATGCACTTATATGTGGATTTGAACATTGTGGTAATATTATAATATGTAATTTTCCTATCTAAACATTATAAAATTGATGTATTTATAGGTGGAGGTATTGGATGTATAAATGTCAGTTAGAGCTCAAGAAGTTGGTTGTTTAATGTCAAAAAGTTGCATTTTTGGACCCCTCACTACAACTTGTCCAATGGATTGCTCTAAAATATTAAACCTTAGTGTTATGGTGTGTTATTATAGGGATTAAATATTTATGGTAAGGATTTTATGGTTCATATTAACGACTTACAATTTTCATTTTATGTGTGTTTGAACTTAGGCTAAAAGATCACAGTTTTCTTGTATTGAGAAGGGTATTATTGAGGCTGGAATGGGTGGTGGGTTTGTCAATCAATCCTAATGGGATAATAATAACCTGGTAATATAAATTATTTGATCCCTATAATATGTTTTCAATTTTATTTTTCAGTCAAGAAGTATCAAAATTAGAGTTCTACAACCACAACTTAAACTTTGACAACATTTATTGTCAATGTTTCCATGCAACTGAATGGTAGTGAAAATATGTTTCTAGGTGGATTTAAATGTCATGATAGTGTGATAAAATGTAATTTTACTATATTTATCTTATATTACCACCTATATATATATATATATATATATATATATATATATATATATATATATAGGTGGAGGTCTCAGAGGTATAAATTCCAGTTGGATCTCAAGAAGTTGCTTGTTCACTACCACCTATATAATTTTTTAGCCTAAGTTAAAACATGAATAAAATTAAAATTATAAGTCATTTACATGAAATATAAAATCCCTCACATACCTATTTAATACATATAAATTCACCCCATATCACTTAGTGTAATATTTGAGAGCAATATGTTGAACAAGTTGTAGTGAGCGATCCAAAAATGCAACTTTTTGGTAGTGAACAAGCAACTTCTTGAGATCCAACTGGAATTTATACCTCTGAGACCTCCACCTATATATATATATGAAATATAAAATCCCTCACATACCTATTTAATACATATAAATTCACCCCATATCACTTAGTGTAATATTTGAGAGCAATATGTTGAACAAGTTGTAGTGAGCGATCCAAAAATGCAACTTTTTGGTAGTGAACAAGCAACTTCTTGAGATCCAACTGGAATTTATACCTCTGAGACCTCCACCTATATATATATATATATATATATATAGGTGGAGGTCTCAGAGGTATAAATTCCAGTTGGATCTCAAGAAGTTGCTTGTTCACTACCAAAAAGTTGCATTTTTGGATCGCTCACTACAACTTGTTCAACATATTGCTCTCAAATATTACACTAAGTGATATGGGGTTAATTTATATGTATTAAATAGGTATGCGAGATATTTTATATTTCATGTAAATGACTTATAATTTTAATTTTATGCATGTTTGAACTTAGGCTAAAAAATTACATTTTTGTTGTATTGAGAAGGGTGTTCTTGAAGCTAGAATGGGTGGTGGGTTTTTCAATTGAGCCTGATGGGAGGATAATAAATTATTAATATATGCTATATTCCCAATTATATATTTTTTTTAAATCATTTTTTAGTCAGGAAGCATCATAACTAGAGTTATACAACCATAACTTAAACTTTGACAACATTTATTGTCAGTGTTTCCACACTCTAGAATGGCTATGAAAATGCACTTATAGGTGGATTTGAATGTTGTGGTAGTGTGATAAAATGTAATTTTCATATATAAATTTTTTAAAATTGATATATTCTTAGGTGGAGGTTTGAGAGGTATAAATGCCAGTTGGAGCTCAAGAAGATGCTTGTTCACTACCAAAAAGTTACATTTCTAGACTGCTCACTATAACTTGTCCAACAAATTGCTCTCAAAGATTCGAATTTAGTGATATGGGGTGAAATTATATGGTTTAATTAGGTATGGAATGGATTTTATGGTTCATGTAAATAAATTATAGTTTTCATTTTATGGGTGTTTGAACTTAGGCTAAAAAATTGCATTTTTTTATATTGGGAAGGGCATTCTTGAGGCTAAAATGGGTGGTGGGTTTGTTAATCAAGCCTGATAGGAGGCCAAGAACATGGTCATATAATTTCAATCAAGAAGAATCATAAGTATATTTTTGTAACCATAACTTAAACTTTGACAACTTAAACCAGAGACCTAGAAAATTAATGAGTAATTGACCAATTGGCCTATTGACCTATTCAGAAGTATTAGGGGATGATATAAGGTGATGAAATAGCATAGTTTGAAATCATTAGGTGAGATAAGTTATATTAAAAGTTCCCATAATTCATGTAAAATGGGGTTGAAGACATGTCATGTCAAAGTTATAAAGGTGATGACCCTTAAGAATCATGTTTAGTCATGTTAACACTATACTCAAAATTGATGTAAGAGAATAAGTTATATAAGCACCCAAAATATCATTGAATTGGGATGGATTAGAATTTATAGGTTTTTTTTGACTTAGAGAGAGAGAGAGAGAGAGAGAGAGAGAGAGAGAGAGAGAGAGAGAGAGAGAGAGAGAGAGAGAGAGAGAGAGAGAGAGAGAGAGAGAGAGAGAGAGAGAGAGAGAGAGCACCAAGACCATAATAAAAAGGGGGCAATGAAGAGAAGATAACATACCTCTCGAAAGAAGATGATCTATTCCTTTTCATGGGATGTGTTTTTTAATAAATATTTCTAAAAGTGAATAAATATGGAATTATTATATGTATCTATATTTCATGTAATAGTATTACATTGTCATCAATTTTTATATTGTCTTTGAAAGGCCCTAGAGGCCATGATCAAGTCACTTTTGTGTGTATTGGTAGGTTTAAACAAGATACTATAGGTTATAGTCAAGGAAGAGAATAAATGATGAGATTGGTGAAATATTATGAAAGAAGGAGGAATTATTAGTCCTCTATAAGTAATATCGAAGACATTTCAGGTTGTAAGGTTTAGTTTGTGTGATCTCAAAAAGGGAGAGAAACTTAAAGATACCATTCTTTGATGAGAAATTTGTTATGACTATGACAGTCCCCAAATTATGTTATCTTAATGTATTTGAAAATTCATGTAAAGAAATTCATTTTATTATTTGAGTATATTCACATATGAATTCATCTAAGGTTCATGGTGAGTAGTTGGATGTCTAGGTTGGATTTAAAATAAGTAACAAATGTTCATTTCCCCATTATTTGAAAGTTTTCCCTATTTACACAGTTAACACTCTATTTGTTAGATAGTCAATTCCTTATTATGTAATCAAATTCCAAGAAAGGTTGATGTGTGCATAAATAAGGTAAATTTCCATGTATTTTTTATAATTTGGTATAACAAAGGAGATTACAAATAACTAGAAAAATCTTTTAGGAGTTTGGAATTGTTGAACACAAATAGACCTAACACAATAGACCCCTATTTTACTTAGTTACCATGTGTATATTTGGTTAGTGTGATAATGAAAGGATGTGTATGGTTGAGAAAGTGTATGGTTATGAACTTGATGAAATTATGAGCACATGTAATAGGAAAATACATTCTTACAATATTTTATTGGGGGTTTAGTAACCTATAAAGTGTAGACAGTCCACTAAAGAGTGATAAATTTCTATGTTTTGAGTTGGTTGAAGTGAGTGAATGTTGATAAAAGGTTATTACCTATTGGGTAATGTGGATAATAATAAAACAAACTTGATTAAGGTCTTATGTTCCTTTTGAAGGACTTAAAACTAAAAAACATGAATTATGAAGCCTCTTGGCCTATGTAGATAGGTAGCTAGGGTTTTAAAACCAAAAATCCTATAACTCCCATTATAACCATGTAAAATTATTTAAATTTCATATTGTAACATATTTTTATGACCCAAGAAGGATTAAAGTGGTTTTGACTCTATACAATATGGATTTATATGGTTTTGATGACTGTGTCATGAATGAAGGGCTAGAAAGGCTTAATTAGACAAGGGCTTATAAAGGAAAAGGTACCTATAGAGAGAATTAAAGAATGGAAATTTAGGGTAGTTGATACATTTTACAAATAAAGTAAAAAGGTAAAAAAATGGCTACAAGCCTGGTGGGGTCATTAGTAGTTTTGTATGTGAAAATGAGTATTAAAGTGTGATTTAGGGTTTTAAGGAGGCTAAATAAAGTATTATATGATCATAAAATATCATCCATAATAATATATTATACTCATTAAATCTATATCAATATTTGGTACCTGAAACCTAAGAGGATTACCTAGTGAGAAGATAGTGAAAGAGTGAAAGGAAGTTTGTGAATGGAATGAATGAAATGAGTTAGAGAATGAATTTGAGAGATTTTTAAGAGGTATAATGACACCAATAATTTTTTCAAAATTTTACAATAATCATGTATAAAGATAAGAAGGCCATTAATCCTAAGTGATAAAAGTGTCATTAGTCATTTCCACTACACACAATGAAATAAAAACTTTAATTTAAAAAAAATATGAGATATGAGATTTATAGAATTAAAAATAATAAATTTTTAATACTCATTTGGGTAAAACATTAAATATGAGATCTAATAGATAATAGTTTGGAAGATTAGTAAAACACTATACAATAACACATAATGAAATAAAAATTGAATATAAATTAGATAGATTGCCATAATAGGCATACAATCTAGGCACATGTGTGTAATGTTAATAATACATATATTGTTGTGATAGGCCTAGAAAAATTACATCTACCAACATAACATCTAATGTTGGTTTAATGTCATATACACATATACAATGATAAAAATATGTAAATTGCACTATAGGCATACAAAAAAGTACATATCATGTAAGACATCCTATTAATCAAATATACTCCCTCTCTTTGGCTTCCTTGAAGAAGACTCTCCTTTGGATTCCCTAATATTAGATGGATACCCCTCTAATTCCTTAGATTGATCCAAAATTTAACTGCATGTCCTATGCTCATAACTTGTTTACATTTGAACTTGTTCAAATAGAAGAATTATTACACAATTAACATAGAATACATTCAACTAATTGTTAATAAATTAATTTTAAGTTACAATAAAAAATCATTTAAACATGCATTTACTATAATCTGATGATCCTACTCAATATAATTTTCATGCTCAAACAAGTCAAATGTAGGCTTAGTTATTCAAATAATCATCTCAAATACAAGAGAAACATGAAAATTTACCCCACTAATCATCTGACTGGGACTATCAGATGCCATAGGACAAACTTGAATACACAATACATTTATATAAGTTATATTTTCCCCAAGTATGTAATGAAATTATTAAAACAAGTTTATTTTTACAATTCAAAATTACAAGCTAATATATACCTCTGTTAGCACTTATGTAGATGACATTGCAACAACAATGCCTATGTTTGACTCAACTCATAGAGAAGGAGGAGTGTCTACTTGAGCCATCAACTATTCATGTAAACGAAGTCTCACTTACTTTTATATAAAGAATAAAATCTTATATATGGAAACCATACATATCATGAAAAGATAATGTAAACCAATAATCATGGAAGTGTAACTACCATACAATGTGCATATCATGAAAAGATAATGTAAACCAAGAATCACAGAAGTGTAACTATCATACAACATGCAATGGCCAAGAATAACAAGTAGTTTGCATGTTGGAGGTAATATAAAAATTTTAATACATGTAGGAAGTGTGAGTGGAAGAGTAGGAAGTGGAAATAATAGTATCACTTTGACAAATCAAATTTAAGGAGAGAAAAGGAATAAGATACATATCAGTAATTCTATCCTTAATTGTAAAACTTCTTTGGATAGAGTAAAATACCATTATATATTTACTTGAGAAAGGTTGAGCTACACATATATGGCCATAATACTTCTATTATATACATGATATTAATCATATGTATCTCTATATATAATACATGGATTGATATCACATTCATTTATAATATATGGATGACAAGTGATTTTTGGGAAAGCACCAAACCAATAGAAAGGAGTGATCCACAATGAATCCACCTCTTGACAACGTTATGTGTTAATAATATTCTACCAATAGGGTGAGGAAGGGAGGTACTTATCCAATATATCAAGTTTTATACATGTAAATATATTGTCTTATTTTGTCTTAAGAGAATAAAATTGGCAAATAGTTTCGATGTTAAACTGGAAGAAACTACATGGTGTAATTTTTGAGGCTAACACATATTTTAGTTCCAACACAAATGGTGGATATGCCCCCAAAATTTTCAATGGGGATACAAGCTTTTGAAACCCAATGCAATGTTTTATGGTATAAGGAATGTTGAGTAGATATGTTCTCTACCCTTTATACCTTTGTCATAGCCAAAGCAAGAGGTGTAATGAATCATTACAAATGAAATCTAGACCTTTGTCGGGGCCAAAGAAAAAGGTGTAATGAGATATTATAATTGAATTATTATGTGTATTATAATTTTGTGGCTAAATCATGAGAAGGTAAGGTTAACACCAAAGTTTTTAGTCCCCCTTTCCCTAAATCTTCCCCTTCCTACAAACCACACCTCTTAATTGGTCATCAAAAATTATAAACATGTATTTAAGATATTGTAATAAAATGAAGCAAGATTTAAGTCCTATTATCACTGTCTTAAGTGATTTCATTTAATAAAATATAAATTTATTTAAATAAATATTTCATTAACTTTATTTAAATAAGTTAATTTAATTTTAGGGACTAAGTCATGGTCATTTATGTCTAAGAAGACTCTTAGAGTTGCATTTTTAAGTTAATGATCCACTAAGTATGATTATTGATGTTTTAATGATTAGTGAGCAATTTTAAGGTTCTGATTGGGCCTACATTGATATTATTTGAAATAAATTATAATTAATTTATCCAACTATTTTAACTATGTTTGAGTATGACTTTATTCCTAAAATGAATTAAAGTTCAATTAATTGAATTTGCAACCTATTTATGAGTTGGTTGTAGGTAGGTTAATAGTCAAAATTGTTCAATTAGGTTGTAAATTAGTTGATTTGGGTGGATTCGATGCAATATAATTAGTGGTTACATAAACCAACAAAATAAAATCACATTTTATAAATTTATATGGAAGTAATGGAGAAAGGGGTCAAATTTATGAGTCATCTTTACATTTGCTTACTATGATGGGTCTTAATCATATTAAATCTAATTCCTTGTATTTTTACCCTTCATGGGATTTTATTCTCTTTTACCTTAAATTACCTTGATATTATCACTCATTTTCAAGTGTAAGGATTTATGTATAATGGTAATGGTGACATAAGTCAAAATGAGAAGATGACTATATTGAGCTTAGCAACTTCATTTTCAAGATAGTGTTACCTAGAAAGACCCCTAGATATGTCTTCATTTTATAATTATCCTCATGGAAAATGAAATACCATTATCTAATATTGAATGATATCATCCATGGGATCTTTGTGATATTTTTTAAAAGAAGTTATATAAATACCATTGAGCCCATTCTCATAACTTTCAACTATTGTGGTTCTTCTTTAATGGTTTGAGATAACTCATAACAACTTGCAAAGGTTCATGGCACCCCCAAGATGATCAACCCATCTCCAAAACTTTTGGATAGGTGTATTTACATAAGAGGAAGAGGATTTTGAAGGTTTAAAGTTTATTTGATTTCTTATGGTATAGTTTCACAATCAATATCCTTAATTAGTCCTAGGAGACCTAATTAGTCCTGAGGGGTGTTGAGTTAGGTGTTCTCCAAAGAGAGTTAAATTATGAAAGTCCATAAATGAGTTATGTGATTTAAATGGGTATTTAAATCTGGTTTTGGTTTGGTTTAAACTTTGTATTTTAATCAAAAGAAAGAGTTTTGCCTCAAAAAAGGGCTAGTAGAAGGAAGGTGTCAAAGAGGAAAGAAGAGTTAAGTGAGGAGTTGAAGCTTAGAGGTTATGTGGAATGGTTGGATGCATGAAATGAGATTTAATTGAGTAAATATATACTCTTATGATTATTTTAGAAGGATAAAATCAAAGCATCATGTAGACCTATGAAAACACATAAGAATATTGTAAATAATAGAGCAAGGATAAAGAGAGAGAACATGAAAATAGAGTATGAAAACAAAGAAAGATAAATTTAACTTAAAATAACAAGGAAAATATACATAAACTAAATGTACATAGATAATAAAATTAACTAAAAATTATACCTCTGTATAGGTAAATGGTGTCATCCTAATAGAGATAGATGCAGTAGTGGATGGGCCAACAGCTAGATCCAAATATGTAAACAATAGCTATGACAAATCAAATGTTGTAAATGTCAACTATGATGATGAAGGTACTATCACCTCCTATAATATAAAAAATTACATATATATTATTTTATTTATATGTAAATTAATTTTTATCTAAATTAAATTTACAAATATAACTTAAATTTAACATGACATCTATATAAAATATACCTACATCTATGTAGTGGTTGATGTCTGCACACCAAATGCACATGAAAAAAACTCATCACTCATAAAAATATTATCCAATACCTCTAAACCAATAGAACCAACAACATCAAAAGGTATAATTCACATATCTCTATAAGAACTATAAGGGTGGGGTTGGATATGCACACTAGGTGACATATCTCTAGCATCACTCTATGAGATCTTACTCATGTGCTAAATGAGTGTATCAATGAGTGAACTAAGAGCATGTAGAGTGTTGATCTATATAACCTACTAAATTTTAGAGGGGATCTCAGGCTCAAGTGGATATTGGATATAGATCTACATAGGTCGATTAGGTGCATGATGTGCACCTGATCAATCCTACATAGAACCTTTCTCTTGGCCCTAAAACTTAATAAAATCAAAATAGTTTAAAATATCATTAAGGACAAACTCACAGTATAATTTACTCAAAAAATACAATGGGACCTCATGGTTGTTATGTGGTGGATAGTCAAATACCATCCACCATCAATCTAAAGAATTGGCTCTGATTAAGTTATGTATGTAGTGATGGATTTGAAAATGTTTAAGGGTTATGGGAAATGGGGAATTGGTGGCTAAGTCAATGAATAGGATGAAAATGGAGGATTTTGATATTTATTTGTTATTAACCTGAAGTGTTGATAGTTTGTCATCATAATAATCCATATAAGTATCCTTATATGAAGTCCATTATCAATTTGACTTGTTATAGAGTCAATTTGACTTAATAAGGTCTCTAGGGAATTGGCTAGCTGGGTACAATGGGGGTTGGTGGAAGTTGGATCCCTCATTCTCTCAATTAATTCTACAATTTCAATTTTATTTCCCATAATATTATCAATTAGAATCTCCTAACTACCATGGGGTTTTCTGGAATTGTAGGAGGTTTAGGTGGAGGGACAGGAAGAGGAACAAGAGGGTTAGGTGGAGGTTTAGGAGGAGGAGGAACAATAGGGTTATATGGAAGGTTATGAGGGTTATCAAGATAGGTTGTTCAAAACAAACAAATTACAACTAAAAAATAGGGTTAAACAATGAAAATAATGAAAAATTAAGGTTAACAAGTGTAGATTTATATCACTTACCTCTTATACATGGAAACATAATTGATAAGTAGCCTTTTAGGATGATTTTGGTAGCTTCTAATAACTCTTTTTTATATCTCACCCAAAACATGATCACATAAGTTGGAGGAGAGTCATAAACTCAAATTCAAAATGATAATTTTGCATTTGGGTTTTATTTTTTTATTTTTTTGTGCCATATGTAACATGATCATGTGATTAATGTGATCATGTTAGTGAAAATAATAATGTGATCATGTTAATAATGTGATCATATTATTGTTTAAAATAACACAATATTATTATTTATTAATGCAAATGCATTACTTAAAATAACACAATATTATTATTTATTAATGCAATTGCATTACTTAAAATAACACAATATTATTATTTATTAATGGAATCACATTACTTAAAATATCTATGAAATTGTCCCCCAACTCTATGTACTTACCCTAACTATTATTGAAAGGCCAATATTACTCTTCATGAGTTGGCTCATATTACTGAACAAATATAATTATTATTGAAAGCATTGATTATCAATCCATATTCTAACAAATATAAAGTTATACATACTTATGTGGTTGTTCATTGATATAACCCTGAGGTACCACCTAATAATATGTCAAAAATAAATATCTTGGAAACAACACTACCTAATTAGTGTCAAGTTCACAATACACCACAACATGGAGAGTTGGACTACATAGAGTTTTTCACTAGTTTTGATTTTTTTAAAAATTAAATGGATATATATAAATTATTTCCAAATCATTCAAATCCATATTCCTCCACTACTCCAAACCCTTATTGTACTGCAATGATGCTTGATGCATATGAATTATCATACTTAGTCAAGGATGATAATGAACTAAAAGATAATAGTTATGATTTTCATGCTTTCCAATATTTCTAAAGGAATAATTACAACCTAAGAATAAAATTCCAACATCCTGTCATTATTTTCATGCCTCCAAATAATATTGTAGTTATTCTTCTATATCCAAAATCTAATAATAATCCACCCTCAAATAGGAAATTATTAGCAATAGGTTGTTGAATCATGGAATAAAAATGGATATAATATAGTTAAGGATATGAATAAAATTAAGGCCAATACTAATCTTCATGAGCTAGCTCAGATTAATGAACAAAGAGAACATTTATTGAAATCATTGACTAGTAAGCTATACGTTGATAAATATAAAGTCACACATACTAATGTGGTTGTTCATCAAGACAAACTTGAGGTATCACATTTTCTATTAAATGTCAAAATGTTTGGAAAGAATTTGTATAAATTTTTGGTATACTTATGTGCTTTAGCCAATGTCATGCCTATATATATATTAACATCAACTTAGGGTTTATTCCAAACAAATCCAAGAGGCTAGTTTTTCATCTAAACAAAATGACAATCCTAGTTGTTAGAGAGCTATTGAATGTTCATATGTAATTTTATTTAGAGCCATATGTCTAATAGTGTGTGTGTGTGTGTATGTGTGTGTGTGTGGGTCTAATGTTGAGTCATGATTTCTCAAAGACATTAAATAGATATATGGAAATAGATTTATTGCAAAATTGGATGCCTTGAAATGGAAGTATCCAATCATATTAGAGTTGATAGAGAATGAAATATGAAGTACTAGATTATAAAATATAATGCAAAAAATGAGAGGGTTAACTTCACATCCTCACATGTGGGTGTTTATACATTTACTATAAAACATGAATATCATGAATGGGAGTTTAAAGATCATTTATAATTGTGGAATATTTATTTTGATAGAGTTGGATTTAAGTCAGGTTTTGATGTTGGCATAACTTTGATCGACCCAGATGGTAAATAATATATTATTTCATATATGTTGTAATTTACTTACACCAAAAATCATGTTGAGTATGAATCTCTAATTTTGGGCTTATCATTTGTGTTAAACAAAAAATCAAGAAGCAACTGACATTTAGAAATTTAGAGCTAGTTGTCAACCAGAATATAAATAAATATCAATACAAACATTTATACTTGAAAATGTATGAGCACATGGATTGGGATCCAATTGAGTCATTTGAGGCATTCAACATCAAGGCTATTCCAAGGGAATAAAATTAGATATTATATTCACTAACAATTTTAGTTGTCGATCTAGAACCACTATAGGATTCTAAAATGAAAAAGTTTTTTGTGGAGTTGGTTCTTTTCCCCTTAGTCCCAGATAACATGTATAAATTTCAAGTGTTTTATGGTGATCAATAGATTATACATTATATGAATAATTATAAATCCTTTAAATCTCAAATAATAGATGAAATGTATGTTAAGCACATGAACACAAAAGACTTAGGAGATGATGGTGTATTACAACTCAAAGAGAATCAAATACCTATGTAAATTGTGTCATTAGAAAGGGATTTAACCATGGATCAGCTGGATGAAAAATAGATACAACAAAAAATAATTGAATCTGATTTCATCAAATAAAATATTGGAAATGATGAACATCCTTAGTATGTAAACATTATCTTAATTTATTCTAAGAGTGATAACTATAGACTAAAGAACCTATTGACATAAAATAAATATGTGATTTATTAGACCTATGAAGATCTAAAAATATTTGATCCAAAAGTGATTAAACATACCATTAATCTAAATCAAGGAAGTGATCCCTTCAGGTAACCAAAGCCCAATGGATCTAATTTTAGAACCCTTCATTCAAGTAGAAGTTTATATGCTATTGAATGCTAAGATTGTATTCCTAATTAGGAATTATACTTGGTTTTTTAGCTTAGTGCATTTAAAAAAAATTAATGGTGAAATCAATTTGTGCCTTGATTTCAAGAACCTAAATATAGCATCAAAAAAAGATAATTATCCTTTTCCCTCATTAGATGAAGTAATTCAAATGGTTAGTGGGTCAAAAATGGTTTCTCAGGCTATAGTAAAGTATTAGTAGAAATAAAAGATTGAATCAAGACTAGTTTTACCACCAAGTGGGGAAATTTTGCATAAATTAAGATGCCTTTCAATCTATTTAATTTAGGAGAAACTTTACAATGTGTCATGGACTTAACTTTTAAGACTCATTGGAAAATGCATCATCATTTATATGGACAATATTACTATTTTTTTAAAGAATAGAGTTGACCATGTGACTCACTTTCATAAAGTATTTGATAGATGCAAAATATATGGAGTATCACTAAATATGAAGAAGATCATCCTTAGAGTTACATAGGGAAAACTGCTAGGCCATGTTATTACCAAAGATTGAATTTCCATTTATGTGTATGTGCATAGAGTTGGGGCACAATTCTATGGAAATAACCCATAACACATACGCATTATAACAATAACACATGCATGTTATTAAAAAATATAGAAACATGTATGCATTATAGGAATGCATACGCATTTCTATAAGTTTCAATAACATGTACGCATTATTGAAACTATAAAACAAAAAAAAACCCTCATCCTCCTCATTCTTCCCATTCATGTTTTGATGATTCCCATTCAAATTTTACCCTTAATCTCACATTTTCACTTGCAATATTCACGTTTTTCCCTCCATTCGCTAGATCGATGATGTTGTCCTAAAGAAGAGGTATGTTTTTTTAGATTAAATTTTTTATTTTTTTTATTTTTTTTGAACTTTTTGTGAATATGAATTACATCTAGTTTATTTTTTAATTTTTATCTAACATGTCAGAATTCTCTACCTAACCCTCCACCTAATCCTCCATCTAACCTTCTACCCAACCTCCACCTAACCCTTTGCTTAACCCTCTTGTAGTTCCCCTAGATCCCCCAGGTAGCCAGGAGGATATAATTGCTCGTATAGTAGAGAAAAAAATTGAAATTGAGAAAATAATTAGGAGAATGAGGGAGCCCACTTCCACAAATACCCAATGCACCTAGTTGGCCAATAAACTATAGTTAGTATTAGGTCAATTTGACTCAATAACGAGTCAAATTGATAGATGGATGTCATATAGGGATAGTTATAGGGTTTACTATGCTAACAAATTATTAGCATCTAAGGTGAAGAACAAAAATATAAAAAAAGATCAAATTTGTGACTTATTTATTGACCTGACCACCAATGCCCCATTTCCCATAATGACCAAATGTTTCCCAATCCACCAATGCCAACATGATTTGATTAAGGCCAACTTTTGGGAGTGATGGTGGATGGTGTCTGACTATCCCCCTTGTAATAACTATGAGTTCCCTTTGTAATTTTTGAGGAAACTCTATTACGAGTTTGTCCTCAATCAAATTCAAAACTAATTTGACTATGGTGAGTTTTAAGGCTGAGGGAAAGGCTTTGTGTAGGATCAACAAGGTGCACATCATGTACCTAATTAGTTTTTAAGGATCCATATCCAAAAACCACTTCATCCATAAATTCACTCTATGGTGATAGAGGTTGTATAGATAGACACTTTTCATGTGCTTAGTTCACTTAATAATACACTCATTCATCATATGAGTAGACTTTCAAAGATAGATTCATATAATACTCTAGCTAGTGACTATACCAGGACCCCACCCATGTAGATGTTGTGGTACTATATGTATTGGACCTTTAGATGATGATGGTGGTACTTTAGGGGGCTTGGAATATATGGTCTTGAATGATGATTTGTTAGTAAACACATTTGGTTTGGATACGTTGGGAGTCTCTACACACATGCAAGTATCTTTTATATAAATTTAATGTTAAATTTTTAAGTTATATTTACATTTAAGTCAAAAGGTAAAAATTAATTTACACATTTAAATTAAATAATATATATGTATTTTTTTGTGTAGGAGATGTTGCCTTTGACATCACAACTAGGTAGTGGGCCAACCTAGGCTACTACATCTATGTATGTCATTACGAAACCATATACATTTACAGAGGTAAAAGTTTAAGTGAATATTATATACTCTAGATGAACATTCATACACCTTAATTATATCCTTGGTATATTTTATGTAAGAAAATATAAAATACCTAATTTATAATTTTTTGGGGCTTTTTATTGTTTGATGTATTAACATGGATTCGTGTAACTTGTTAGAAACTCATCCTCCATATCAACTATATTTTCAATAACCACAATAGTGCATTGAACATTTGCTTGATATCCCATTATATATAGTTTCCATAATGGATCAATCCCAATAATTAGGATTAGATATACATATATATATAGAATTCATTTGATAAAATTTGTTTCATACAATATATTTCTATCAATTTCCCAATTGAGCATAACATGTCTTCATCAATATGCAAACCACTCCTTTATTTTAAATACTAGCCTCATAGACAAGCAATTGATTCCTTATTATCCTAATCACATATATAATTTCAATCTGTATGATCAATATCCAAAATGGTTATATCTAGCAATTCAATTCCCATCATGATTTCATCTAAGCATAATAATTTCATCTCTATCTATGGAGTTATAAATTTAGATGGAATAGCATCTTGATCCTATTGTACCTAGTTAATTCCATTAGTTTATTAGGAGAGTGTCCTTTAGATCCAATTGGTTTATTGGGAGAGTGTTGACTATAAACTATAGCCTTTATGTATATGGCACAGACCTTGTGACCATATACAAATAGGGAATCTCAACCCTATATAAATAGATGGGGTTTGTTGGAAATATTGTCATTGATGTCAAAGGTCTAGCATTATTGGTGATAAAGGCCCCATTGCATTTAATGTTGTTTGTAATAGATATATCTTGGCTAATGTGAGTTAATATTTATTTAATATTAACAAATATATTTTTGGTTGCATATGAGACAAAAGAAGGGCCCATGGAGAAGTCAAAGAGCCATGGGGTAAAGACAAAAAAAGGATGGGACGCATTTTCCCATGAAGAGTCATCTTGGGGAATTCCAAGAGTCACCAAGTGAATAAAAAATAGGAAGGGTGCAATTTCTCATGAAGGGACACTTTGAGGAGTACAAAAAGTCACCAAGATAAGGACAAAAGAGGGAAGGACATTTTTGCTCATGAAGGGTCACCACATGACTTTTCAAAGGCAAGGATATGAAGGGTCACTCAAGTTTGGTGCCATTTTCCATGAGGATTGAAGGGTCACAAAAGGGGAAGGCCAAAGGTCATTTGGAAAGCTATAAATAAAGGCTTGAGAAGCCATTTGAAATATGAGTGAGAGAGGTTGATTTAATATTGTATTATCTAGCTTAGAAGAGAATTTTGAGAGAGAAGAATATGATTTGTATTTATTATATCTAGCTTAGAAGAGAAAAGGTGAGAGAGAGGAAAGAGATGTTGTAATGAACTATCATTTGTCGAGATAGAAACATTAAGAGATAGTTGTGTGGTATACACAAAGGGTTTGGTGCTTCTATGTGTTGGTGCTCACAAATTGTTGTTGGGTTGGTGCTCCTATGGGTTGGTGCTCCTATGGATTGGTGCTCATGAATTATTGCTAGGTTGGTGCTCAGCAAAGGGGTTGGTGCTCATGAATTGTTGCTGGGTTGGTGCTCGGCAAAGGGGTTGGTGCTCTTTTGGGTTGGTGCTCATGAATTGTTGCTGTGTTAGTGATCAGAAAAGGGGTTGGTGCTCATGAATAGTTTTTGGGTTGGCACTCAAAAAAGGGTTTAGTGTTCCTACAAGTTGGTGCTTGCAAATATTGTTTGGGTTGGTGCTCATTCATATACATGAGATTGTTCTCCATGGTTTTTCCCACATTGGGTTTCCATGTTATATCTGGTGTCTCTCTCTTGTGTGGTGTTTATTGTTTTAGTTTTATTGCATATCTTGAATGTTTGATTAAGTGGAATTTAATTAAGGGAAAGTTTTATAAGATATATGATATAGTGATTCACCCCCCCTCTCAGTATATCCCATGCTTAACAATTGGTATTAGAGCAAGTTCTTTTTTGAAATGTTTTATAGCTTGAAGGTAGATCAGGAAAGCATGATGGCTGGGTCACAGGCAGGATTTTCTACAAATAAGGCATCTTTGTTTGATGGGATGAATTATGATTTTTGGATCATAAGAGTGAGGACTTATTTGATGGCCCTTGGATTCAACATATGAAAAGTAGTGGTGGAGGAATATGAAGAGCCACAGACATCTATAATTACTCCAGTAGAAAAGAAGGCAAGTGAATGTAATGATAAAGCTTTAAATGCTATTTTATGTGGTTTATGCGAATCTGAATAGGTTAAACTTATGCAATGTAAATCTGCTCATAAAACTTGGGTAAAACTTGAGAATATTTACAAAGGTGATGGAAAGGTTCAGCAAGCTAAGCTTCAAACTTTTAGAAGACAGTTTGAAAGTTTGAAGATGGAAAAAGAAGAATATGTAGCAAGTTACCTTTTGTGAGTTGATCAAATCATAAATCAGATTCAAGGTCTTGGAGAAATGTTAGATGAGTCAACGATGGTACAAAAGGTTTTGAGATCTCTACCAATGAGATATGATGTAAAGGTTTCAGCAATTGAAGAGATGAAGAATTTAGCCAAGCTAAAGAAAGATGAGCTTCATGGTATTCTCATGGCATATGAGATGCGGATAGAAAAAGATAAAAATTCAAAGAGAGAAGTGGCTTTCAAGACATCAAAGAAAGAGAAAGCTAAGATTCAAGAATCAAGTGATAGTTAAAGTGATGATGAAGATGACAATGGAGTACTTTTCATTTGCACGCCGAAAAGGGGAACAGGTAAATATCAAGGAAAATTACCATTTAAATGTTTTAATTGTGGAAAGATTGGATATTTTTCAGCTAAATGCCCAAATAAGGGTAATGATGAAGAAGAATAAAAGCCTACATATAAGAAGAATTTCAAAGGCAAATCCAAGAAGGGATTCGAGAAGAAGATTATGTATTCTAAGGATCCTAGCTCAGTCGAAGATAGTGGAGTCAGCGATTCAGAAGAAGAAGAGATTCTATTCATGGCCATACATGAAGGTGATCGAGAAGAAGAGGAGGAAGCTAAAGTGAATCTGGAAGGAGAACTCATTTGTGCCCTAGAAGAGTTAAAAGATATTGAGAAGAAGAATCAAAGATTAAAGTGCCAGATTGAGAAAAATGAATAGGAGTCAAAGGAAATGATTGAAGATCTACAAGCACACTTTGAAGAAGCCAAGAAGAATGAATAAGATATCACATCATAGTTGGAAATAGCAAGAAAAGAATGTGAAAGGTATGCTCTTGAAATTGCCTCTTTAAAAGAAGATATTAAGAAAGCAGTCAATGATAAAGTAGTTAGTGACTCAAATTTTGAGGACATCACTAACATATTGAATAAGATATTAGAAAGTCAAAAAGCAAATTCAAATAAGACAGGGATTAAATTTGAAAATAAAAAGAGCTATACTGAAGCTCTTACAAAAGAGGAAACAAAAAGGGGAGAAGTGAAGAATAAAGAGGACATTTCAAACAGAGAAGGCTGGAAGGAATAAAGCTACAAAAGGAAATCAGGTTAGAGATATATAGACATGTTTTATTTTTATGGCTATTATTTTTGTTGTAATGGATATGGTCATAAGAAATTAGAATGTAGAAAAAGAGCTAACAATTTCAAAAATAAGGAGAAGGAAAGTCAAGTAGAGTCAAGCAAAAGCCACAACTATTTTGCTCCTCTATAAAGCTTTGATGAAGAGACCATAATATGCTATAAGTGCAACAACTTCGGACACATAGCTCAGTATTTTAGAAGCATGTTCAATTCAGTCAAGAAGGATCAAAGTTTTAAAGCTCCATTCATCAAGAAAAAAGGTATAGACATGTTCATGGTAGAAGAAAAACCCTGAAGATTCTATGATGGTTCAGACAGCTCTACATGTAAGAAATAAAGATCGGCCATGGTTAATTGATAGCAAATGTTTGAGGCATATGACATGAGATAAAAGTAAGTTCATAACTCTAAAGAAGATCAATGGTGACATAGTGAGATTTAAAGATAAAACCACTACCAGGATAGCCAAAAAAGGTACTTTGAGTTTGGATTATGGTAGAACTAAGACTAAAAATGTTTTGTATGTAAAAGGTCTTAAGCATAATCTATTAAGTGTTAGTCAAATATGTGATCAAGGATACACATTAAAGTTTCATGCTGAAGGTTGTGAGATTAGAAGAAAAGATTCAAATGAGGTTATTTCAGATGCTCAAAGGATAGGGAATAATGTGTATGTATTGTTAGATATCTTCTCAAAGGCACGATCAAAGGACACATTCAAAGATCTACAAGAGGAGTTGGGAGTAATTTCTATTACTTCCTACCATTGATGTTTAGCATTAGTTGAGGGGGAGCTAAGTGTTAGCTCTAGGTAGGCCCTTTGCCATTGATGTCAAAGGGGGAGAATAATATGTATAGATACAGGTGCAAAAATAGGTACAAGGATCAGGTATAGGTTATTATAGTAAAGTTGAGTTAATATATGTTTTTAGATGATAGTATGTGCAGGTGATAGGATGTGGCAGTTTCGAGATTGAGGTTGCCATCAATGACAAAGGGGGAGATTGTTGGAAATATTGTCATTGATGTCAAAGGTCTATAATTATTGGTGATAAAGGCCCCATTGCATTTAATGTTGTTTGTAATAGACATATCTTGGCTAATTTGAGTTAATATTTATTTAATATTAACAAATATATTTTTGGTTGCATATGAGACAAAATAAGGGCCCATGGAGAAGTCAAAGATCCATGGGGTAAAGACAAAAGAAGGATGGGATGCATTTTCCCATGAAGAGTCATCTCGGGGAATTCCAAGAGTCACCAAGTGAAGACAAAAGAGGACGGGCACAATTTATCATGAAGGGACACTTTGAGGAATATGAAAAGTCACCAAGATAAGGATAAAAGAGGGAAGGACCTTTTTGCTCATGAAGGGTCACCACATGACTTTTCAAAGGCAAGGATATGAAGGGTCATTCAAGTTTGGTGCCATTTTCCATGAGGATTGAAGGTTCACAAAGGGGGAAGGCCAAAGGTCATTTGGAAAGCTATAAATAAAGGCTTGAGAAGCCATTTGAAATATGAGTGAGAGAGGTTGATTTGATATTATATTATCTAGCTTAGAAGATCATTTTAAGAGAGAAGAATAGGATTTTTATTTGTTATATCTAGCTTAGAAGAGCAAAGGTGAGAGAGAGAAAAGAGATGTTGTAATGAACTATCATTTGTTGAGATAGCAATATTGAGAGATAGTTGTGTGGTATACACAAAGGGGTTGGTGCTCCTATGGGTTGGTGCTCATGAATTGTTGTTGGGTTAGTGCTCAGCAAAGGGGTTAGTTCTCTTATGGGTTGGTGCTCATGAATTGTTGCTAGGTTGGTGCTCAAAAAAGGGGTTGGTGCTCCCGTGGGTTGGTGCTCACAAATAGTTTATGGGTTGGTGCTCAGCAAAGGGGTTGGTCCTTCTACAAGTTGGTGCTTGCGAATATTGTTTGGGTTGGTGCTCATTCATATACTTGAGATTGTTCTCCACGGTTTTTCCCACATTGGGTTTCTACGTTATAGCTGGTGTCTCTCTCTTGTGTGGTGTTTATTTTTTTAGTTTTATTGCATATCTTGAATGTTTGATTAAGTGGAATTTAATTAAGGGAAATTTTTATAAGATATATGATATACTGATTCACCCCCCCTCTCAGTATATCCCGTGCTTAATAGGGTTAAGTAGTTTACTACCACCACCTACTTAAGGGGCCTAAAGACCTACTATATCTAGCTAGGGGAGAGGTCCTATCTATATCCATTAATGTAGATCTATATCAACTTCTATACCAAAATCTACATATATCCCTTCTTTATAAGGTTTGTTTCATCCATTCATAACTTATTCCCTTAGTCCTTTGGTAAATCAAATAGCAATGATAATATTAGTCAAATAAATCCTTCTATATTTTTATAACACTCTCTTTACATCCTTGGTCATGTCACTAACTCAAAATATTTATCTAGATACCACTCACATACACATTTCTATCATTACCTTCTACTAGCCCTATTTTTGGGCAAAGCTCCTTGTCTAGGCCTTAACCCTTCTCCCTTAATGCTTCTCTAGGCCTAGCACTAGATCATAGCTTAATTTATGTAATTTTCCATACTTAGAAAGCCTAAACTCACCTCCATTAGTGAGAAAACATCAAATAATCTAAGATTAAAAGTTTTTGGAAAATTTCCATGGTCAAATCTCATTTTATACACTAAACCCTAGAATTAGGGGTTTTAGGCCATTACTAAGACTGAGAGAACACTAAAGGGGATAAATTTTATTTTAGTGGGTTTCAAAACCCTAAACCTTTTCCATTGGATCTTTAATAACCCTATAAAACTTTCTCATTCAGACAACAAGTTTTGAAATCCCACAATCAATTGCAAACTCAAAACTCTCAGTTTAAAACCTTGCCTATACACATAGGAAATTAGGGTACAAATTTACTTTGCATTTCCTTCAACTTAAAATATATTCAAAACCTAATATGTGATTTTATACACTTCTATTGACTATATTATACCCCTTACTATCTCAATGGAATCCTGAACTAGTTTCAACATAATATAACTCAGTCCTTTGACTGTATGCTATCCTTTAGCAAATAGGGTACTCAGGGATTATTTCCTCTTTCAATGTCAAAGCACTATATACCTATACCAATATGATATCCAAATTTATATGATAATTCAACATCCTTAATTAAACTCTATAGATTCCAAAATTTGATTTATCAATTACACACCAACTAGACTAACTTAGACCTATGGAAAACCTATTTGAACTCAAATTCAAATTTGAACATTTTAAAGACACATTTTAGACCTTGTATTGGCATTCCAATATGCCCCTACATTTAATGACTCAATTTCACAAAATCCACTAAAAACTCCTCCCTCATTGTCTTCTGATTCTCCCTCATGAACCTAACATTTCTTACCTTTAGTGTGGTGCTATAAGTCACATGATGTACATATCCACTTGTCACATTCATGCTTCTTGTGACCTCATTAGATTTTTTCATATCTTATGCAAGACTAAGTTTTTTAGAAACTTTTCTAATCAATAAATTTCCCGAGTTATTAATTATTAGGTTTTTTGTTTATCTAATGACTAGGGTGGACACCCCTCCATCATTATGAATAGAGACTGACTCAAGTATTGATATTTTAATGTCATCTACACAAGCACTCATCGAGGTATGTATATTCACTTGTAATTTTGAAATGTAATTTAGTAATTTTATTTTAATAATTTTACTATATTCTTTGGCAAATATAGATTATATGCATGAATGTATTACCTATGTAGGGCTATCATATGACATTTTATAGTCGAGTTCAGATGACTAATGTGATAGTTCCTCATGTTTCTTCATCATTTGACACACCTGTTCATGCAGCTAAACTTGGCAGTGACCTAGTTGAGTGTCAATGGAAAATTGAGGAGAACCATAAGTTTGTGATAATTGATTTTTTATTATAGTTTAAACCATTAGTTTATTAACTTGGTTTCATGTATACTTGTTAATTGTACATGTGTATATGATGTATTCACTCAACATTAGATACTATTTTGTTAGACATGATGTAATTTTGTGTATGCCTATATGGCAATGCATGTATTATTGACATTGTATGCCTATATATGACATTAATACATGGAATAATTATTTTTAACATGAATATTTAAAAATAATAATGAATTAAATCTTGTTTTAATCACTTATTTTTAGATTATTATAAATGATTGGTTTTGAAGTATTCTTAAAGATAAAATGTTATGAGATTGAGAATAACATGTTAGGATAATGTTGCAAATCAGACCCTTATAATAAATTAAGAATAACATTAGGATTATTCAAGATATTATAATTGCATTTATAGGTACACTCTATTATTTTTCATGTCTATGTCAAATTTCATAGCCTAACTCCACCTCTAACTATCACTTCCTTCATTAGCCTACCCTCATTTAGGCCTAATTAGCCCTATTCCAAACCCTCAATCCTATAATCCATACACATCCATAAAATATTAGGTTAAAACATTTTTATTCACCTTGTACATGTATAGGGGAGTAATATTACAAATTTTCATTAAATTTCCATGGTTAAATCTCTCAAAAATGCCTAAAGCTTGCTAATATAGGGTTTCCCATGCCCTGTACATACTCTCAAAAAGATCAATTTGACCTTAACACTGATATTTTTTTTTTAAAACATACTAATGACATATAAAATATCTCATAACACCTTTCTAATGATAAAAAAACCAACTTTGTGTTTATGCCTTTGAGACTGTTTAAGGGGATTTGAGCCTGCCTATGGGGATTGCATGAAGTTTGGAGTGTGAACACCCTTTAAATATGTTTAATAGGTTTAAAACCATATTATAATACCTATAAAATACTTATCTAATCTTTTAACCCTCAAACACACCTTAAAACTCCAAAACTTATCCCTGCATGAATAATGACCATTATGAGACATGGAGGGGACTATGACAAAACAACGAGAACTTACACTTGTCATATGACCTTTGAAAGATGACATATGGGTATATCAGGTCATGAAGACCAATCATAACAAGTTTCAATTAATTTAGATATGTAATATGAAATTATTTACTAACAGTGCCAACCATGTGATTTTGGAAGCGGATTTGACACCACTAACCTAGAAAAAATGTTAGTAAGTAATTAAATATGAAATTTATACATGTAATACCTATAAAATTAAAAAAAATTGGTAAAAATAATAAAATATATATTTTACAAGTCAACATATCTATGCATTTCAATCCAATTAACTACTTGGATCTATTCTAATCTTGATAATATCAAGAATAGCTTCATGTTCTGACTCACAAACTTTCCATAGATTCTTGTTTCTTAGCCTACCATGATATTTTTGCAATCAAATATTTGTTACAAGAACCAAATTTGAATAGTGTAGAATCTTCCTTTGAGTTTCAAAGTCTTCAAACAATTATACATTTGAATTTTTTATATGATACCATCAAAGCCAAGTTCCAATGACTACCATAAACCCAGTGAGATAATAAATGTTTTCTCCATATACAACCAGGGATGTCAATTTTTACACTAACATAAGTAGTAATCTATCCCCTCCTTATTTTCCTTGTCTAAAATAACTACAAAATCATGGCCTATATCATAAAAAAACAATTTTTAATGACATTATGAAGATAGATTATGAGAATAAATAATACATAAAGATTATTCTTCTACCTAACTATACTAGATCGAGTATACGGTCAAAGTCATGTGAGGATGTCATGTTAGTAAGTTGTAATTATAGTGGAACCTGATATGTGTTAATTAAAATTAGAGGTTTATAACTCCATTCATCCAACCACTCTTGTGAATCACACTCATTCTAAACAAATTCCATGCATGTAGAATAAAAGCATACCAAGTGTCGCATATGAATAGTCCAATAACCTACATTTGAGCTATGAAATGAGTGGAGCTCAATTTATCCTATTAGAGTCATACAATCCTTGTAATTTTCCATTTTTTTCCTTATTTAACCAAAAAAATTTATGAATATTAGAATTTACTTGACCACCATGACATATGTTCTCATTACACTAAACCATAGTTTTTGCATCAATCAAATTAGCAACATTGTCATATTTTAACTCCTCCATTGTAATGTCTCTTTTTATACATGGTCCACCACCATCATGTTCCCCTTTTCCATGGTGAGCCTTAGTGAACATATAAATATGTTCTACACTAGTGGTAACTTGCATCCTGTTTAACCAATAAAACATCCATGCATTCTTTGAATTATGATGTGTAATTGTTTGACTAAATGTAATGTTGTTTGAAATTAATGTTCCTCTAAGTCAACTATCCATAGAACTTATCAAAAAAATCTTTCACATACTCTATACAATGTGATTAGTCATCACTGATATAGAAATGGTACTCCATTAATATTTTTTGATCTTCCTCTATACTATCAGGTGTATGCATGAAGGCTATATGCATGAATATGGAAATTTGTGTTGAGTTTTAATACTGTAATTAAACTTCCATTTGCATTTTAAATGTGTAATTTTATACAAATTAAACTAATGAAACAATATAATCAAGTGGGAATGTTTCCTTTCTTAGCTTGAAATTTTCATCCAACCATTTAACCCTATGTGTGTGCCTTGTATACTCAAAGAATTTTCTCCATGAATTTAACCATAAATTCTAAAGCAAGTATCTCTTTTGTAACAAGCTCACACCTTTTAGATTATTTTACATCTTTTACTTGATAATTCATGAATATGTATTAGCTCAAACCAACTAATTCTTTTCCAAATTGCACTTGTACACTCCTTATGGATACATTTTTTCAATTTTGGCAATCTGCCATAAATGCTAAAATTTCCATCCAAACATGCTTTCTTATAAAATAACTATCCATCTAGTCTTTCACAAAAAATATTTGAAATAAATTCCTTGGATGATTTTGGGGGAACTTCTATGCCACACTCCTGAAAAATGTTAGTAGTATGCAAAGTACAATAAATATGGAGAAAAACATCATAGTGAATTTAAAATTTAACATGTTGCCTACAACAACAAGTGGTGCGTGCATGATTTATTTTTACATAAAAAGGTTTGGCCATCTCAAAAATTCTTTAACTAATAAAAATTTATGTATGTTTTTCCAAAAAATTAGAGTATAATTATGTTTGATTCATATCCAATAAATGTTTTGGATGTGGTTCACAATTACAAGAACCAACTCTTCTTTATACTACATCTCTTGCATTGGGCAAAACTCTTGTATTATCTTTCCAAAATTATGCAAGTAATTCTTTCAAAGCATCAACTATAACATTATCCTTTTGTATAATTCTATTAGAGAATTCCCATAGCTCTTTTGTATTGGGTTCATTAAGTCTTTCACATCTTGCAATTGCTTTCATTAATGTTTTTATATTTATATCAAATTTTTGACTTGTTTTTGAAATCAATTATTTTTATCTATTTTAGCACTTCTTGCACAAGTTTTCATTATACATTGGGTAGTATTATAATCTTTGTTGCATGATTTTAGGCCTACAATATGATATGTATCATGTAGATTTTCAACAATTTCATCATTTTCATTATCTATGTTAGATGTTTTTATTCTTAGTGTGTATATTATAGGTCTCATCTTAAGTAATTTCATCAACAAAACAAATAAGTGGCATCTTTTAATATCATACTCTAAATTATGAAAGAAACTATCCCAAATTTATTGAGCCAATCTTCTTGAATGGCAGACAAACATTTTTTTATGCATTGGTTTCAAAATATTTTCATCAACTTCAATTAAGTACTTATCTTTTCTATGCACAATTCTTGGAGGTGTTGTTATGGGTGGAATCCATTTAAAGGTTGTTTCAAAATCATTATATGTTTTCATGAATTTTCTTCATTGTATTTTTCTTCATTATATATTTCTATGAAATTTTATTATTATTAATTTCATCATTATTCGAGTCCATTAAATTTTATTCATTGTTTGTGGATAAAGTATCATGCATAGGCTCTTCATCAACATAATAAAAAACTTTAAACTTTCAATTTGAATTTTCAACATTATCTAATTTTCTATTGTCAATTTCATCATAATTTAATTCATTATTGTGAATTTCATCATAATTTTATTTATTATTATAAATTTCATCATTATTCAATTGATTATTTTCATTTTCCTCATTATCTAAGGCATTTAGCTCATCAAGGTTAGTGTTTGTACCTTGTATGGAATTAATTTCTTGCATTTATACCTTATTTTTTTCTCTCAACTCTTCTAATTGCTTCATTGTTTTGTTCTTCAACTTCTTCCTCCTCTCTAAACACAAACTAGAGCCCATTTTGACAAAATCAACCAGGAAAGTACTTCAAATGTGGGGTCCAAAAACAAACTACAACCAAGAAAGTATGCAGAGTGTGTAGGGAATGTCTATGGGGATATAAATATCGATTAGGGATAAAAATATACATTGAAAAGTGAGTTTTTGTTTGTACTTTGAGGAACATGTACATGTTATGTGAACACATACACATTAATATAACATGTATGCATTCTTTGAAGTATAGCCATATACTATACTAACCATCAATAAGGCTCATATTCAAGCAGTTTTTCCATTATAATAATTTAATATGATGCAATAACACTCAATAAGACTATAATATGATGCATAAATCCCTAATATGATGCAATAAAACTATCAAATGTTGCAATAATGCTATCATATCATGTAATAAGGATCAATATGATGTAATAAGACTATCATATGATGTAATAATACTAATATACAATGTAATAAGACTATCATGTGATGAAATAAGACTATCATACAATGCAATAAGGCTCAATATCATGGAATTAGGATATCATAGGATTCAATAAGATTAAATATGATGCATAAATTCCCAATATGATGCATAAATATCTAATACATGATGTAATAATATTCTTAATAAGACTATGAAGAAAAAATACTAATGAATGATGCTATAAGGCTCGATATGTAAGATGAAATGATCTAATTTTACCCAAAATCCTATCATAGGTCCTTACAAAACTAGGTGAATAACATGTTCACAAATTGGCACTAATCACATTCATGAATTTATGCTTTCATGATCAAATCAAGGAACTTAGGGGCTGTGTTTGTTATAAAATTAGGATTTAGGGTGAGGGGTTTAGTGTAATGGGTTTGTACATGTGTATATGTCAGAAATTAGGGTTTAAGGGAACTGTACATGTTTAAGTGATAAAATTAGGGTTTACAATCAACATGTAACAAAATGTGACCTAATTTAGCCCTTTCAATCACATCATAGACTCCAATTTAGGTTAAATGGGTTGAAATTAGCCACATTTTCATTTGTATTTGCATTTTTGATTAAATTAAGTTCAATTAAGTCATACGTGTTGAATCTAGATTATACAATTGATTAGGACATAAATTTGGTTTAGGGGCTCAATTTTGCCCAAATCATGTCCCTAATTAAATCAATCAACTAATTAGTTTAATTAATGATAGATAGAATCATACTTAATTTTGTCCCAAATCATGTATATATCATGATCTTATAGTTATGTCAAGAAGGGGTTCAAATTATCCTCCCATGCCTCCTCAATTGAATTGCCCTCATAATTTAACCTTGTTGTGCCATGTGTGTACCTCATACACCTAGAAGTTTTAAATTTATCAAAGATGCATCAAGTCCTATAAGTTTCATAGTTGAAAATGCCCTGGGAGGCCAAATCTAATAACATATCACCATGTGTACCTTGTACATGCTCAAAAGTTTCAACACTATTAGAGGTGTCAATTCCTAGAAGAATTTAAAAGCTCTATTAGATACCTATGAGGCCTGATCCAATCAGATATACATATGCACATGTGTATCTTGTATTCACATATATTTGTGTTAGAGATCTAACTGTCACTTATTCTAGAAGCATCAAATTTTTTAGAGCCTCAGGTTACCCAATCTAATCAAATATTTCCACACGTGTAGGTCTATTACACCTAGAAAAGTGTTAGAGTTATTAGATATGCACATCTTTGATACTTAGACATCTTACATCACCAAGACAACTAATCCAACTAAGGCCTATTCACAAATTTATCATACACACATACATAAAAGTGAATAATGTTTAAATATCAACATCAATCCAATCAACTCATGTCTAGTAAATAATTCACATGGTGAGGGCCTCTAACATGCCATTATTATACAAAAATTATCATGTAGAGACATGTAGAGACCTGTAAGGTCCCATCCAAATTGAGAAAGCACCAAACATTATCAGTTTTCTACATGTATGTATTCAAATTATTTATATCACTCTACCTTGAATTACCTAAATAGAGATCCCAAAACTTACATTCATATTAAGTCCTACATGTGGGAGAGAACACAATTTAGAAATATGGATGAGCCTCAACCTCAAATCCTAAGCTAGAGAAAGAATTGTGAGACACATGTATTGCTTTCTTACAATCCACATCATAAGGTTTATGTAACAACCCACCTAGTTAAACTTAGAAAATGCAGTAATTTTTTTTTAAAACTAAATATTAAACATTAATTCAACCATAGTTGATAGAATATTTAAGTCAGTCATATAATCAACAACTTCAATTAGTAATAGTTTCAACATTCCAATACTAAAAGCAATAGAATAAAATGTATGATACAAAAATATTAATAACTCACAAGGGACATAAGTACAATTTGAATTCTTAAACTAAGTATTTCTACTATTTCAACTAGTCACATGGATTGATATGCAATCAAGTCTAGCCTAACCTTGCCTAAGGATCTAGACCTGATGCCCCACCACAATCTTGGGCATCCTATATATCTGCTCCTCAAAATCAAGGTCTAATGTAGTTCCCCTTTCAAATGTGATGGTCTCCTCCATAAGACATCACCATCAAAGGGATTGGCACTCTAAGCTAGATATGGAATAAAATACTCAAGATATAGATGAGCTTCTAAAACTATGGCCTAATCTTATAGCTAAGTGACACACTCTAGCATAACATCTTGCTAATATAGGCTTATGTGCTTACCCAAACACTCTCACATATAACCCTAGATATAAGCAATGAAGAAGGAATCCATATTCCTAGTTCCAAATAAAATCACATGCTAGACACAACTAATAATACAAAACAAAGTGAGACATATAGTACATAGCAATCAAACCCATCATTCATTTATACTCACAGGATTGTATACACATCTACATTTTTGTCCTAATAACTGATATAAACATATTTCTCAAGTCAAAATCATTTGAATACTCAATTTAGGTGAGAGTCCAAATATATAGCTATAGTATGTACCATCTGATTATATACATCTAATCTGAAGTGTCTTATGATATCCCAAACTATCATAGTTCATGATCACTCTACCCAAACATTAACAAATATAACATATATATTTACTTAGGTATGGGTCAAGACATAATGAATATAGTATGTACCATCTAAGTAATTTTCATACTATAAAACACTATGATATCCCATACTATCATAAGTATTTGTGTTTGAGTATCTGACTGAACACCAACAAAAATATTACACCCAACCATAATAATAAAGCAAGTCGATATTATACTATCCACGTATACCTTGAATAACAATCCAAAGAGAACATAATCTCTATTCACATGTCATGATGCACTATGTTATTCTAGAAATGTCTAGTCACTTGCTCAATTAACTTTCTCTTGAAATATACCACATACAAGTTTATATCCTTAAAATATGTGACAAACTTGATCCTATTAACAAGTTTGCATAACAGTACTATGCTACAAAAAAGGCTATTTACTTTCACTAACATTTATAATAGATGTCATACTAAGGAATACCTTTCAAGGTTAGTTTCATATGCCCGTGCTCACTCCTTGAGCTACCATACATATCTGTGATGTCATCTACATACATAAAATCAGGGCTAGATGTAGTTATACCAACTACTAAAGGTATAAATGTTTATGTAAAAAATTTCTCATACTAGCACTACAAATATTAGGTATAGATACATTCCCCAATTATAGAGAAAAGATTCAATGGTATTTACAACATTATCACCCACATCAAATATGTATAAGCTAGGACTAGTGATGTTTAACATCATTCTCATGTCCTTATACACTACCACACTCATAGCTAATCTCATATAGATGGGTTTATCTATCCATATATTAAATATATTTTTGTTCTTGCAACTATATGACTCGTGAGTCCTTACATAATCACACCATCCATAAATATGAATCAAAGAAATTTAACATCATATATGCAATATCATTTATCAATAAGTATTGCTCGACAATATCACACCAACCAAGTATGATAACAATTAGTCTATTTACTTTGCATGTAAATACCTACATGAAATTTATTGCATAAGGATTATTTTACTAGTTCTTTTATGTGTCTCT
>JARHVA010003870.1:0-222500 GCA_037957365.1 Torreya grandis | reverse complement strand
TAAAACTTAACCTATTATATAAATAATCTCACAATTAACATACCATACTTAGGAAAAGGATTATATCACCCTTCAACCTTATAAGTGAGACCATGTCTCTTACTAGAATGACTAAAATGTAACAAGTTTAATAGTTTATCTCTACCCTTACCAAAATGTTTTGTACATCTAATACCTTAGTTTCTCCTAGAAAAAAGGTATGCATACTACTCTTCAAAATAACATGTTTTAGAAAGAGAATAATATTAGTCTATAAAACATAGATAATAAAATACTAATTATAATCAACTATAATTAAGATAAATCCATTTTTTTCCACTCCTTGTGGTCAAGTTTACATTTTGGATAAAATAGTAATGCTATAAAGTTACAAGTAGAAAGTAGAGAGATAACATCTCAAACAAAACTTCTTACATATCCTCATACAGTAAAAGATAACACCACAATCCACATTACTTAGAAAATTCCAAGAGTAGATTAATAACCTTCTTCCTCAAATGGATGGAAAATATATTAACCACAAGGATGCACCAATTCATACAATCCTACAACTTTTTCAATAAGTAGGAAAAACTATCCTATAAACTTAAGATAAATGAGATCAAACAATATTTCAGAAATGACTTTCCACTTAAAAAAACACTAAATCAACATCCTGAAAATATGAACTTTTTTGGTAGTTTAAAATGATGTATGAGTAGAATGAGCATAATAACTCACCTCTAAGCTAACAAAAATAGATTATACTTCTTCTCAAGTATATATAAATAAATAATAATAATGATGCTAATGTACAAACTCCTAAGACAAAGGAATTTGTAATCAAGTCATTTGTAATCAACTAAGGAAATTCCCATCCTAGTTAAGACACAAAATGAAAGCATAAATATATTGAAATGAGAAGCACTCCATGTGTGCCAAACACAAAAATAAATGGTGAAGGTGATTTGATTACCAATAAAGATGTAATCATACTCAAGGTGTTCAATCAAAAGATCAAAAATATGGTAGGAAACTCTTGTTCACAACTCAAGAAATAAGATATGTATTTTCCTACCTATACACCTTATAAAACCATCATGAATGAGGCACTCGATAAACCCACCCTTTAATAAATATAAGTGGGTATGAATGCTCTTAGGGGACTGACTCAATGTACCACACATTTGCTTCCAAATCCTCCCTTTTGATAACTAGAAGATATGAAAATGTTAATGGACTCATTAGGTCTTAGAGTTTGAGCCTAAACTCTGATACCACATGTAATAACCCACCTAGTTGAACTTAGAAAATGTATTAATTTTTGTTTTGAACTAAATATTGAACATTCATTCAATCACAACTGTTATAATACTTTAGTCAGTCATATAATCAACAACTTCAAGTAGTAATAGTTTCAACATTCCAATAATGAAAGAAATAGAATAAAATGCATGCTATAAAAAGTTTACTATATTAATTATCTTAGGTTATCCACTCAATTTACCACATGTTTGTTTCCAAATCCTCCCTTCTGATAACTAGAAGATATGAAAATGTCAATGGACTCATTAGGTCTTAGCGTTCAAGCCTAAGCTCTGATACCACATGTAATAACTTGCCTAATTAAACTTAGAAAATGTAGTAATTTTTTTAAAACTTAATATTGAAAATTCATTCAACCACAGTTGCTAGAATACTTTATTTATTCATATAATCAACAACTTTAAGTAGTAACAGTTTCAACATTTCAATACTAGAAACAATAGAATAAAATGTATGATACAAAAAGTTTACTATGCGAATGCTCTTAGGGTACCCACTCAATGTACCACATGTTTGTTTCTAAATCATCCCTTTTGATAACTAGAAGATGTGAAAATATTAATGGACTCATTAGGTCTTAGAATCTGAGCCTAAGCTCTGATACCACATGTAATAACCTTCCTAGTTGAACTTAGAAAATGAAGTAATTTTTTTTAAAACTAAATATTAAACATTCATTTAACTACAGTTGCTAGAATACTTTAGTAAGTCATATAATCAACAACTTCAAGTAGTAATAGTTTCAACATTCTAATACTGAAATCAATAAAATAAAATGTATGATATAAAAAGTTTAATAAATCACAAGGTACATTAGCACAATCTAAATTCTCAAACTAAGTACTATTTTACTAGTTACATAGATTTTTATGCAATCAAGTCTACCCTAATTGAGCCTAAGGATCTAGACCTGATGTTCACCACAATATTAGGTAGACTACATATATGTTCCTCAAAATTAGGGTCCAATGTATTTTTCCTTTTAAATGTGATGATCTCCTCCATGAGATGTCACCACTAAAGGGATTGGAACTCTAAGCCAAATAGGGAACAAACTAATCAAGATACATATGAGCTTCTAAAACTATGATCTAATCTCATAGCTAAATAACACACTCTAGCATAACATCTTGCTAATCTAAGCTTGTGTGCTTACCCAAGCACTCTCACATATAACCCTAGATATAACCAATGATGAAGGAATACATATTTTTAGTTATAAGTAAAATCACATGCTAGACATAGCTAAGAAAACAAAATAGTGAGAGACATACAATACATAATTGTCAAACCTATCATTCATTTATACTCATAAGATTATATGCATGCATACATTTTTTTTACTAACTAATACATACATATTTCTCAAGTCAAAATCATTTGAATAGTCAATTTAGGTGAGAGTCTAAACATATAGCTATAGTATGTACCATTCAAGTATATACATCTAAGCTTAAGTGTCCTATGATATCCCAAACTATCATAGTTCATGATCACTCTACCCAAATATTAACAACTATAACATATATATTTACTTAGGTATGGTTCAAGATGTAATGAATATGGTATGTGCCATCTGGGTACTTTCCATACTATAAAACTTTATGACATCCATACTATCATAGGTCTCTATGTTTGAGCATCTAACTCAACACCAACAACAATCTTACACCCCAACCATAATAATAAATCAAGTTAGGATTATACTATCTGAGTATAGATTCAATAATAATCTAAAGTAAACATAATCTCTAGGCATACCTAATGATGCACTATGTTACTCTATAAATGTCGAGTCACTTTTTTAGTTAACCTTCTCATGAAATATACTGCATACAAGTTTTCATCCTTACAAGAGTGCAAAACTTGATCCTATCAATAAGTTTGCATAATAGTAATATGCTACCAAAAAGGATATTTTCTTTCACTAGCATTTATAATAGATTTCATACTAAGGAATACCTTTCAAGGTTAGTTTCCTATACTCGTACTCACTCTATGAGCTGCCATACATATCTGTGATGTCATCTACATACATAAAATCAAGGCTAGATGTAGTTCTACCAACTACTAAAGGTATAAATATTTACTCACAAGTTTTCTCATATGATTTCATACAAATATTAAGTATAGATACATTCCTTGATTACAGAGAGAAGACTCAATAATCTTTATAACATTATCACCCACATCAACTATGTATAATCTAGGATTAGTGATGTCTAACATCATTCTCATGTTCTTATACACTATCACACTCATGGATAATCACATATAGATGGGTTCATCTATCTATAGATTAAATATGTTTTTTCTCTTGAAACTATATGACTCATGAGTCCTTATATAATCACATTGTTTGGAAATATGAATCAAATAACTTTAATGTCATATATGCAATATCATATATCAATAAGTATTGCTTGACAATATCACCCTAGCTGAGTATGATAACAATCATTCTATTTAATTTCCATGTAAATACCTACATGAAATTTATTTCACAAGGATTTATTTTACTAGTTTTGTATGTGTCTCTACTCTACATAATCTAGGTTTATGCATGTAACTTTACAAGCTAGATCAAATACATACAATCAAGCGTAATAGATACTAACATGTACTTTGCCAACAAAGTATACTAGAACTTCATGTATTGATTTATTTTCACCACTAATTCTCTAAGGTTATTAAATAAAAAGGAACACTGATGGTCAACAAAATAAATAAAGATGGATATGGTATGAACACATGAATAATTATAATTCAACATTATTATATTATAATTAGCTTTATATTTGATTAATCTCAATCCCATACTTTAATCTTGTACTCCAATGTATGACTCATTATAAATAACGACTTAAAATATGCAACCAATTAAATTAAAACTTATATTTTCATATTGTATTTATTTTTACCCATTTAAAATATTCAATTTTAGCAACTTATTCTATAAACTCAACTCTAGTATAAGTGTATGACTCAGCATTAACTTGATTTCTAGCACTGGAATCAACATTTAAAATATTCAATTAATAATAAGGTGTACCATCTTAAGAGCAAGGATTTTCACTTTTACAAAGGCATTTATGCCAATAGTTAGGTGACTCATGCTAATACTCAGTGTTATTCTACTTGGCAGTTATATAGACAACAAGGCATTTTTATATTTCAAGCTCAACGATTGGCAAGTGTCACAAAAATTCATTTAAATCCATATAAATATTTAACTCAATATTTTATACATATATTTGTAGCTTCTAATATTATAAATAGTACATATAAAATTCATCACTACAGAATATAGTAGAAAACTAAATTTATTTCTATAAAATCAAGGTCTTAAATTATCAAAAAGCATTTAAGGTATTTCTTTGAATCTAATCATTCACTTCAAATCAAGATTGATCACTATATAACAAAGGATAGTTATGAATCTAACACCCACAAGGTCAAAAGTTTGAGAATTGATTATTTATATTACTTAAGATTGCATAATCTAGACATATTTGATTAGTGGAGTTCATGAAGTTATGACCCATTTATACACTCAACTAACTTCAGGTACTACATGAATCTAGGATAAACCAACATTTAAGACACTTTTCAACAAGAAAATATTGCATAAAGGAAATTATTATAGGACTTACCTCTTTAAATCTGCCTCCCATCTACTAGACATAATCTACCTACAACCGTTCATCTCTTTTCTCACCTAATCATGAATCCTCCTTTATCTACCTACTACATCACTTTTCTTCTAGTTCCACCATATCTCTTATCTCCATACCTCTAGAAATCATGCAGCCCTCCTAAGTTCTCCTCCTCACTCAGAAAGAAACATGACCACAATACATATAATATTATATATATAGACATGGAGATAAATGCATATTTGCATTTTATTAAAAACATAGAGGGATTTTTGAGTCCATTAAAATACTTGAATAAAAAGGAAATGTAGTTCTGCTTGAGTTGAAATAATTGGGATAAAATAAAGGGTGGTGATTTTTCTCTTGGGTTTCTTTTAAGAAACAATATAACTTGACATGGTAACAATGTTAATGCTACTGGATGAAATGGCTCCTTTATTAATATGATTTCCTTTTCTCCCCCTCTATCCATACCACCCTCTCTAAATCATTATGCCATATAATTTACATGTCTCTTTTCTTCAGTTATGAAAACTTCAAACACCTTGCATGTATTTCTTTCTTCCACTTACCATCAAAATCTTTTCATGTAATTCAAGGTAGAATGGAAGTTAATCTTCATTGTAAGTTGATTTCACAAATATGCAATTCCTAAATTCTCTTGAACTTCTTACTCAAAGATTACTCAAGTTAACCTCAAGCATTCCTTGAAGCTTCCATTATTCATCTAAATGAAACCAAACTATTTGAAGTGGATTACATGCAATTAATTAAATATGCTAGGTAAACATTATTTACACTAGGTAAGTCATCTTTATGAAATAGGTTCATTAAACCTCAGCGTTCCACTTAATTACTATGTCTTTTATTTAATTGGTTAAACTTTTCTTAGTATAGTGTAAATTCCTCAACTTGGTGTTGCATATAAAGATAAATCTTTTCATGAAAACCATTTAAAAAATGATAGCTAGTTATTTAATAGAGATACAGGCATAAACCCATAATTAAAAGATAACTATATCTTCGAAAACTAGTGTATATGTACATATAGATTCTATTGACATATGTCGTATCATATTGATATAATGAATATCAATAATAAACTAGATAAAAGTTCAAAGATAATAATAATGACACACTTATTTTAATAGTTTTTTTCATAAACTTAGATATATAATTTCTTGATTTACTCACAAAAATCATGACAATTAAATGCATATCAAGACTAAATATTCAAACAAATGTAAAAACATATATAATAACCCACGCATCACAAGGACACATACGTCACCATTGATGAGGGATAATAGTTCATTAGACTAAAACTTGGTAGAGGAAAATGGGATGTAATAGTTTAAGCTCATTACAATGAAATATGAAAAATATGATTGAAGATTTATGTACTATATATATATATATATATATATATATATATATATATATATATAATCTTGAAACCTTCGGTGAGGGGGTGCACACTGGTATTCAATTCTTATCAACCTTCTATATGAGGTGAGCAGTTCATCATCCACATGAACAATTATTGGGTCTCTCTGTTCAGTATCATCCTTAAAGGGAAGTATGTCTTAGATTTAGGGGACATTATCATAGTTTTAATGTATATCTTGAGTAAGTTCAATATAGTTTAAACTGGGGTAACTTATATATATGTTGTACTTGGTTAATGTCAAGTCTACACCATCCCTTAATGGTTTCAAACAAAGTCCCTAGTACATTTAGATATTTTATTAGCTATACATTCATCACTACAGGCACGACATCTTAAAACCACATCATCACTAATGGATACATGTGACCATTTCAAGTTTATTGAGCTCAAACCCACATATTATACAAAACAAAATGCATACCCAACTTGACCAAAATATTTAATAATTTAACATGTGCATACATTGTAGGTTCATCATCCTACTTTCGTATCTTTCCATCCTAATTACATAATAAGGTATAAAACTCTATAAAGTATTGATAAGCATCAAGTGTTGTCTAGCTTGTTTTTAAGATTACAATTGTTTCATCCATGGTGTGGCTAGGACTAGTCCCATGTCAAAGACACACTCTTAAGATGACATGGGAATGAATGGAGTGGTTGATGTTTGTCCCATGTGTGATGGAGGGCTAGATGAAGGAGGTGCATGGAATGAGGATTAACCATATTTTCACAAGAGATATTAATTTTAGGAAAAACTTTAGTAATGTATTTGAATACATTAAAATCAAACTTTAATAAATGTAACAATATAAGACTTTTGTTACAATTTCAATTAAGACCTCAAAGTGCATCTATTGAACTAGATGCACTAAGTGACCTTGGAGGAAACTTAAGGCATTTTATTCAACACATTTTAGGAATTTTTTGGGATAATAAAAGGCATGATTCATAGGTATTGGGCTCCATTAGATAACATTACTGAAATAGATATCAAAGAGATGCACTATTACACTAAGGGCTCAATTCTTATTTCTACTTACACAATATTATCTATATTGTGTAGTCCAATTCAATGGGTTTACCACTCAAATAAAGTATTTCAAAATTTATAAATAAAGGGGTCTGGTCAAAGATATCAAAGAAACAACAAAAGCGTAAGATAATATTTTAGGAAATTAGGATAATATCAATAATAAATGTACAAATTTTAAGGGAAAGTAGGCTTTTAGGCAAGTAAGGTGGTAAGGTATATCCTTGCTCTACTAGGGGAAAGATACCAATAGTTGTGCATGTTTCAATTATCAAACAAGGATTTTGTTAATATGTGTTATATTAACAAAACATATTGGTGTATATAGATATTAAAGTGCACCAAAAGCTAAACATGTAATATCTAATACTTGTTCAAAATTTATTCTATAAAATTAAAATTAACCAATCATATCTTGACAAGTAAGAGTCAAGTATTGATACTCTAATGCACAATGATTGGTACACTAAAGGTGAAGTTTTGATCATAGGTCTAAAAAATGCATTTTATGACCTCTCATGATAAAATCAATTATATTGTCAAATGTATAATGTGTTAGACCTTGAAACTAGAGTTATAAGTAGTTAAGATGACATATTGAAATGGGTAAAATTTTTGAAGTCTAATGCAATGTTAATTCACTGTCCAAAGCTAATGGGACCTTTCCCCTATAATAAACATGAAATTTGACATATCCCCTATAAGTATGCATAGCTAATGGGACCTTTTCCCCATAACAATCATAATTTATTTATTTGCTTTTATGTCAAAGAAATGTGTATGCATTATATAATGCATATGCACTCTTTGTTGCATCAAATAACGTGTATGTGTTATATAACATGTACACATTATTTCAATTTGAATTTAAAATTGAGAATTTAGGCTTAGAAATGGTTTGGATTTGTAATCCAAAGGCTTGGGACTATGCATCTATGGCCAAGATTGAGAGTTTTAAAAAAAACTAAGAAATTTCAACTTCAATCGCCAAATACGCTATGGATTTCAACATTAAAATTTGAAAAATTATTATCATTATAATGAGCACATTTTCCTCTTTATAAATATATGATTTTTATAATAATTTTTGGGCTATTTTAAGGGTTCAAACTAAATTTATTTCTAGCAACACCTTTTTTAGGCCACTACATGCCTCACCCATACATGCCTATTTATCTTTATCTAATTTATTTTTCATTGATCCAAATGCAAAACAAATTATATGGTAACAAACTAGGAATAATTATACACACATTCAAAAATAAAATCATTTTTTATTTATTTTTAGGTAGTTAGGGTGGGTCGCATGGATGGATATCCATTTTTTTTATCAAATTTTAGGACATAATTTCAAAATTAAATAAAAAACAAATATTCATCAAAAAAATTATTAAAAAAAGTTTGTAACACACTATAATATCTAATATAAATATTCACCAAAGGGTTTCTAACAATATTAAATGATGCTCAAAAAATGGTGGGTCACACAGAATGGTACAATTCAAATTTTCTTAAAAAAATAGGAGATTCTCTTCAAATTTTAGATTTTTGACCTATTTATACCTAACCATTTTTTTAAAAAAACACATTTTTGGAAACTAGACTCAAAATAATACAATTCATGTTTGTATACCATCTTCAAATGTTGAGTGTATCTATCTCTAATTATCTTTATAAGTTCACATTTCTAAAATTTCAAAAAAATCATGTCCATGTGGAGGCCCTTTTTTATCCCCTAAGTTGGTGCAATTACCTTTATCTAGAGTGCATCTAGGTGATTTCAAAGATAATTTCCCTAAAATCAAAAAATAACTAAAGTCTTTCTTTAAAAATATGAACTTTGTAGAAAAATCATTCATAGATTTTTAGAGATTGTCAAGCCATTAAACGTCATGTCAAATCAAGATGCTAAATTAAAATGGACAACTAAATCTAAGAAATAACTTCAGAATATTAAGACTAACATCACTCAAGCTCTATTTATAATTAGCCCTAATTTTAATAAATTTATATTTATGTATTCATTTTATTTAGAATGCACTTAGAAATAATACTCACATAAGAGGTAGATGATAGTAAACATCCAATTGCCTTCATGAGTACTAATCTGAAGGATACATAATGAAAATATTCAATGATAGATAGTCAAATATAAAAATTGGTCAAAGTGATAAATAAATTCATGTGTTATATTGTCTAAAATAAGACATGTGCCATCATTATAAATACATTTGTCAAGATCACACTTGGTTAGAATTAATTGGGTGAAATAAGAGGTAAATGGATGGCTAAATTACATGAGTTTGATTTTGAAATCAAACCCACCAAGATGGTATGAGGCTAAAGAATCATCTAGCTTATGAATAAAATAGATCCACATGTTTAAATAAAGTATATAAATGAAACACATGTAGTTTTAGGTGATGGTATGCCCAAATTATCCACTAGCTACTTATAGGTGCATGTCCCCTTGAGTTGAATAGAGAACAAAGGTAAGCCCTCAAGCTCAAATCAATCCATTATATGATAAAATGGAATTTTATATAGGAATAATTATGAGGGAATACATTTTATGTGTCTTACTATAAGAGGTTATAGACATTCAAAATAATCTACATCAAAATATAGGTAGTGGACATCCTTATAAAAACACTTTAAATCACAATATCTTGAGGATACGATACTATTAGCATAAAATTTTCAAGTATGCCCATAATCATGTCAGAACATGACTTGAATCTCAAGTATTCATAAATATGGAAGTACCAATAGTTATACCACTACATCCTATGATCAAAGTATGCCATTTTTCTCAATGTGTTCTTTACTTTGTTGAAGTAATCAATCTAAATTCTTCAACAAAACACAAGTTTATTTTAACAGCCACTAATTATTGCACTAGTGGGAAAAGATTGTGGCTACAAATAATTCCAAGTCTTATATTATGATTAAATTTCTAGAAGATAACATATTAATAAGATTTAGAACTATAATTTATTTAGTTTGTGATAATGATCCAACCTTTCAATCTATAGATTTTACTGAGTGGGCCTAAAAAAATTAGTTTACCATCAAGTTTTCCTCAGAATAATATCCAAAATGGAATGGAGTTATTGATTCCACTAATAATAATTTTATGTATTCCATAAATAAATAAATACAATACAAACCAAAATAATTTCATCAATTATTAAATTATGCACTATGGGAAGATAAAAAGAGGCATAAATAAGCCCTTAAAGCTTCACCTTCCTGCTAGTTTATGGGTAGAAGCCTATGTTTCCTATTACTCTTAAATTTTGAACATATAAATTTATGAAAGATTATATGGAATAATATGAAAGGGTTAAATAAAGGTTAATATATTTAGTCTAAATGGAGGATACAAAAATATAAGAATTTCATAACTTCATCAAGCACTAACACATTGTCAAGAGGTGGTTTGATAAAAAATCCAAAATCAAAGATTTTAGGATTTCAAACTTAGTGATTTTATGGGATAAGGCACATGAAAAGGGAGGACAACATGAGAAGTTCACTCCTCTAAGGATTGGAGCATATCAAATCTTTGAGATTCTAGGTAATAATATTTTTTACTTAAAGGAACTCTAAGGTAATGATCTTGTTTTTGCAATGAATGAGCAATTTTTGAAACATTATTTCATGGATACTCCAATTGGAAATACTTTGGAGTGACTATGAGTTCTACCTTAGTGATAGGAGTAGATTAAATTTTTAACTTTCCCAGATTAGATTTTTAATTTTCTTAGATTATATTTCTTGTTTTCTAATTTTGTTTCTCACTTTCATAGGATAAATTTCATGTTTCCAACATTTACTACTTTATAGAGTAGTTGTTTGCTTTTATGGACTAGTTTTCTTAAATTTTAGAGCATTTCAATGATTTTTTAATTTCATTAAGATTATCCTAATGGGTGGATCACATTAAAATCGTATATATGTATAATATTCTTGGTGCATTTAGAGTCATCGGATTGAGGTATGTGTCATACTTGAGTAGAAAATTTTATTCAAATTAAATAAGTGTATCAAACTATTAAAAGTTATTCTAATGTTTTCCTGCAAATTTTAAAAATACTTCTCATACTAAAAGATAAATGCACATTTACATATTGAAGACTTGTCTAAGAGTTAATACACAATGAATAAGGTCAAATAATGAAGAATGTTTATGATTTAAAAATAAAAAATTATTATAATAATATCCAATGGTGGTTCCCAACCCTTCTTCTAGAAAGCTTGAAAAATAAAAGAGGGGTGATTCAAGTATATCTATCAAGGCTATGCACATCAGATAGTAGTAAAATAATGCTTATAGTGAAATTAAATGTATCTCTATCAAGGTTATGGACTCTTGGTTGGATGCTGAGTAATGCTTAGTTTCACTTGTTTTAATACTTAACAAATAATAATTTGTATCAATAAGATCAATATAATATTTAGCTTTTCCTTACTCTTTGTTAAAATTCTCATAACAAGGAGAAATGAATCTTCAAAAAATCAAACATAATTTAAAGATCAAGAAGGTTTAGTATGTTGCATGATTACATTTGGAGTCTCTTTTAATTTTATAGTTTATTTATATATTTTTGGTAAAATTTAAAATTATGTATGATAAAATAAAGATTCTAGTTTCTCAAATAATCTAGATTATTTCACCACCAAATGGACTCTTGGTTGGATGTTGAGTAGTGCTTAGTTTCACTTATTTTAATACTTAAAAAATAATAATTTGTATCAAAATAATATTTAGCTTTTCCTTACTCTTTGTTAAAATTATCATAACAAGGAGAAATGAATCTTCACAAAATCAAACATAATTTAAAGATCAAGAAGGTTTAGTATGTTGCATGATTACATTTGGAGTCTCTTTTAATTTTCTAGTTTATTTATATATTTTTGGTAAAATTTAAAATTATGTATGATAAAATAAAGATTCTAGTTTCTCAAATAATCTAGATTATTTCACCACCAAGTCATCATTTGTTGTGACTAACACAGCCCACCTTCAAAAAATTTAGATTGGGACCCAATGTTCATTTATAAATTTAATGATGTATTGCATGTTCATGGTCTAGCTCACATAAAAATGGATTCAATTTCTTAGTAGATATTTAAATTTATTTCAATATCTATAAGCAAGACTCTATTATAATGTTAAGGTTAGTTTTTTCATTTGAAACATGCACTCGTAGATGGTCTATAGCACAAAAGGTTTTGTGGTAGGGTACAAATCATGAGTGCCTTATGCAAGGCATAAAATTATTTAGCACCGGGTATGGAAGTGTTATTTCTCACCTATGCATGTAGAGCATTATTTGTCTTTCTATAATTATGGGAAAATCCCCAAGGTATGGGAACCTTGTACCCCTTGGGACAAGCCTCCAAAGAGCCCAAATTCCTTCTATTCTAAGTACACCTAGTTTAGAACCAGTGTGCAGACCTAAAGAGTAGAAAGGTAAATATGCCACTAATTTAAGCCTAATATTTCGAAAGAAAAGAGAGGGAGAAGGTAAGAATTTTATAAAAGTAAAAGATGGTGCACCAAGAATAGATTAAGTGCTCTTACTACCTTCAACACACTTAATATTGTTGATAACAGGACAATATCATACAAACTCCACCATTGACACTCCAAATACAAAATTATTTCACATAGAAGCATGAGAACACAATGCAACATTGAGAGGGATGAAGATTATCCATAGACAAGGCTTATATAGACCTGAATGTGCATAAAATATGACCTATAATTGGGTTCCAACTTCCAAATAGAGGTATTGGGAATGGATGATGCTTTATTATTTTTAGGAAACTAGTATTTAGTTCTTTAATAATAAGGGGTCTAGATTAAGGGAAAAAATATATTCTAATATGGCAAAATATATATTTTTATCACATAATTTGCATGAGGGAGAAAAGTAAAATTATCTAAAAATGGGCTAAAATGGATGATTCAAGAGCTCCAAATTGAGATATAGGACTAGGACACTATCTATATTCTATATTTGGACTTCATTTTTTGATTAGATAGGAGCACCAAAAGTGGGTAGTAGTGGTACCAATGCTATAGTCCACCTCTACCAATATTGTCCTAAAGATTTGAGCTTTATGGGTTTTATCCACCAGGTCAATGTGAGCCTCTATACCAAATTTTGAAGGTTGGAAGTCAACAAAGCTCACTATAGGTCCATTTTAATATCTAAAACTTTGTATTCATCTACACACATGTAAACAAAAAATGTATCAAAAGAAAAAGGGGAAAAAGCTTGGGTTAGCAAAATAATGATCGCATAACCTAGAACCCCTTCTATCCTGATTAATACCTACATTAACACTTAATCTAGGGTCTCAGATCAAATGTAGTTCTCCCTTAGGGAACATACATAAACAACACACATGATATATGCAAGAATGACTTTTGCCTAGGCCCTCCCTTTATCAAGCATGCAAGTCTATGTGTGATGTAGAATGTTGAGTTATACTATTGACTAATTTTTATTATCTCTAATGTGCCAAAGTAGTAAGTGCTAGATATAAAATTCCTTGTGAAGTCATTTATATAGGAGACTCATTATTTCAAAATTGGGAGATTTATTTGCATTTTGTCAACATGGGAAAACTTAAGGATAAAGCTAAGAAAAAGGGCAAGAATCAAATAGAAAATGAAACTAATCATTATAAATAAAAATTAACCTTTATAAGAGCACTGGAAATGGACACTATTGGCACTGGTGTTATAGTCAAACCCTAGTGCTCCTATTCTACAATCTTCAGACCTCAGGGGATGGAAAGAGGATAGAAACCTTGACCTATCTAAGGTGAAATGACTATTTGAAGGGTTTGAGATGACCAAGAATAAGTTAAAAGGTGACTCAATCATAGAACAAGATCAAGATGATAGAAATGAAAGACATGGATAAATGTGAACAAAGCTCATATTCTCCAGTTAGAGTCTCCTATGAAAGGACTATGAAAAGACATGATATGTGTGGTTTCTTGACCAATTTAGGGTGTATACATTTTCCCCTTTTTAATCTAGTGATGAAATGAAATAAAGTACTAGAGTAAAAGAAAGAAAATAAAATGCATACATAAACCTACCTGCATGGAGATAAGTGTGTTGAAAAAGGGTCTAACTCACTTCCTAGCCAGGGAAGTGGATGGAGAGAAAATAGTGCCTGGATAAAGAAGGAATCCCTAAAATGGACGCCCCATGTATTAAATTTGAAAGTGGAATCTATATAACATGGAGAAGTAAGGCAATGCTTTCCCCCTATGTTGAATCTGACTAGAATGACAAATGCTCAAAGGCCCAAAACCAATGTCTATCCTCTATCCCACATAAACTCATGTAATGTAGAATGTGTGAATAAAATATATATACTATGAAGAGCAAAATCTATCATACCCCCACTCTAAATAATCTAAATTGGAACTGAGAAGTACTCAGAGATCTAAAACCAATGTCTACCCTCTATCCCACACAAACTCGTATGGTCTAGGTCTAGGTAATGTTATGGACCAACTACTGCAAATGATAATATAGTCTAACTTGGTGACATCTTAGGTACATCTAGGTGTAATTTGAAACTTATATAAATGTGTAAAAAAAAATGATATGTCTTTGCCATTCCAATCTATATAATCCTAGATGATGAAGAACATGAACATTTGTGCTATGCCCCTAGATTTGGTATATGAGTGATGCATATGTATAATCTATAAATCCATATAACCACATGTGAAATGAGTTAGTGTGCCATGTCCCATGTGAAAAATTAGAGATCAAAATAATGTGCTCTACACTATGCCTATAATCTACTATCTGGTCTTTTAGCTATGTCATGCTGTATGATGTTATGTGTATGAGACATGTAGTAATGTACATGCCCCAAAATCTGGTATCTAGTCTGAATCTATGTCAAAGTCACTATGAATCCATATAATTTGAACCACTATATATCTAATTATTCTATGCATTTATAAACTAAGAGTATGCCCCTTTGAATGTCTTGAGTAATGCTAAATGATCCATGTAATTTGAATCACTATATATCTTGACTAATCTGAGCTAAATCTAATAAGTTGAATATTAGATGTGTAAGAATCATGGTGTATCTATAAACTAAAGGTGTATCCCTTTGAATGTCTTGAGTAATGCTGAGTGACCCATGTAATTTGAATCATTATATATCTTGACCGATCTAATCTGAATCTAATAATCTGATTACTAAAGGTGTATGAACCATGGTGCATCCATCTATGAGAGTGGATAGGCATGTTAGATAAGTATAGGAATAGGAATAGTAGGAATGATTCCCCATTTTTTAGGAGAGAGATGATATCTATGATAGAGGAGGTTGAGCCAAAAGTGACGACTAGTGGAGTAATGATAAAAGCAAGGTTGGTATAGTTTGAATTGATTGATAAGTTACTTGATTGATTATACTAAGTTATTTTGAAAGATGAATGAGTTATTGATTGGTTAGGCTGAATTGTTTGACGATTGAACAAGCCTTTGATTAGTTATGACCAAAGTGTATGTCTAGGTAAAAATTGGTATATAGATGTGTCTGCCATAATAGGTAGATGATGTAGTAAGGCAAAGAGGCTCATGTGATATTTAAGGTATTATTGTTATAATTCTATAGAATAAAACAATTTTTTAAATGGAGCTATGAGGTTAAAGTTATAGGAAAAATGGTATTTTGTTTTGAATGAAAAATTTGTTTGATATATGAGAATTAGATTGATTCTTGATTCATTTGTGCATTGATTAGGTTGATATTTGGAACTCTAGAGTAGGAGACATGCAAAGGAGATGAGTACCTGCTATGACCCATTTTGAGTAGTTAATAGCCGAGGTGGAAGTTGGTGGGAAGGTTACCCTAGTAAGTAGCTAAAATGTGTGATTTTTTTGCCTATTTAGAAGCCTATTTTTGATGTTTTTGAGGTGTTTTAAGTAGTCTAGGAAATTTTTAACTAGTGTCAGTGCTCCTATCCCTCCTCTAATGCTGTTGTCTAGGCCCCAATGCTAATGTTTAGGTTGTAATGTTCCTATCTAGCATTTCAATCATGTACCCAAAATTGTTATCTTGGAGGCTAGATTATTTGAGTTATTGCTTAGTTTAATTGTTTTTTTTTTCTTGGTTAACTGATGTATATGCTATTTTATAGTTTTTTTTAGGGTGAGGTATGGATGATAAAGTTCCATAGAGGTCAAGTGATTGAGAGCCTGAGATTGTTACCTTTATCAACCGATGAGAGAGTTGTGATGGAAAGGGTAGGGTTGGGTCATGTGTGTGACCTAAGCACTGTGCAGTGGGATAGATATATGATTACCACCATATGTGAGGCGTGAAATGTAGACACTTATACTTTTTGGATTCCTACTAGAGAGATTATATTACTCTAGAGGATGTCTACCATATTTTACATTTGTCAATTAGTGGATGGTGGGTGATATTACAGGATGACATAGGTACGGATGCTATTGATCATGCATCCCTGTACTTTGTTGGTGTGCCTTCAGACATACATAAGAGAGGTAGTGATAGAGATGTATTATTATTAGTTATTATGTATTAAAGTGTTCCATGTATTCAAAAGTGGTTGGTTATGTTATTGGCTTCTTTCATTGTTGTGGATGGGAGTGGGGTGTCGATTGCATATAAGATGCATAGGATCATGCATAGTGTAGACGTATATGGCACTATGTTCTCATGGGTTAAGACTATGCTTTCCCACTTATATAAAGATATTTATAGGTTTACATAGAAGGAATTCAATGGTGGTGTGAGTGTAGCTACTTTATTGCATTGATAGGCTTATGAGAAAATAATGGTTGTATGGCCAATAGGATTACTGAGGGAGAGTGGACACCTCCACAACCCTTTGGAGAGTGATGGATGAGTATGTTTCATATCTGATATCCTAGGATAGATCACTATAGATGAGTTTTAGATAGATTAGTAGATCAAGATATCATATATAGGCCTTATAGAGGATTCCCTAGGTAGCCTGAGGATGGAGTGGAGCTATAGTATATGAGGGTCAATTGTTGGTTACATGATCATTGGGTTGGAGTGTATGAGAAATTTTAGTATGATCATGTGATTATATATTATTTTGTACCACAGGATGTGCCCCCAGTAGCATGGTTGTGGGTGAGGAGTGTATGGGCACTAGTGAGGATATGATCTCATGGGAGGCCTACTGAGGCTAAGTTACAACCATTACCTTTGGATGTATAAGATGTGACTATAAATATTCTTGATGTAGATGATGTTAGATGTACATAAGCATATACCACATGGTGGATGAGGCATCAGTGGGCTCCATTATATCCTATTGATGGAGGTGATGCCCTTGAATATGAGGATCCCACTCTGATCTAGATGATGGGAGGTAAGCATTGATTATATTTGAATTGTGTATAAGTTTGTGTTTATTTTAACTTGTTTATAAAATGTATATCTGACATAGTGTTTGTAATTTTTAAATGTAGGTGGGGTGGGAGGTGCTCAGGATGAAGCACTTGATAGGGGAGGAGGTGGATATGATGGGTTCTAAAAGACCATCATTGATTTGACACTCTAAGAACTTACATGGCATGTTCTTGATGATGCAGTGGTGGAGGGTTTGATAGAGCATGTGATAGTTACAACTAGTGTTTATGCTCATTTGTTTGATATATCTACTATAACAATTACTAAATATGTTAGATCAGTGAGAGAGAGATGAGATGAGGGATGAGATAGATAGGCATATGATGTCTCCACCTAATTATAGATCAGTGAGTACATAGATTATAGATGAGTACACAGATCTTTAGAAGTAGTATGCATACTTGTGTGAGGAGCATAGTCAGTTATTGGAGTGAGATAGTCATTCTAAGAGGCATTTGAGAGCTTGAAGAGATGTGGGTTCATTGAGTGCTAGGCTAGGTTATGAAACTAGTATTGAAGGAGAGAGTGAGACTGAGGTGAGGGCATGACACCCATTCATGATTGATTATATCTTGATATGATGTATATATTTTGAAAACTTCATTATATATATATGGATACTGAGTTGAATTTTCTCATGAATACTATGTTATGGATTTTGGACTAGATTGTTATATTTGTTGTAAGTGGTTGATTAGAAATAGTTGATTTAGCATTGATTTTGAAGGTTGTTTATGCTTGGTAAAATTTTACTTGTGATATGTGATTTGATTTTTGTTGATAAGTTTAGATGTGATGTTAGAATTGATTTTTAATCATAAGTAAGCAAAAATTTGTTGGTTTTTGTAATTGATAAATTATTTGGATAAATTAAGTTCGTTTGAGGTTGTTAAGTTGGTTGGATGGGTTGAGTTGGTTTAATGTTGGTAAAATAGGATTTGGTAAGATCTAGATTTTTGATAAGATGGTTTTGTCTATGGATAATTATTGGGAAATAAGAATTTTAGTTGTTAGTATGTGGGGAAATAAGATAGCACATTGTGTGTATTACTTCCCTGAGAGTGGCTCAAGAATATAAAGGATAGCTAGACCTTTGGGTCCATCATTACCGTGCTAAGTGAATCTTAGGAACTAAAACTAGTATGACTATGTGTCATATCACTCTATGTTGTATCACTATCTAAATACTAATGGCCAATTTGACAAGTGCCCATACTAATCTTGTTTAGGACATGGTGGATGTTAGATGCTAGGAGCTATAAATACTACTATGAAATTGAAAGTAATATGATCAACTGATTCTACCTCAATTATTCCCAATTTCATTTCCAAATCAAGAATTGTATAACATAAGTGCCTTAGAGAAGACATTATATGATATAGTAGATGCTCGAGGAGAGGTTGGAAAACACCTTAATAAAAGTATGTTAAATATCTAAATCTACTAATTTGTATATCAATCTTAACATGTAATTCTTGAATCATAAGATATAATCACTAACTTGATCTAAATTATTTTGATTAAAGTTATAAGTTTCTCATATGTGACATGAGGGCCCGTGTTTGCTATGTAATGTTTGAGAAATGGCTCTTATAAGTCATCATATGTGTACAAAGAGACAATAGGGAGTAGATAAAATAACCAATTTTGTGCTTTCCCCACTAATGTCTATTAAAATCACTTGAGTAGAATCAATGGAATTTCATGAGATGGCAAAGCCTTCCAAAAGGCTTGAAGGTATATGAATAGATCTCCAATTTTATCAAAGTGAGGTAATGATGGAATCTATAAACCCTTAGGTAATGAAGATTTTATAAATGTATTCAAAAGAGGGTTACCATGTAAATCATTAGCATCCATCCAAAACTTATAAACCTTGTTTTCCAAGGTAAGGAGATGTACTTGGTGATGTAATTCACCAACTCCATGAATTAAAGATATAATATCATGGGATGGTACATTAGCATCTTAAAGTTGTTCATTTAATCATTGAATTTAATTTTTAATTTTATCCACGGGAATACTGCGTTTAGAAATTGGATCATAAAGAGGGGGTGTGCTCACTTGAACCTTGGTATTAATGGTAACTTGGACCTTACTAGAGGGATGTGGGCTTCCATTCTCTTTAGGTGAAGAGTGAGAACTAGGTTATACTATAGTGAAGGTTGGCTTGGTAGATTCATTGGTATCTTTATGTTTTATTTTATCACATTCTAATTGAGTAGATAATGTGATATTTTCATGAACATGTGCATTATTTTAAATAAAATCATTCATATAAGTAGAAACAACATTTGGAAGTGCATTATGTTTGAGAGGAGTTAGAGAAGAGTTAGAAACATGAGATGCATATTCTTCTTCACTATGTTCATAATAATCATCATTGTTCCATGCATTGTCATCATTGGAATACTATTCATAATCACTATAGTTTTCATATTCATTTGCATGTTCACTATCATACTCATTATCACTTCCATCATTTCTAGGGAGAGATGTAAGAGAAGAATTTATTTCTTTTCTAATATGTAATAAAGTAATATTTTAAATTGGAATATCATGTGCATCTATGTTATCCATAGATGGAGTACATGCATTATTTTCATGATAAGTAAGATAAAGAGATTTATCATTTAGATCTTCTTTGGACGTAGTAAATTTAGGAACATGATATGTATCATTTAAACTACATAGTTGTAATTTGATTCTATTGCATTTATATAATTTGATTCTATTGCATGTATGAGAGAGAGAGAGAGAGAGAGAGAGAGAGAGAGAGAGAGAGAGAGAGAGAGAGAGAGAGAGAGAGAGAGAGAGAGAGAGAGAGAGATTAGGTTCACATGGAAGCAAATTATCACCAATTAGAGGTTCACTTGGAAGTGCATGACTAATTTGTTCATTTGTTACATTGTGCATTAGAGAATGAGGTGAAAAGTATCTTTCCCATTTATCAAAAATATTTTCTTTTGAAGAAGGAATAAAGGAGATAGGTTTGAGAGAATAAGATAATCTACTTGTACTTCACTATCACTATCATGTATATCATCATATTCCTCATTAAAATAATAGTGATTATCTTCATTGTAAATAAAATCATTTTCCACATTTTTAGCTAATGTGTAATTTTGCAAATTTGTCCATTCATTGTCATAATTATGAGAAAAATTTAAAAAATTAAACTATGGGATGAGAGGGAAGAAGTACCTTAGTGGCCATTTTATTTCTTTCACAAAAGAGATATTGAGAAGTACTATTAAGCAAATAAATGAAAAAATAACTATGAACATATATATTTTGAAAATGCTTTTGACTATCCAAATAATTTGTAAAAATTCCCAAGTTTTTCTCTAAAAATTTTAAAGGAGGAAAACATGGAGTTTTAGGACTTACTTTGAAAATCTAGGGTTTTGAGCTAGGGTTTTAGAATTTTTGAAAATTATGAAATAATTTTAAATTCTAAAAATAATTTTGAATAGGATAAATGCACAAAAAATTATACAAAAATAAGAAAATTTAAATTTAAATTTTTGCACAAGAAAACTACTAATATTGAAATTTTGAAATTATTTTTCAAAAAGTAAACAATTTACAAAAAATCCAAAATGTTTTTCTAAAATTTGCAAGGAAGGCTTAGGGTTTGAGGACCTAGTTTGGAAATCTAGGGTTTTAAGCTAGGGTTTTAGATTTTTGGAAAATAATGAAATAATTTGAATTCTAAATATAATTTTGAATAAAATAAAAGCATAAAAATTTTATAAAAAAATCAAAAATTTGAAATTAAATTTTTGCACAAAAAATATGAAGGAAAAACACTAAAGGTACCTAGGGCTTTAGACTTGTTTAAAGTAAGTCAAGTTCACCAAATGTTTTAATATTTTTGGGAAACTAGTGTTTAATTCCTTAATAATAAGGGGTCTAGAGTAAGGGAAAAAAATCTAGTTTCATATGGTAAAATATATATTTTTATCACATAATTTGAATGAGAAGGAAAAGTAAAATTATCTAAAAATGGGCTAAAATGGATGATTCAGGAGCTAGAAATTAAGATGTAGGACTAGGACACTGTCTGGAATCTAGATGTATCCTTCATTTTCTAATTGGATAGGAGAATTCAAAGTGAACAATAGTGACACTGACATTATATTCCACCTCTTCCACTATTGTCTTGAGGATCTGATCTTTCTGGGTTTTGTTCACTAGGTTAGTGTGAGCTTGTGTACCAAATTTTGAAGGCTAGAAGTTAATAGAACTTATTTTAAATATATTTAAATATATAAAGCCCTATATTCATCTACACACATGCAAACAACAAATACATGAAAATAAAAACTGGAAAAAAATTGGGTTAGGGGAAGAATGGTCATATGATCTAGAACCCTTGTTGTCCTCATCACTACATACATTAACCTTCAATCTAGTATCTCAAATCAAATATAGTTATCCCTTAGAGAACATGTATAATCAGTGTACATAATAGATGCAAGAATGACTTTTTCTTAGGCCCTTCTTTGATCAAGCATGTAAGTCTATGTGTGATGTAGAATGCTAAGCTATATTATTGATTGATTTTTATTTTGTCTAAGGTGCCAAAGTAGTAAGTGATAGATATAAAATGCCTTGTGAAGTTATTTATATAGGAGACTCATTATTTCAAAATTGGGAGATTTATTTGTATTTGGCCAACATGGGAAAACTTAAGGATGAAGCTAAGAAAAAGGGTAAGACTTAACTAGCAAAAGAAACAAACTGTTAGAACTCAAAATGGCCCTAGATAAGAGCATTAGAAATAGACACTAGTGGCACCAATGCTATAATCCAACCCCAGTGCTCATTTCCTATAGTCTTAAGACATATGGGGATGGAAAGAGGATTAAAAAATTGACCTAGATAAGGTGGAATGACTATTTTAAAGGCTCAAGATGACTAGGAATAAGTAGAAAGGTGACTCAAGCATAGAACAATACCAAGATGACATGAATGAAAGACATGGATAAATGTGAACAAAACTCATATTCTCCAGTCATAGTCTCTTGTGAAAGGACTATGAAAAGACATGATATGTGTGGTTACTTGAGCAATTTAGGATGTATACAGATGATAATGAGAGGGAAAATTACTAACCATAGAAAAATATCAACAAAGATAAATCACATTGTGTGGTTACTTGACCAATTTAGGGTGTATATAAATGATAATAAGAGGGGAAAATACTACCCATAGACAAATATCAACAAAAATAAATCACACACAAAATGTAATAAGAATAGAGGGAGGTGAACTTAATTATCATTAACATGCAAGGTCAAGCCAACAAAATTACTCTTGGAGGGGAAATTTTGATATCATGAGATTTCTTAAAAATGTCAACCCTTTTACATTAAAGAACAAGTTTTTTATAATGGAGTAAGCCTTTTACAATTAATGTACCACTTGGAGTGGAAGATCCAATATTTTAATTCTACTGTAGTGTTGTGCCTATGCTTCTTAAATTTTGCCTAGCAATCTAGATATGGGAGTTGGTGGTAGGATTCTTATGGGTCCACGTGTGTGTCTATGAGCGGAAGATATTTGTAATAGTTATAAGGGTGGTGTATGATCATATTCTAACTTATGATAGCCACTTTTTCATTTACTTATCTTGAAAAGGCCTCAAATACCACTCAACTACTTTTTAACTACCTCTTTACACTTTAATTCCATCTTTCAATCATTGCATGAGCCTCTTTTGGGCTTGCCACATCATTTATGCATGCTAAGATCCTACACCAAAGGAAGGCACATGCCTTTAATAATTATTGTGTTATAATTGACCATTTTGAATTATCTATTCCTATGTCAACTTCTATAATCTAAACACCAGTGATTGTGTGTGCATTAGCTTCACACTTAACTTACATGCATTGGTACTTGGATGCATCTAATGCAAGGGTGTGCACTAAAGTATTATTAGAGAATAGGCTGCACAATGAGCTATGAGTTGGTGAAATATGTAGGCATGAAATTCCTCTATGGGCTTGCATAAACTTTAACACTTTTAATGTCAAATCCACAATGATAGTTCCTAGAAGTCTTTGCTTCATACCCAAGGCCCATATCAATCTACAAAGTGGAATGTGCATAGCTTAGATCTTAGGTTTCATTTTACAAGGGTACAGGGGTTAAAATCTATGATTTGGCATGGAATTTCCCTACTTAGTCATGGGGAGGATTTTGAATATGGGAATATAAGAAGATTGAATATCTTAGGCATGCTCTTCACAATTTAGATCCACTCCTTGCACACTCTCTTGTATGTTTGTTTGAATATTAGGAGGTTTATGAACTTGGACCCATACACCTTTTAGCTTGTGTGATGGAGTATATCTACATGGATCATGCATTTATGACTCTTCATGGGCATGAATTGAAACTTATTTTATGCACAAATATATGTTGATCACTTTTAGCATGGATGAAGATGGGAACTATCTATGTGTATGATTTTTAAAAGGAATTCAACACTTCATAGACATACAAGCCTTTTAAAGGATCCTGGTGAGTTCCATGTAAGCTATGGGTGACTTATAAAGTCAACACTTTTAGTGACCTCTATGGGTTGATTTTCTTCTAAGTGGGAATATAATAGCCTTTAAAACAATCCATTGGGCATGGAATCATTGAAGTTGTAACCTGCTTGGCCTATGCCTAAATAAATTGAATTGAAACCTACCTCCAATAAAGAAAAGGGAGAAGAACAAGAAATATATGTATGAGACACAATTAGAGGAAAACAAAACTAAATTAATACTACACAATATGTGTGTAGTCACTTAGGTAAATATAATGTGAACTAATATAATATACTATATATATCCAAAAAACATGAGCCTTCATCTTCCTACATCAAAATAGAAACCTATTAGATCCTTTACATTATGCACCATCTTGTTATTGATATGTGATGAGTGGAGGTGAGAGAGAATCTATTTATTGTGAAAGAGGCATGGCCTAATTACTTATGAAGGTTGATCAAGTAAGTTCATTTTCTTATGATCCATTTTAATGAATGAATCCATCAAGATATGCATAATATTTCTTCTCATATGGTTGATGTCTTTGAATTTGATCAAATCCCTCTTATATTTCTCTATGATTTGGTGTGTTCCTTGATAGTACTAAACCTTTTGAAGCTTGAGAGGCTTATGCCTAAAATTTGGGAACCTCATAATCTTATTAGGATACTCCTACTAATCTCATGACTATTTCACTAAGTCTAACATGTATTTTGGAAACACCTCTATGACATGCTTAGGTGTTCAAGGATTGATACCACTCATTACCACAAATTTTTCAACATTTTTGTGTTGATTCTTAGATTCATTGGGTGGTATTTCTCCCTCAATTTGAATAATCCATTTGATGTGCAATCTATGCTTGAATGTATTCCTAGATCCCCATAGGCTTCTCCTATTTATGAGGTTGCAACCTCTCCTACGTGCACACCCTGACTTTCTATGATATACACTTGAATCTAAAAATTAGTATAGAATTTATCATGGGTGGCTCTTAAGGGGATGCTAATTTAACATATAGACTCAACCAAAAATCTTCTAGCTCATCCAAAAAGGAGTCATCATCTTGTGCTTTTGATTATGTCTAGAGGCAAACCTTGAGGTGATCAAGTTCATTCTCTTTATGTGTGCACTCCTCTTGAAGGTTTGAATCTTATTTGAGGTTTTATTCCATAACACCAAATGGTAGCTCATTTACCCAAGAGAGGTTTCTCGTAGGATTTTTGATGCATTTTGTAATAGTGCAGATTGATCCTTTCTCATTAATATCCTCCCCTTCTACCAATACTTTGATTGTTTGTTCACAAAAATACTACTCTAGTTGATTATATCTATCTTCCTCTCATAGTAAGGTTAATATTTTTGATGCAATACTAATTATTATCTCCTATTCTTTACTTAGGGCACCCTCCTCTTCATCTGAGTAGACTTCATCTATGCTCCACACAACTTGTCCTCCTTTGAATAAGGAGATGGTAAGAGGGCAAATGTTTTTAGTTGGCATAGAAGAAGGGGTTTGATAAGGTTGGGCATTATGAATTTGGGGTGTGTCATCCAATAAGGCTACCATGATTGTACTTGGGGTTTTATATAAGGGGCAAACATAGTTTAATTCAAGTAAGAGGGGCTATGAAACTTGTAACCTTGAAATGAAGGGGTTTACTTGAAAGTGCTAAGGATTTATCTTACCTAGAGCTAAGGAATTTGGGCACAAAACTTCCATACCTCATAGGCTGGCTTGTGAGCATAGGGGGGCACTAATTGAAGTAAGGAAAGGAAGGAGTGGAGGTGTTTGGTTTTGATTTAATTCCTTACATCTACACAAGTAACTGATGCATATACTCTTCTTTGGTTATGACCTATTTAACTAAGAATTAATTTTCATATATTTAATGTTCCATCACCTCCTATTACCATGTGTAAGCTTGATGTACAAGTTATTACTATTGCCTACTATACCTTTGATCACTTTTAATCTCCCTTAATTGTTTATGTAAATTTAGACATATATCATTGATTTTATTTTAGGGTTGATCAAGATGGTAGTAATTCAAATTTTTAGAAAGGTAGCCATGTCAAGGCTAGTTGTAGGAATGAATAGTAGAATTTTCATGAAATATGGATGAAAATACATATCTTTAATCAATTAGACTACTTAAACCACTATATTTAATCTTTGGAGTAGCCATGGTGTTTAAGAAACTACCCTGCATGGTAAGATGCATTAAAAAACACATGAAAATCCTTCAATGAATTATGTAAAGCTCATGAAACTATGTAACACTAGGCATGCTAAAAAATATTATAATTCAATATGTACACTTGTATATGATATGTAGCATGGGAGATTTTGAAATAGGGCACAAAGTGTGAGTGCTTTACGTAAGGCATAAAAATATTCAGCATTGAGTGTGGAATTGTTACCAGTTACCTACATGACAAAATCATTGGTTGTCTCATTGAAATGATAAGAAAATCCCCAAGGTGTAAGACTCTTGAGCTCCTTGTGATGAACATCTAGAATAGGCCATATTCCTTCTATTCTAAGTGCACCTGGTTTAGGACAAGCACACAAACTTAAAGAGTAGAAAGGTAAATCTATTGCTAATTTAAACCTAATATTTTGAGAGAAAAGAGAGTGAGAAGTGTTAGGTTGTGGAGTTAAAAGCTTCACTGATGCAGACATGGAGGAGGTTGTAGAGGAGTTGCGGAGTGTCATAGACACCGGTGTCAGTCTGGCCAACTGACGACGATAGGTAGGAGACAGGATGAAACTGACGTCGATCAGAGATTAGCCGATGTCGGCACCCCCAGGCAGACAGGGACCGACGTCAGTCACCTGTGTGGTTTGACTGTGAGTATATTGCGGGCAGTCAGTTGACGAACCAAGTGTTTGCATGTTGAGAGCTAATTTTAGACTGAGAGCTGCGGATCTAATTATTGTAATTAGATGTCTAATTATTGTTTGGATGAGATCTATATAATAGACTCATGGTTGTATTTTAAACTTGTGCTAGAGAGTAAGAGAGCAATATTATAAGCTCCTTCTATGTGTGAGGTGAGCTATGGTGTGTTCCTCCTAGTGCCATAGTACCAAGGTGGGTGTTGGTTTTGGAGAGTCAGTAGGATTCTTCAGGGGTGTATGATCTTAGTCATCAGGTGAGCATGGCTTCTATAGGAGATCTACATGGTAAGTAAGATCATTGATATACAAGTGTATGTGTGTACAAGGTCAAGGTTCACAGGTGTGCAAGATCAGATATGACAATAACACAATAGGGAACAGAATTAGGTGGGGTCTACTTGGAGTATGTGGAGTACTTGTGGAGTACGTTGAGTACTTGTGGAGTGCGTGGAGTACTTGTGGTGTGCGTGGAGCATGGGTATAAGGTGAACACCAACTCAGTGTTTGAGTTGGGTGTTGGGACCTAAGAGAGAGAGCTTTGAGGAGAGAATTACTGTTCACTTGAGGTGTGGGAAGCCTCTGAAGAGGTGGTGGAGAAGAAGTGGCATCTTCTTTATTGTATTCTTTTCTGCAAGAGTTTTAATACAAGTTGTGTATTGTCTCTCATATCATGTGTTATTTCTAAATTCTAGTTACTTGTGTATTCTAGTTAATTTCCCCATATTAAGTTGCTTAGTAATTAATTGTGTGCTTCTAGTTATTTATCCCAACACGTGGTATCAGAGCTAAGGTTGCAGGGAGCAGGTTTTGTGTTTGGTTACAGGTCACTCTCAGGGGTTTTTGATCGAGTGGGAGTAGAGCAATGGAAGATCAAATTAAGCTAAGAATGGAGGAGTTGAAAAGCAAAGATGGTCACCAATGGTCATATGGAAAGAAAGAACAGGTAAAAGAATATTGTTGGTTGGTAGCAGATCAGCATGAAGGAACTGAAGATGCAGATGTTTCAGGTGTTGTTACATAGGATGCTTTGAGAGGTTTCTTGGATAAAGTTGAATCTTGGATAACATATTATGTTGCCTCTTTCCATGTAGCCCTAGGGAGAGGAGCTAGTGAGCCTTGCCAAAGAATTGGCAAAGGGGAAGTGAAGCTAAAATTACAGGCGGCCAACACATGGGTGTTGAAGGAGGTCATGCAGGTCCCAGGTTTGGAGATATGGCTAATTTCTTAAGAAAGGTTGGGTGATGAGAGATGCACAAGAGCTCTCACAGCAGATGCACTTGAATTAGCTGGTGGTAAGAAAATAGGTACTCTTTATCTACTTGTTTATATTACTGATTCTTCTTTTGTTACAGAGACGTGGATTCATAGGCTTGGTCACATGAGCAAGAAGGAGATGCATGTTCTTAAGTGAAAGACAGATATATTTGACAGGCTTAAGAACTGGAAAGCCTTGGTGTTCTTGGAGGAGATGGCAGATAGAAATCAGTGAATGGGGCTGGATACTTCTGAGCAGGGTAATTTGGACATGGGGATTGATTCAAAGGAGCTCATGGGTAAAAAGTCATCACTCACAGGAAACACAGGTACCGACGTCAGCAGGAAAACTGATGTCGACAATAGGTAAGACCGACGTCAGTCATGAGGACCGACATCGGCATCAGGAGGACACCGATGTCGGTAGGGTTGGTAGTCAGGATAGGTGCAAGAACCGATGTCAGTTGGATGTAGACTATGGGGTGACTGAGGTCGGTCACTGTAATGGATTTTGGGTAGACAACAAGCTATCAAAGAGTCTCAAACACCCATATGGAGGACTGAAGATGTAAGTAAGCCTCAAATTCATTGTTCCTCTTCTTTATACTTGTTGCTGATTATAGAGTAGGAAGGATCCAAGAAATAGTGGGAGCATGGCAAGGAGAGTTTGCAGAACCAAGAAGAGATTTGGTAGGGTTGCCAGTAGGTATGAAAGCACAGAGACGAATGGATACCTTAGTTGAAGAATAGATAGAATGGATACATGAGACGGAAGACCAAGGCATATGGTCTTGAGGAGCTGCAGGACAGTGGTACAGGTTTTGATAGGTGGAGGATGAAGCATGGCTTCAGTCAATGTCAGGTAACTACTGTGGTTTGTCTTACCAGGGGGATGATGAGTCATGACATCATTCTGTTGCTGTATGTGGATTGTATGTTTGCTAGTAGGATTGTACATACAGGGTTTTGTTGAGCTAAGGGTACGATTAGTTCAGTGGTTTGCTTTGAAGAATTTGGAGTAGCAAAATTCTTTGGCATGGGAGACATGGAGATCACAGGTTGATTTTGTTTCTAGTGGGAGCTGATGTGAATCAAGTGTTGGCAAGGTTCATGATGCAGGATGCAAAATCAGAGCACACTAAGGGCTGGACAGTTAAGTGTCCAAAATCACATGAGGTTTGGTATAGACCTAAGTTTGCCTAAGCGTTGGGTGTTGTCAGAGAGTTAGGAGCCAATTCTGAGAAGTGGGTTCTCAGGTATTTGAGAAGGACCAGTAGCAGCGATTCATGCTATTTAGGGTCAAGACTTCACTACATGGATTTGTAGATGTGGATGCAGCAGGGTACTCGAATGATAGGAGGTACATCACATGTTGTGTGGTGGGTTATCTTCAAGATTGAGCTTGAAGAGGGATACAAACCAAGAAATATATTAGACGGGGTACAGGTACAGTGTAGCTGTTTATCTCCAAGTGGGAGATTGTTAGGTTGTGGATCTAAAAGCTTCACTAATGCAGACATGGAGGAGGTTGCAGAGGAGTTGCAGAGTGTCACAAACATTGGCATCGATCTAGCCAACTGATGACGGCAGGTAGGAGACAGGAAGAAACCAACATCGGTCAGAGATCGGCTGGCGTCGGCACCCCCAGGCAGACAGGGACTGACTTCGGTCGCCTGTGTGGTTTGACTGTGAGTATATTATGGGCAGTCAATTGATGAACCAAGTGTTTGCATGTTGAGAGCTAATTTTAGAATAAGAGTTGTGGATCTAATTATTGTAATTAGATGTCTAATTATTGTTTGGATGAGATCTATATAATAGACTCATGGTTGTATTGTAAACTTGTGCTAGAGAGTAAGAGAGAAATATTATAAGCTCCTTCTGTGTGTGAGGTGAGCTATGGTGTGTTCCTCCTAGTGCCACAGTACCAAGGTGGGTGCTAGTTTTGGAGAGTCAGTAGGATTCTTCAGGGGTGTATGATCTTAGTCATTAGGTGAGCATGGCTTCTATAGGAGATCTACATGGTAAGTAAGATCATTGATATGCAAGTGTATGTGTGTGCAAGGTCAAGGTTCACAGGTGTGCAGAACTAGGTTGATTTGCAGGTGTGCAAGATCAAATAGGACAACAACACAATAGGGAGCAGAATCAGGTGGGGTCTACTTGGAGTATGTGGAGTACTTGTGGAGTACATTGAGTACTTGTGGAGTGTGTGGAGCACTTGTGGTGTGCGTGGAGCACAGGTATAAGGTGAACACCAACTCAGTGTTTGAGTGGGGTGTTGGGACCTAAGAGAGAGAGCTTTGAGGAGAGAATTACTGTTCACTTGAGGTGTGGGAAGCCTTTGAAGAGGTGGTGGAGAAGAAGTGGCATCTTATTTATTGTATTCTTTTCTGCAAGAGTTTTAATACAAGTTGTGTATTGTCTCTCATATCATGTGTTATTTCTGAATTCTAGTTACTTGTGTATTCTGGTTAATTTCTGCATATTAAGTTGCTTAGTAATCAATTGTGTGCTTCCAATTATTTATCCCAACAAGAAGGTAAGAATTTTATAAACCTAAAAGGTGTTACACAAATAATAAATCAAGTGATCCTAATGCCTTGGACACATTATAAATATTTGAGGACAATAAAATATCACACTGACTCCACCATTGACACTCCAAATACATAAGTATTTGACATACATGTATAGAAACACAATGCAGTATTGAGAGGGATGAAGCTTATCCATATGCAAGGCTTACATTGATCCAAACGGGCATAAAATATGACCTATAAGTGGGTTCTATTTTAAACATAGAGGTGATGGAAATTGATGAAAATGAGAGGGTTGAATACTACCCACAAATAAAGAACAACAAACACAAATCACACATATCATGTAAGAAGAGTAGAGGGAGGTGGACTTAATTATAATTAACATGCAAGTTCCATCCAATAGAGGTACTCTTGGAGGGAAAATTTTGGCATCGTGAGGTTTCCTAAAAATGTGGACCCTTTTTATAATAAAGAATAAGATTTTTATAATCAAGTAATCCTTTATATAATTAATGTACCCCTTAGAGTGGCATATATAGTATTTTAATTCTATTGGGGCACCACATCCATACTTCTTGAATTCTATCTGATGATCTATAGCTAAGAGTTGGTGGAAGGATTATTCTAGATCCACATGTGTGTCTAAGAGTGGAAGATATTTATAATAGTTATAAGGGTGGCGTATGATCATATACTGACATCTAATAGCTGATTTTACATTTACTTATCTTGATAAGGCTTCAAACACCACTCAACTAATTTTTAACTAACTATTTACACTTTAATACCATCATTCAATCACCTCACATGCCTCATTTAGACTTCTCACATCATTTCTATGTGCTAAGAGCCTACACAAAAGTAAGGCATGTGCCTTTTTATAATTCTTATGGTTTGATTCACCCTTGTGTGTTATATATACCTACATCAACTTATACATTCTATATAATAGTGCTTGACTATCCATTAGCTTCACACATAACCTATGTACCTTGGTGCTTGGATGAATCTATCACAAGGGTGTGCACTAAAGGCTACACAAAGAACAAGATGCATAGTGAGCTTCGAGTTGGTGAAGGATGAAAGTATCAAATTCCTCTATAGGGTTACATGAAATTTAACACTTTTGTGCCAAATACTCCTTGATAGTTACCACAAGTATTCATTTCAAACCTAAAGATCATATCAATCTATGAAGTGGCATGTATATAGCTTAGTTCATAGTTTATGATCTGTAAGGGTTTAGGGGTTAAACTTTGTGATTTGTCATGAAACTCCCATGTTTAGTCATGGGGAAGATTTTTAAAATGAGTAGACAAGAAGATTGAAGATCTTGAATGCACTCTTCATAATTTGGATTTTTTCTTTGTGCACTTTATCCTATGCTTATTTAAAGACCAAGAAGTTCACACGCTTGAACCTACATGCCATTTAGCTTGTAAGATGAAGGATCTCTACATAGGGCATGCATCGAGGACTTCTCATGGGTGATAATTAACACTAATTTGATGTGCATATCTACGTTTATCTCTTTGATCAAAGGCACATATGGTAATCATCTATGAGAAAGATTATTTTAGGGAATTCAACATGTTGTAAGAACACAATCCTTCTATAGGATACTAATGAGTTTCACACAAGCTAGGGGTGACTTAGAAAGTCAAAAATTATTAAATTGGATTTTCATCTTTTGTATGATGTTTATTTTGGGATAGAAGATGTTTTGTATTGATATCTTAGATCTCAATGTTTAAAATTTCAAAATGTGATCTTTAAAAGGTTTAAATGTGTTTTTAATAAAAATATTTTCTACCTTTAGTATCAATAATTTAGCAGATTTAGCTATGATCATAATTTATTGGATGAATCTAGTGTCTTGTCTAAAGTTTCTTTCTTATTCTTAAGTATGTAGGCTAGCCCCAACATTACATAATCATGACATGCATATTCAATTAGCTTCCTCATTCAAAATTTTTTATTTCTAAGTCTACTATTCACCTAAACAAACTATATTAATCCATGCATCACAATATACTATTCACCTAAACAAATGATATTAATCCATGCATCAAAATCTCATTTATCCATAGTTTATAGGTCCAAGATGTAGACTATATAATAATTTAAACACATGAGTGAGCTAGATCACATCACATGTCTTGATCCTATTCACCTTCATATCATTTGGAAATCGTACATGTTCTAAGTCTTGACAGATATTTAGAGTAGCTTGGATAATCCATGTGTCATAATCCCACTTATCTATGACTAATAAATACTTACAAAGTTTTTAAATCATTTCTACTCTTTTAATGAATGATATTTCTCCATGTGTCATAATCTCAATGACCCATAGATTTTAAGATGAAAGTACACAATCAAAACATGAAGGTCATCTAGAGTAATGATAGTCATCCATGTTTCATCATCTCAACAATTCATGACCTTTCAAAACATAATACAAAGGTCAAATCCTAGATAAGTGAGAGTTGTATAAGTATCATCATCCTAAGAATCCATAGTCTAACATATTAATGTACATAGTCAAAATTTAATGACCATCCTGATGAATCAGTAGTATTTCACATGTCAAAATCTCACTAACATGTAGTCTACATAATGTATAGTAAATAATTTCATGCTTTGGGTAAGTGATTCTATGACATCTAGCCAAGTGTCATCTAGGAACCTACATTCAAAGAAATAAAGTATAAAAGATAAAGTTTAGTGATTAGAGGATAAGTAATATCTAGATACATATCTCTAACCAAGTCAAGTAATTACAAAATAATATATGTGTCATCAAAAATGAGCTCTAAAAGCATGAAAATAAGACATTTTTCATGTTAAGATGACAAGGCACCTAGAAATAGTGAAAATATACCATGTGGTAATAAAAATCCATTAAAATTTGACAATAAAAATAGAAATTCAAATAAGTGATGAAGAAGTAGGTAAAAAAGTAAACTTAATTGTTTGTAATCAATTCTCATGATTGGCTACTCAATGTATTCAATTTTTAGAGACAAAAAATATAGGTGGTATATTTAGTTTGCAAGGCATGATTTTATTACATTGCCTTGTTATTATCTTGTAAATTCTATGAATTTGAGCTCCATAGAGACTAAAAGACTCTAAAATTTTTAGAGAACTTAGAATACTTGCATTGTGTTGATTTCTTCATAATCTCACACTCCTCCCTCCACATATTCTATTTTTGGAAAGATTTAATTCATGGACATATTTTTTAATTTAGAACCATTAAAACACCAATTTAATAATTATTTATCCATATTGGTAGAATTAGATGCAACAAAACCTTAAATAACAAGGAACCAACTATCTTCCTTCACAGAATGATATAAGGATGAAATTTTGGATATTAAGGTAGTAGGCAAGCACAACATTTTGATGAAACTAGAGATAATGTCTTCACCAAATTACTTTATGATTTATTTACGAATAGATAAATTTATATGAAAATATTACATTATCAGCATAATACTACCCTTATGTCCTAAATTAGTAGAAAATGAAATTAAGAGATACTATAGGATCCATGTTCCTAAGATAACCTACATTTAGGCTATGGTGAATTTATGGTTTCTTGAAAATTCAATCAAAGATAAATTGAATCAATGGGCATCCAACCCAAGTAATTTTGTGATCAAAGGCCCAATTTATTCCATTCTCATAATCATTTTTAGTATAGTGATAAGAATCACCATGGATTTGATAAATTAGTTATATGGATCCTCAAGTATTTATTATGTTCATGAGATATGGGTCCTATTATTGGACATCATTTTGAGTTAAAAAAAAATTATTCTTAGAAAAATAATTAGCTCCAATATATTACACTAAATCAAAACCCCAATAAACTAACTAGATGGTAACTTATATATGATATCATACTTGTAATATGTTATAAATGCTATAGTACATCCATCCTATGTAGAACCATGGGAGCCATCTATAGTGTATCCCAAAAAAGGTTTTGTAATGAATTCAATGTTCTTCACATACAAATTCAGGAGGCAAATTTAGAGAATTATAGAAAATTTTTATATGATGGTGTATAAGGCCATATATGGAAATAACATGCCTAGATCATCAATATACATTAACAAAGACATTTGGAAAATTAAAGATTATTAGTATTACCTTGATTGAACTATGATCATAGTTTAAGGTAATAAGGCACAACCATTATATCTACTACATATTATTCTAGACAAAGTGGTTAAATGATAGATTATTACATAGTTATATGATAGTGTGGACATCAAATTGATGGGTGTTAAATAAGGAAATTTTCATCTAACCCCTCTCAGTATTGGCCACATATAGTATACCAAATGTGATCACCTTAATTATGTGGTTAAAATTAGAATGCATTATGACTTGAAATGACACCATTTGGGTATTGAGATCCCATAAATAAGGTCAAGGATAACCTTAAGAAACACAAAAATAAATTTAAAATTACTTATGGGCATCAATGGCATAATCATGATCCTATAAATTTTTAAATGCTAAATATGATAGTGAGGTTGTTATAAATATGCAAAAAGTTGGCATGGGAATGATAGTATCCCAAAGGATCTAGTATTATCTTACCATCATAGAGGAATATGCAAAGAGAATATATAATGAAGAATGGACCTCAACATCGATTCATGAACATCTTCCTCAACTGTAAATAGAAATAGGAACATAAATTATTAAATAAACAAATACAAACAAACCCATAAGTCATATCTAATATCACTATAGGAATCCCCACACCTCTAAGTGATGTTTATTCTCAATTTAAAATTGACATCAAGGAATTTATAGTTTTTAGTAGATCATAGGAACCAATTTATTTTGCATCCCCTTTCTCTATTAATAATAGTACAAAAAATAATTATTCCTTCTTTAATTTTACAAGTTGTTGTTTTTTCTACTCCACCAATAGTCTATGTCATTGCCACTCCACTTTCCACCACTATAGCCCCTTAATTTTCCACTCCACCCACTTCAGGTCTATCTCCTATTTCTACTAGGCCACTACTGGTGACATATCAAAGGAAGAATAGGACTCCTTATGTATCTCCATAAGTTATACAAGAAGAAGAAATATGTGTTTAAGTTCTATTTACCAAAGGAGACCCTCTTTATGAGGAATTAGAGGAGGATCAAGAGGAAGTAGATCTAATATAAGAGAAAAAGGAAACTGAGTTAGGAGGAATAAAAATAAATGAAGATTCAAAATTAGAATAAGAGAAAGTTGAGTCAATTGAAATAGAACAAATATGAAAAGAAGAAAATAAATAATAAAAATATATGGAGTCAGAGTTAAAGTCTAAATAAAAATTTATAATCCAAGAACTTACATCATTGGCTATACCTCCAATCTCTCCACCTCATATTGCATAACAATAAATAGATAAGGTGGTAGATACCATGCCAGTCTCTATTCAATAGAAAACTAGGGAGTTAAGCCCCAAAGAGACCTTGGTTATTGATAATAAGTCTATAAGAGTTGATATAAGTCTCATAGGTGGACTTAATAAAGAGGTCCTAGTTGCACAAGATACAATAACCACTATAGTAATAACTTTCATTACCACTACTACTCAAGATGATAAGCAACCATCTAATGTAAGTACATAAATTTTTAATTCTTTGATGTTTTCTATAAAAACTACTATTGTAGTTAGCATAGTTAGAGCCACCCATTCTTTAAATTCTTTTACTTTTAATATCCTAGTCCACTCAATAGGCCTTCAATATTCATAAAACTAATTTTTTAAAGTATAGTGTTGATCCAAGTTTTATGCACACCCCATAAAGCTTATGAGGTAGCGTCTAACGTTTCATGATCTATGAAAAAAATTCACTCCAAGGCATGAGTTGCATAGTATTTAGTTTTGTAAATAACTTGTTGGTGGAATAACAACAATTGAATTAGTTTTTTTTACCATGGATGGGTCAGCTATGGGTGAATCTGAATCAAATTTATATGAGTGTATTGATGATGAATCTAATCTATGGTGGGTAGGACCAAAATAAATTCAAAAATAAAGGGAAAGTTAGGGAAGAAGAGGAGGATTTTGGACCACACTAGATGAAATTTTTATAGACCATCACTTGAATTAAAGGTTGAATAGAGAATCAAGGACCAATTTTTATTGTAGGCTACTGTAACACACAAATAATAAAACATGGCTAGGAGTTAAAGGGAACCATATTATAACAAAATTAAGCACATAAAATTAAAGTTTTTCATGTTTGTTAGACTATAATAACACATATACAAGGGGGATTATGATTCATATGAAAAAGACATTCAGATCAAAAATAACTAAATATGAATAATTGTATAATAAAAGAGATAAAGCATGCACAATAAAAAGGCTAAGAAACTAAAATGATAGAACTTCTTACAAAATCCACAAATTTGGATAAGGATAAATATTTTCACAACAATATTAATTACATACCTTTCCTAAAAAAAACTATTAATATAAATAGCCAAAATTATCCTCCCTTTGGGACTAGGAGGATAAAAATGTATATATATATTTATTATGGGGAAGGCCTCGTCTCTCAAGAGAAGTAGAGAAACACATATCCAAAAATAATACTTTATGTTAATATCATGCAAAGTATCAATGTACATTAATGATTACTCAAAATAGAATTATTCACCTAAAATACCATATATACATGTAAAATGAACTAGCAACTAATAGTTTCATCATAAGTAGAACATTAAAATATATATGTATAATTTAGAAAGTGTTGATGTGGCACTGCTATAATAAGAAAACTATAACATAACCATTTTATAAGTTGAGGTTAGTGGAACTGGAGTTGTAACTTGTGTTACAACCAAAATAGACACTAGAACTATAGGTATGCCAGAAGTGACTACTAATGTAGTTGTGGTAGTAGTTGTTGGAAGTGGCATATAGGTGTCCATAGTTTGAGTCTTCACTAGTGTGTATCTAGGAAGCTAAGTACTCTAAGGTGGAGTAGGCATGATCCCTATAACTAAAGTTGTTTTCTTGGCATCTTTCATCTATAGATATAGTGCATGGCTTGACTGAAAATCAATGTTTATGGTTTAAAAATCAAGAAAAGCTCTTTTTAATAATAAGAAGCTTTTACACTAATTTATTATGCATTCCCAATGCAACTCTAACCTTAGTATGTAGTGTCTTAGTTATTATAATTTTATCTCATAGAAAATTGACATGTTGCATAATTTCATCACTGGTTATATAAAAAGTGTCCTCAATCTCCACTCTAAAGCTATCAAATGCTTCTCATAGGAGGTTTTAAAAAATGGGTCTAGGCACAAAATTCTCATGGAGTGCTTAACTAGGTAGCTCTTAGATATGTCAATATAGATATAAATTTGCTTTCCTAATTTTCAAATTACTAAACTAGATCTCACATCTCTTGATGCCACTCATGTAAAGTGTCCCTTTTGGTAGTAATGTAGTTATGTGCCCATGTAGGCTTAGATGTTATTATTAAATTCAAATGGGCATAAGCCTTATTATTTGTTGTTTAGATTATAAAACATAACTTTCCATCAAAATGTATTTTATTTTTTAAACAATTGAATAATATATCCCCACTTACTTTTAGAGGTGGCCTATTCAGCTGTATTAAACCAATGGTGTCACAAAACTTCCTAGTCATCAACTAAATATTGTATATAATTTATTTGGGAGTTTAGATGGTGATCCTCTATAGTTTAATTTTAATAGGATGATCAAAACTTTTGAACATATAATTTATAACTCCTCCAATGACATCTAAAAAAGTGTAGGGGTCCTATCTATATATTTCTAGGTCTAAGGGATTTAATTTTCTCTATTTTTTCAAAGAGAATGTCTTCTCTTTGTTACAACTCAACCTCTTGACCTTAAACAACCATATTTTTTCTTTTACCCTTTATCAAGGTGCTTTTCTATCTATCAAAATGAAATTTTATAGTGGGTTACTTAGTAATCACTAAATAATGTCTTCCTATTTATTCTTAGTACAATTGTTGAATCCAAGAAGGAATGTTTAATACATCTTATTGCTCCATTTGTTTTACTTGCCTTATTGGTTATTCTTGTTATATAAGAGTAGCCTAATGGAATTTCCCTAGAGGTAGCATGGCCTTAGGGAAAGATGTCCCTCTATGTTAAGATTTTAGATAGTACACAAAACATAGACTAGTCCCTTGTGTAACCACTATAAAACTACATGTGATGGTTCTAGCTGTAGAAACACCCCTAGATCAAACCATTACCCAACCTTCAACCATGACCTTGAGTCAATTTAGCAAACTAGATAAACCCAACTCACTAACCTACCCTTTTACCCCACTTAACCTTCAACCCTCAACCACTGATGGTCATCATGACTGCTCATGGTCACCTTGACTACCGATGGTTAGATCCCAACTACTTAAACACTTAAACTCAGTCTATGTGAGAACACAAATAGATCATAATTTGATTTATGTAGCGAACTAACACATCAAGAATAAAAATTTTGTAATGAGTTTCACCCCTTCTATAAACTACACCTCCATCTCTTTTTTCCTATAAAATAGAGCATCAGGAGGTGAAAAAAAGGATCAATCCATCCATCCATCCATCCATCCATATAGGAATTTAGCAATCAGGCAATCAATCTATCAACCAACACTCATCAGGAGCTTCTAACACCAATAACTTATTTATAGGTCTTCCTCTAACAAGTTAGTAGCTATTACAAATACCTAAAACTATTTAAAAATTATTATTTGAGAAAAGTAACTTTACTCTATTAAAATCACTCTAAGTTAGATACCAACTAGCAAACAACTAGCTAAGTATATTTTTGGTTTTCAAGTTCTTATTATTTAGTTTCTAACTCAAACCCTCTTGTGTCTTATATTCTAACCTCTCATCCCTAACTAGACTTAAAACCACTTACTAACCCCAAACAAACCTTTAATACCCTATATCATCAATTCTTCAACCCTTTTCTAAACATACCCAAAACCCATAGCAACCACCAACGATCACCCTAATCACTAATAGTCTGCTCAACCACTGATGGTCACCCAACTATCGATGGTCACTATGGTAGGAAATAACAAGTTATTCCCACCTATTCACCCCCATCCAAATTCCATTTTCTAACTTTATACCTATTCATAGACCCTTGCCTAATTTTTTAAACCCAACTTGACCTATTTAGCATTAGTGTTGACCCACTTATCGCTATAATTAGTCTATTGTATTTATCAAGCATTTATTTCTTATTGCATTCCCTTTTAGTATTTTCTATCATTTGATGAAAGTAATTCATCCTTATTTATTTCAACTTGAATTTTCTTAAAAGAGTGGATTGATAGCCTTATAGTAATCTCACACTTATTGGATCTAGATTACGATAGGCAATCCACCTTGCTATCCATCTAACAACCCTTTTTGCATTAGTGATTTCCTATCTACATGTCATTCTTCCCAAGATAAAGAGGAGTTATTTGAAATCATCTAGATCATGTGTTCATAAACAAATAGGTTCTTCTACCATACCCACATTTATTTTCTTACTTCTTCTTTAACTAAAAATTGAATAAAAATTGAGAGAAACATTCTGGCATACTCGATGGGACCTAGTAACATCTAGGTGCCCTTTTATTCCTTATTCTATGCTCATATAAATAAATCAAAATTTATTTTGGATATAAAATAAACTATTCATACATTGATTGTTTTCATGTTAGCTCACATAGTTAAAATTAAAGGCAAAAATAATTCAATCGTATTTTCACTTCTTTATCACACACCATACCAAACCACTTCAATCAATCAAAACCTCATAACAATTGACATAAGGCCTAAATAGGATTTCATCTCCTAGCGTATCACCTTCACCTTTTGGATATCTTACTTGAGGTCATTACCAAGAAGAAAAACCAAAACTCAGCTCTCTCATTGAGTTTAAACTCTATAAATTGGTATATATTGGCTAAGCACCAGACACCCTTATCATTATTGTGTGTGAAGTGAGGGGTTAGGCCCCAATAATAAGCCATGTATTGATTTCTAACATAAATCCTTTTGAGAGCCTTGAACACCTCAAACCAACCATAGACTTCTTTTCTAGTACATGTTATACAAACCAAGTTCTTCTTAACACTTTCTAACTAAAGCATAAGCCAAAAGTGAGATAAAATGTACCCTAAGATTTTAAGTGAACTCTAGTGTATGTTTTGGATTGACTTGAGATCTTTTTATTTTGTTTGATTTGTGTTTGAGTTGTGATATTTATTTTATTTCTTTTTATTTCTCACATGGTCTTTACTAGAAAATAGTTGAGGAACCAAACCAACCAAGAGCCACCTTCATCTTCTTCTTCCTCAATGGAGTATACCTCAGATGTTGAGGGTTCTCCCCATCATTATACCCCCTACCATGCTTTAGATAGTTATCCAAGGTCATGCATATTTCACCACTTTCCTTGATAATAATCCTATATCCCTCTAATATTACCTCAACACCTTATCTTATCACACCCCTGCTTCAGTTCCTCTTAGTGATCAAACTTATGGGATACCTCCTCATCTTATGGTTTCCACTACCTCTACCCAGCCTATGATCACTCAAAAATATTATTCCACCACTAATCCATCTATTACCTCCACCCAAACTCAATCAAATAACCCAACCAATAATTCGTCCAACATAGGGAAAACCTCGCCTCTTGATACCCATACTCCATCCACCATGGGAATACCTTATACCCATATTTCCACTATTCCCTTTATAAATACCAACCCACCAATCTCCACCCCACTCTAAATTGTGGTACTTTATATACCTTCTACCCTTCCACCTATCAAAACTAGAGTCACCACACTCACCCCCAACCAAATAACCCATCTATACCTCCAACCTAATCCATATCAACTCCCCAATCTACCAGTATGATCATACCTCTAAACTGACCCACATCAATTCCTCAACAAATACCTATGACACCCTATCTGTGTTATGTTCTTAATCTACAAATATACACAGCTCCATCTTCCACCCAACTTATTGTGCCCATTAACCCCTATGTGGTATAATCATAACCCTCCATGATGACACCAACATGTGGCATATTCTCAACCCTATACCAATTATCCATATATTACATCCACCCAACCTCAACAAAACTTACCATACAATATGAAACTCCCCAACCCCAAACATAGTTGGTCAAAATGTTGATGGAAAAAATGACCAACCTAGAGTCATCTATCTCTAAGACTCACAACCTCTTATTTTAAATATATATATATATATATGTATATATATATATATATATAATGAACTTATTCACCAATCCATCCCTATACAACCTTTCCCTCCTCAATGGGAACTACCAAAATTTTCTATGTTCCAAAGCAAAGAGGACTCCTAATAACACCTAAGAGTTTTTTAGCATTCTTTCTACTTAATCACCTATGATGATGCTCTTCTCCTTCACACCTTTCTTATGTATTTATCTGGACCATCATTAGATTGGTACAGTGCTCTCACTACGAATTCCATATTTTCCTTTTCCCAGCTCACCCAAACCTTTTTAGACCACTTATTAGTAAATATATATAAAAATGTCTCCATCATCGACCTTTACTCCATCAGACAATTTGATGATGAATCCATTGCTGATTTTGTAGCTCAATGGAGAGGTCTTATTAACCCACTCTCTTTCTCTATACCCCAACCCAAGTTGATTGAAGTTTTTTATCAGGATTATGCCAAACACATGACCCCCACCCTATAGGTTCAAACCTTTAGAACCTTTGATGAGGTTTTCACCATGGCACACAGACAAGAAATCAATGCCATCGATGAGGGGAAGTTGAAACTAGGAAACAAAAATTCTAGCTTAAAATCCAATGACCCTTCCCCATCCAAAACCACCAAACAATCTAAATACCCTAACACCAAACCAAAGGTATCCACAAACATGGTTTTATTTAAAACTTCTCCACCTCTAGTTGTCAACTAACCCAACCAAACCAACTCCTCTAACTACTCCAATCAACAAACCCAAAATCAAAATCTGGATACCCCAAAAAATACACTCTATTAGGGGAGTTGTATACTTCAATTTTGGACAAGTTTATTAAATCCAACATTATACAAACTTCCCCCATCAAACCTCCCCAAAAATTTGATGTTTTTCACCCTATGCCTAGTCAGTATAACGAGAGTGATCTATGTGATTTACACCATTGCATTGGACAAGATATTAGTAGTTGTAATACATTCAAGACCATCGTCTAAAACTTGATTTATAAAGGATAACTTGTATTATACAATCCCAATGTACCCTTGAATCAGTCACTTAACATCTTTTGATAACCTTTTCCCAATCATGCCCCTTATACTAATCACTATGAAAACAAACCAAAATCATATCATACTTGTGAGGTCCATATAGTGAATGTTATTATCAGTATACCTATCATTGAGGAAACCATTACCTCAATTTCCTCTTTCTTCCACTACATTTATTGAAATGGTGGAATTGCCTACCATTCCTCTAGATACCCAAATAAAGGAAGCAACTACCTCTTTTCCTTAACTTGATGAGATGATAGACTTACCCACCTCTCCTTTGATAGAAACACTAAGGGAGATAACCATTTCCATCACACCTTCTTCCCCCATCATGAAACCACCCACTCTCTCTTTGGAAACCATTCCATAAGGAGAGATTACCTCATCTATTCCTTCCATGGAAGAAACATCCTCCCAAATCTTGGAATCTTTCATCAAGAAAAAGGGTGATGAAACCATTCCATTACCTCTACCTATGGGCCTAATCTTTGAATCTGATGCCCAAGGAACCAAACCAATTTACAAACCCTTCTCTAGACTAGTTTAAAGCATAGAATTCTACTCTTAACCCAATTTAGATTAAGCCATATTTTAGCACCATATTGGGATCCCCTATCAAAATAAAAATGAACCTTCAAACTCACTTTTATCCACCATTAAACCCATCACCTCAATACATTCATCAATCACCTCTCCCTCCAAAACCATGGAAGAACCATCCAAACCATCTCCATACAAAATTATCAAATCACCTTACACCTCTTTGATCAAACCTATCAAGAACATAGGGGTGCTTCCTAATCCTATCCTTACCCACCCATCTTTGAAGTTGGACTTAATCCCATCTAGTACACCAAATAAAACCTTAACCAAACCAACCAAGAAGGTGGAACCACCCAAACTCCCCCTAGAACTAGAACCATACCATCCCCTTCCCTCTTACTCTCTATCTTGGGATTCCATCCTTATTCTATCCTAGGATCTCATACTTCTATCAAGAAGATAAAAAATCCAAAAACTACCTAAACCAAACTTCCTCATTTTATTTTAACTTTACCTACCCACTCCAAAACATCAAACTCCCCATCATTTTTAGATAAATTATCTACCTCTACTACCCACCTATATCCAAACCTTCATCATCTCAATCATCCACCTCCAAATCTTTCACCTTTAAACCTTCCACCTTAAAACCATCCAACACTAAACAACCCCAATAAAATCCACCTATAAAAACCATATTACCACCCATAACGTCCATGGTGGAGCCTGCTTCTAAGAAGGCTCCCACCCCAAAAACTATCAAATAAGAAAGAGGTTTTTCACAACCTTTGTAAAATTATCAAATAAGATTTGAGTAAAGGTGTTAAGGGTGGTAGGATATTTTTTTAATGATAGTTTAATCTCCTCATGCCATAAGACACCTAAACATGACATAAAGAACTACAAAGCTCTCCAAGCATTTATCCATAACTTATGGGATGAGGATGATCTATTATCAGATGAACCTATCTTAAGCCCATCATCAACCCCACCACCAAAAAAACCTATCCAACACTTTCTCACTCCCATAATCTTATCCAAGAGTTAGGATTAACTGAAGCAAACTTCTAGCCTAATGCCTCCCCTCATCCACACTATCCATATGGTTACCTAATCTCAGGCCTAATAAAAAGATAAAGGAAAATCAAAATTATCCATTCTATAGACATATCCTTCTACCCCTCAACCTTTCATGTTAGGTTGTGGAACTAAAAGCTTCACTGATGGAAACATGGAGGAGGTTGCTGAGAGGTTGTTGAATTGTAGTGCAACTGACGTCGATCTGATCAACTAACATTGGTCATATACAGTGAGAAGAGCAATCAACATCGATCAGGTATCGGCTGACATCGGTCATCTCTAGGCAGACAGGGACCGACGTCAGTCACCTGTGCAGTTCTAGAACTGCTAGTTGACAAATAATTAGTTTAACGAACTAGTTGTTTGCATGTCAAAGGCTAATTTTAGTCTTAAGCTACGGATCTAATTATTATAATTGGATGTCTAATTATTGTTTGTATGGGATCTATATAATATACTCATGGGCTGTATTATAAAGTGTGAGGGATCAAAGCAGGGATTCCCAGGGTGCTAGTTAGAGAGAGCAAGGTTAGCTCCTTTAGAGAGAAGAGAGCATGGTTAGCTCCTCATAGTGCCACAGTGCCAAGTGTGTATGATCAGGTAGATCTGTGGGAAATCAAGGTCTGGTAGAAGATCCACAGGGGTGCTAGTTTGGAGGACAAGGGTTCTTCATGGTATGTAAGATCAGGTTGGTCTGTAGATGTGCAAGATTAGGTAGAAGATCTACATGTGTAAGTAAGATCAGTTTGATTTGTAGGTTGTTGCAAGTTCATGGGAGATCTACTTAGAGTGCATTGTGTACTTGGTTGAGTATGTGTGTATACTCAGTGGTACTGGCAATAGTGATACTGACTGGTTGAAATAACAACTTGGTATTGAGTTGATTGTTTGCTTGTAATTGTGCAAGTGAGAGAGAACTCTTGAAGAGATTTACTATTTTTGCCCTAGAGGTGTGGGAGCCCTAGAGGAGTGTGAAGAAGACTATGGCATCTTCTTTGTTGTATTTCCTTCTGGAAGAGTATTAATACAATTGGGTATTGTCTCTCATATTTTGTGTTATTTCTAAATTTCTTTTTACTTGTTACTTCTAGTTAAATTTCATGTTTAGTTGCTTATACAAAGGTAATCAATTGTGCTCTTCAAGATCAGGGGGTCCTAACACTTGGTATCAGAGTTAAGGTTGTAAGGAGCAGGTTTGTGTTTGATTACATGTCACTCTTAGGGGTTTCTAATTGAGTGGGAGTATAGCAATGGCAAAAGAAAGTAAGCTGAGAATGGAGGAATTCAAAGGCACGAATGATCAATTACAGAGTTATGGAAAGAAAGAGCAGGAAAAGAAAGATTGTTGGTTGGTAGCAGATCAACATGAAGGAAATAAAGAAGCAGGTATTATTGCATGGATTATTGCACTGGTTGCTCTTATATGTTCCTTGGATAAAGTAGAATCTTGGTTTATATATTATGTTACCTCTTTCCATGCAGCCCCAAATAGATTATTTTTCCATGTTAAGGTCCATGGAGACTTTGGAAAGATTTATTTAGGGGTTGATGAGCCTTGTTAAAGTAGTGGCAAAGGGGAAGTGTGGCTGAAATTACAGATGGCCAACACATGGGTGTTGAAGGAGGTCATGCAGGTCCTAGTCCTGAAGATGTGGCTAATTTCTACAGGAAAGTTGGGTGATGAGAGATGCACAGGAACTCTCACAATGGATGCACTTGAATTAGCATGTGGTAAGAAAGTAGGTACTCTTTATCTACCTGCCTTTATTACTAATTCCACTTTTGTTGCAAAGATGTGGCTTTGTAGGCTTGGTCACATAAGTGAGAAGGGAATCGATGTTCTTAAGTCAAATGGTAAGAGTTTAGCTTTGGAGAGCATAGACTGAGATTTTTGTGAGCAGTGGGATGCTACAAGAAAGGATTGGATTTATTGCAAGAAAAGGAAGTCTGATGTATTTGACAAACTTAAAAACTGGAAAGCCTTAGTGTTCATGGAGGAGATGATGGATAGAGATCAGTGGATGGGGCTAGATACTTCTGAGCAGGGTAGTTTGGACAGGGTTTTGATTCAAAGTAAGCTCACGGGTAAAAATTCATCACTCATAGGAAAACATAGGTACCGACATTGGTCAAGGGTAACTAACATTGAATAGGCAGGCACCGACATCAGTCATGTGCAGATAGGCATAGTCAGTGGTGTCAAGTAGGTGGTGACTGACATCAGTTAGGGAATTGATGTTGGTAGTTAGGTCAGTCACATGGAACCAACGTCAATCAGATGTAGATTGGGTGGTGATTGACATCGGTCACTGGAATGGATTTTGGGCAGACAGCAAGCTGTCAAGGAGTCTCAAATACCCATGTAGAGGAATGAAAGTGTAAGTAAGCCTCAAATTCATTATTCCCTTTCTTTACACTACTTATTGCTCACCGATGGTCAAGAACCAGGAAGTTTTAAAGAAGCAGAGTAGGTAGGATCTAGGAAAGAGTGGGAGCGTGGCATGAATTCTTTGGAAGAGAACCAAACGGTAGATTTGGTAGAGTTGCCAGTTGGGTTAAAGAAGAGAGAGAATGGACATGTAAGATGGAAGGCTAGGGTATATGGTCTTGAGAAAGCTATAGGACAATGGTACAAGTTTGACAGGTGTATGATAAAGCATGGATTTAGTCAATGTTATTGTAACCATTGTGTTTACTTTACCAGGGTGGATGATGATTACAACATTATCCTATTACTGTATGTTGTGTGTATGCTTGTTGCAGGGTCACACATGTAGGGAGTTGCTGAACTAAAGGTAAAATTAGTTTAGTGGTATGTCATGAAGAATTTGGGAGCAGTGAAATTCTTTGGCATGAGTATTCTTAGAGACAGGGAAGATCACAGGTTGATGTTGTCTCAAGATGATTGTGTGAAGGTAGTGCAGGATGTAGTACGACAAGCACACCTATGGATGGATAGTTCACAAAATAGGGTCCCCAATCACATGATGAGGTTAAGTACATATGTACTCCCTGATATTTCCCCAGTAGTGGGAGTTTTTAGTAGGTTTGTGGCCAATTTGGGAAGGAAGCACTGGAAAGTGATTCAGTGTATTCTCAAGTATTTGAGAAGGACCATCAGCAAGTTAACAAGCTATGTAGGGTTAGGCACTTTAGATATGGAAAGTTACTTGGATGATAGGAGTTGCACCATAGGATGTGTGGTGGTTGGTCTTCAAGATTGAGCTTGAAGAGGAATACAAGCTAGGAAACAAATTAGATGATGTACAGGTATAGGTATAGTGCAACTATTTATCTCCAAGTGGGAGATTGTTAGGTTGTGGAGTTAAAAGCTTCACTGATGCAAACATGGAGGAGGTTACTGAGAGGTTGCTGAGTTATAGTGTAATCAACATCGGTCTGATCAATTGATGTTGGTCATATATAGTGAGAAGAGCAACTGACATCAGTCAGGTATCGGCCGACATCGGTCATCTCTAGGCAGACAGGGACCGACGTCGATCGCCTGTGCAGTTCCAAAACTGCTAGTTGATGAATAGTTAGTTTAATGAACTGGTTGTTTGCATGTCAAAGGCTAATTTTAGTCTTGATCTATAGATCTAATTATTGTAATTAGATTTCTAATTATTGTTTCCATGGGATCTATATAATAGACTCATGGGCTATATTGTAAAGTGTGAGGGATCAAAGCAGGGATTCCCAGGGTGATAGTTAGAGAGAGCAAGGTTAGCTCCTTTAGAGGGAAGAGAGCATGGTTAGCTCCTCATAGTTCCACAGTGCCAAGTGTGTATGATCAGGTAGATCTATAGGAGAGCAAGGTCTAGTAGAAGATCCACAGGGGTGCTAGTTTGGAGGACAAGGGTTCTTCATGGTATGTAAGATCAGGTTGGTTTAAAAGTGTGTAATATTAGGTAGAAGATCTACATGTGTAATTAAGATCAATTTGATTTACAGGTTGTTTCAAGTTCATGGGAGATCTACTTGGAGTGCATTGTGTACTCGGTTGAGTATGTGTGTATACTCGATGGTACTGGTAGTAGTGATACTGACTGGTTGAAACAACAACTTGGTATTGAGTTGATTGTTTGCTTGTAATTGTTCAAGTGAGAGAGAACTCTTGAAGAGATTTACTATTTTCACCCTAGAGGTGTGGGAGCCCTAGAGGAGTGTGAAGAATACTATGTCATCTTCTTTTTTGTATTTCCTTCTGGAAGAGTATTAATACAATTGGGTATTGTCTCTCATATTCTGTGTTATTTCTAAATTTCTTATTACTTGTTACTTCTGGTTAAATTTCATGTTTAGTTGCTTATACAAAGGTAATCAACTATGCTCTTCAAGAGTAGGGGGTCCTGACATTTCAACTTAGCTCAAACACCTTCACCTTCACCAAAACTTAAAATATCCATTTTAGGTCCCTCTCCCTCCAACCCTTTTGAATCTATCTAGTGAGTCATTCTAAAACAACTTCACTAGACACCTATGAAGATGAGCCTATATGAACTGATCAAAACCTCACCTCATCACTACCAAGCACTAATAGAGTCCCTAAAATCCATATGGGTTCAACCCAAATACCCTTAACCTATTGTATCCTTTATCAGAGTTCTTCAACTTTCCACCCTTTTCACATCCAAGGATTAAAAAATACCTTTTGTTTACCTTGAATATCTTGATCTAAGTCTCTTCATCAGTACATACATCAATAAAACCCACATAAAAAGGGTGATGATTGATAGTGGTGATAGTATTAATATTATCTCTTTTCATGCTTATGACCAATTCCAACTGCCAAATGATATCATGTCCAAAACCACAATAGTCCTTTATTCCTTTAATGATACTATGGCCATAACCTTGGGAATAGTCATCCTCCACATTTACTTGGGACCTCACATGCTTCCAAAGATATTATACATCATAGAAGAGCAAGTTCTAATAAAACATCTTGCTAGGATGCCCTTGGATTTGTGCCATGAGTTTTGTCCCATCCACCTTACATCAATGTGTCAAGTTTGAACATGAGGGCCTGGTCATTATCTTACAAACTGACCCAAGTCCTTTCACATCTTACAAAATGACATATCAACGCTAAAACATTCTTCTTCCTCTCTCTTCTACCAACTAACATTAACTCCACCCTTACCATTGATGAAGCTTCAACTAACTCATCTATCCCTTCTTTTCAGATCCCCACTAAGGACCCATTGGAACCAACATTCCAACATTTCTCACTGGGAGAGTATCACCTTTTGGCCTTGAATATCTTCCCTACTAAAGATTATGGGAATATTGACCATAGTCTTGGTTATGATCCCAATATTAGAACCATCATTCCTTCTAGGCTTCCCAACCACCAAACCAATTTCATCTATGGGGGACTTGATCATCCCCTTCTTAAATCTTTCACCACCTCTTCTACCTAACTATTTACTTTCAATTTCTCCTATTTGGAAAAACTAGAATTTGCCAAATTTTACCTTCATAGGTGTGCTTAGAATAGATTTAGCCTTAGTCATTATGAACATAGATCCCATGAGTTACCTTTGATCAAAACCCAAAAACCTTGTGTGTTATTTGGTCTTGGGTTTGTCCCATTAAAAGAACCCACCAATTCACCCAAACCCATCACCACCATTGATGAGGACATTCCATCCTCACCAACCCCATCTCTTTCAAAGTTTGAGTATTTTTATATCATCCCTTATAACTTTATTTTTATTTAATACCATTAGTTTTGGCCCCCTAACCTATCAAAAGGGTGGTCAAAATAAAACCTTTTCTCTGATTCATCCTTTAATGGTAGAAAATGATTCTCCCACCATCCACACTATCTAACATCAAGATGATGATTCCATTGTCACCTATCTTAGTGCAGGGGATTCTTCTATCCATAAATACCTTCCTCCTAAAATTAAAACCATGTTTAACAAATCCACTATTGATGTCAACTTGGGTACTTAAAATAACCCTTACATTATAAAATTTAGTCAATCCTTAGATTCCTCAAAGTAATAGGATTACCCTTCCTTCTTTTATGACTGAAGCATAACATTTTTTTGGTCCTATTAAGATATGCCTCAAATCAAACCTTCCATAAATATCTACAACATCATCATCTATCCTGATACTAAGATGTTAGGCAAAAGCCTCGTAGGATGCACCTTTATATCACCCTTCTAGTCAAAGAAGAGCTTCATCACCTCTTATCTTTCAACTTCATCCAACCTATTGACTATCCCCACAAGGTTTATAATGTTTTTCCCATCACCAAACCCATAGGAGGACTTCACCTTTGTGATGAATTTTGTGACCTCAATCTTCCTTGTCTAAAGGATGACTTCCTTTGCCTAGTATCAACCAATTTGTTGATCTTACAGATAGCCATGAGATGTTATCTCTCATAGATGGTTTCTCAAGATATAATCAAATCTTGATCTCCCCCAAGATTTAGCATAAAATTCCTTCATCACCCTATTTATTCTAAAGAATGTTGGAGTAACCTACCAGTGTGTGATGACCTAAATCTTCTATGGTCTCATCCAAAAAATCATGGAAGACTATGTAGATGATCTCCTTGAAAAATCCAAATATCAAAAATATCATTTAGAAGTTCTCAAAATTATCTTCAATCACCTAATCCATTTCCATATCTAACTAAACCCTAAGAAATGTGTTTTTGGGGTCTTATCCAAAAAGCTTCTTGGCTTTATAGTCTCTCTTTAAGTAATTGAAGTAGACCCTACCAAATTTAGAGAGATCCTAGATATGCCATCTCTAACCCACCTTAAACAACTATGTAGCCTATAGGGGAAGCTCCAATCCATATGCCACTTCATCTCTCAGTTATCAAATAGATGTCAACCCTTTCACCATATTATCAATAAAGATACATCTTTTAAGTAGACTAAGGACTAAAAAAAAGCCTTTTATTCACTCAAAGAGTACCTTATTTCTCCACCCATCATAAAGAGGACCAACCCTTCTACCTTAATATCTTTGCCACTGGCCATTCCTTAGGGGCAATGCTCACTCACCATGATGAACAAAACAAAGAGCAAGATTAATTCTATATAATTTCAACACTTATAGAGTATGAGACCTAGTACACCCACATTGAGATGATTTGCCTCACCTAGTATTTGTGGCTTCCAAACTTCATCATTACTTCCTCAATCAGAAAACCTTTGTCATCATCCACACTGACCCTCTTAAGTACATGCACTCTAAACCATATGAAAACCAATTTATGGATAAGTGGCTCATGCTCCTAGATGAGTTTGACCTTGATTTTATCCAATAGAAGTAAATTAAAGAGAAATTAATTGTCTATCAATTGGTTGAAGTTCATTTACCAGAAAACCAACCACTTCCTCTTGCATTTCTAGATGAGTCCATCATGACTCTTTCTCAAGAGGACATGACCTACCAAATGACCATGTTCTTTGATAGCTTGAAATGATAGTACGGTGGGGGTGCCAAAGTTATTCTAATTACCCTTGATGGTGAAGCTCTTCCTCTTTCTTTCAATTTTGATTTTGAGTGTACCAAAAAGATGGCTAAGTATGAGGACCTAGTAATAGGTCTCCAGACTGCTCTAGCCTTGGGAGTTAAGATGATCAGTGTCTTTGTAAATTCCCAACTTATGGTCAACTAGGTTAATGGATACTACTATTTTAATAATGATGTCTTGAAATAGTATAAATAACTATTAGATGTAATTTTAACATCATTTGATCATTACCTTATCCAATCTATTCCACAATCCACCAATACGTTAATAGATACAATGACTTCCTTTGCTTCCCAAAACCCATCTTAGCCTTCCAATTAAAATCTCTTTATCACCATTTATCATTTTATCACACCCTTTTATATCCAATCTAATCTTCCTACCATTTATAATGTGGAGAAATATCCATCATACATTTGGTAAGAGCAAACTTTTGACTACCTCAACCTTGGCATCATTCCTCCTAACCTCTCTAGGAATGCCTAAAGATATTTTGTTTAAATTACCTCTATTATACCATACTAGGGGGAATACTTTACAAAAATGGTATTGACTACCTCCTTTTTCATTACCTCTACAGTCATAAAGCTTCTCATGCTATCAAGGAAATGCATGATGAGATCTATGTGGGACACTTTAGTGGTCTAGTTATAACTAAATATATCCTTTGCCTTTGCTATTATTGGCCCACCCTCAACCAATATTGTTGTGATTATGTAAATAATTGTGTTAAATCCCAACAACATGCCAATTTACATCACACATCATCCCATGGCCTTCAAGTATCCAAGGATTTTTGGCCCTTCTCACAATGGCGACTAGATCTCTTTAGGGAAATCAATCCTCATTCTTCACAGGCCCACCCCTCCATCATCACTATCACTAAGTATTTAAATAAGTGGGTAGAGGATAAAATATTGTCAACTTCATAAATCATCATATCATTTATTTTTTTAGTGTTCCCCATAAGATCATCATCAATAATGGTAAATATTTCAAAAATAAACAAGTCTAAAGACTTTATGATGCATTTGACATCAAGTTAAGATTTTCCTCACCTTATCGTTAACCAAAGTGGTTAGTGATTCTTGTTAGAGTTGTCACATGCACATCCCTTTCAATTTATGGGCCTATCATACTAACATTTGAACCTTTATTGGTATTACCCCTTTTTCTCTAGTATTTAGAGTAGAGGCAGTCTTGCCTCTCAAAGTATAGATCCCCTCTCTTTGCATATCCTTATCAGACATCATTTTTTAGAGTGATTATCATCAAGATCATCTAGGATGACTTTAGCTACTTGACAAGCATCACTTAATATATATTAACCATATTTATGTCTATCAAGAGTGAATCAAACATGCCTATAACAAGCACCTAAGAGAATGAGAATTCAACATTGGAGACCTTGTCTTGAAGGAAAATCAACATGTGACCAATATGGAGAAAATCAAGTGAGGCAAGTTGGATTTCAATTGGCTTGGACCCTACATCATAACCCACACATATGGATTAGGAGCTTACCATTTATCCATTCTTGAAGGTAAACCAGAACTTGATCCTCTCAATGCTTTGCACTTATGTCTTTTATTTTTTTAAATAGGTATCAAACTCATCTTTTGTCTAACTTAAGCTCATCCCTTGATTTAAAAAAATTTCACCTTCCTCACACCTTCATCTCATCCCTTTAAGGAGAACTAATTACAACATAAAATTGTATGATTGACCATCATATTCATATCCTAATCCTAAATATGTGTACCATGGCTATACCCATGGCATGGTTTTTAGACATACTATTCATCCTTAAATAGACATAATCCCATGGTCATTGTCTCTCAAAACCACTCCTTTCACCTATCATTAATCTTCTTGTTCTCTAGTTTTTTTCCTCATAAAAGTAAATGTTCAAGCCTCTAAAGACATTTCCATGTCTAACCTAGCTTCAAAACAATTTTATATACCAAAATATCACTTGGGTCAAATATCTCTACCATACAGTCACCTCCCTTGAAGGATAACCACCCCAAATCTAAATTGCTTAAAATGATAGATTATTCCCTTGAAATATAGGTACCAAAATGATTAAACTCAAACTTAGACAACTACTTGAAGGATGGCTATATCAAATTTTTTAAAACAATAATTTGAAGCTTCTCGCATCAATCATCTTGACAAACTTATCAAAGACAAAGTAATAAAAAGACCCTATATCAAAATCAAACACAAGCTATCCCAATAAAGTTGGAATCAGCTTTCATATATATAGCATCAATAGAATTCCCACATCAATCAATCTACACCTTGCATTAAAAACATGGACTTATCTATTAAGGTTCCTAGGTCACCTATAGAAAGGGAAAACCAACCCTCAAGAGGTTTCATTACCCTTCACACCACCTATCACCTATGTCCCCTTCATATCATCTACAAATCAATGGATTCATAACTTACTTGACACAACATGATCAAGACACCTTTTTTTCGCATTGAATGATAATGTGAATCATTCAAAAGGCTTATGTTCCTTAGGCCAATCTAAATTTAGGTTTTATTTTATCTTTTGCTAACAAATAAGCATCATACTTTTTCCTTATCCTCTCATAATTGGTTCATGTATTCACTTAGATATGTGTCTCATGATTTTCATTTCTTTTCCCACATCTATTTTATTATCTAACTTACTTTATGTGTTATCATCAACAAAATAACTATAAATCATAACAAAACCAAAAACATCACATCATCATAACCATGTATCAAAAAATAACCATAATCATAAACCACATCACATCAACATCATAAACCAAATCACATCATCATAACATCATAACCATGTATACGATAATAACTTTAATCATAAACCACATTACATATATGGAATCATAATCAAAACATTATAACCATATGTAAAACAAATCATCATATGCATAATCATAATCATGTATAACCATTCATCATAAACATCATCCATAATCATCACATTCCTAAGCTAGTGAGTATACATCTCATAAGCATAATCACAATAAACTATAAACATTTAAGCCATAACCATGAACCATAAAACCACATACACACACACACACACACACACACACATATATATATATCTATATATCACCATCACATCATATACATCATGTCTCATCAAAATAAAATAGTACATATAATAATGTGCATCTCTCTCAACAAAAATATACATCTCACTACATCAACTTAGAGGCTAGTATCAAAATCATCTATACCTATACATATCATATCATACCTTATGCCCCTAGGGCACTATTACCACCTATTGCCTACCCCCTTGAGGTGCCTACCTATCCAACCTTCAAAGAATCCCACTAATATGGCTTTGTTATACCTACACCACATACCAAGCTAGTTATATACTCACTCCATTAGGGCTCCTCTAGATAATGTGTCAAAAATATGGCCTCATAATAATTTAACTCCTCAATTATAGCCAAGTTACATTACATGGGAATGATACTTGGTAGTCTTACTAGTGCTATAGCTCCTCCTTTAGTCTATTTCAAGGAGTCTCTCTCCTAAGTCACCAAGGCTAATGAAGTCCTATCCTAGTCCCTCTCACCCATCACAGTGACTACCTGGCCCTATAGTGTCATAATCTATCCCTATAATGTGGAAACATGCTCCTATAAATTTATGACCTATACCTATGTAACATCTAACACTACTCATGCCTATCCATTATGGCAACCTCCCTATACTTGTACCTATGAACCCTCACCAATTGGGTTCACATCCATGGGTTTCCTTCCCCCATCATCCCATTCAAAATCTACCATTACATATAAGGCCTAATACCATGTTGCATATCTATCAACAAAACCTATGTCTTCAATCCTTACTTTCATAGGTAACTCTTCATAATGTAGAACCATCTCCATTGGCTATAGATCTAGAAGTAAAAACTTAGCATCCTCCCATCTATACCTCAAGAATGGATCTAGAATCCCATGTACCAGGTTAACTACCTATAAACCCTATCAAAAGGGATGAGCTAAATCTCATGCTCTCTCCTCTCAAAAATCCACAAGTATTTTTGTATCAACAAAATGTGTTGATTATAGTGGTCCCACCTTGAGGATTCAATATACAACCTTCAAACCACATCTCCAACCACCAAGGCCTCTAATGCCCCTTTAAACCAATCAATGTCTCACACACCTCCTCTAGGTCATGTAAGTGCATAATTGCTCTACCACCACATAAATCCCACCATAAATCCCATCTTGGCATATCCCTCACATGGTAGCCTTAACACCTAGATGTACTCATAGGCCCAAAAGTGTAGCACAAAATCCACATTGATGTCATACCTCCTGTGAGATCTAAACCCCCACAACTCCCTATATACTTGAACCAACAAAACTAACACCTACCTAAACATTATGCGACCCTATAACATCTCCACAAAAACTCCTAGTATAAGATACAAAAACCTCCCACTACTCAAATCTAGCAATGCAAAACATGAGACTGTCATCATCATCATCATAGTCATCAACCTCTAGTCATCTCTAGCTCTATGATATAAAGGTCTATAACTAAAGCCTCTAGCATGCCACTTGATAAAGCCCTGATCCTCACCATATAGGAGCTCTATGTGCTTGTCTCTCTCATCTCTCTAAAAATGGTATATCTTCTCCCCATGAATAGGTATTCATGTGATCATGTGTACATCCTCTAGTAACATTATCATCTTGATAGTTGGTAGGAAAGAGGTGTTCATGGCTAGATTATATCTCTTAATGATGACTATGATCATCTCCACATATATAATCATGTGCTAGAGGTACATCATCAACTCAAGGTTGACCTCCTCCATATATACTTAGTCATCATTTATCATCCCATGGTGGATCTTCAAAAAGATCTAATGAACTAGTTCTTACATCTAGATTTGATCTTGTGCCTACAAAATTCAACATAATAAACACACTTAGTTTTATATTATCTACTTTTCCCATAGACTTCATCCTTTTTTACTTCATTTATCCTACCTAATAACACTTATTTACCCCCATATAAACTAAATCTACCTCTTTTTTAGCCCACCCTTCCACCCCAACTACCCTTAACCTATTGCCTTAAATATGTTCCCTTACTATAACATTCCACCTCAATTATTGCCTTAAACCTTTTGTCAAAAAACCCTTGACTATTTTTTTAACCATAAAAATTCATAATGACTATCAATGGTCGACTGGTCAATTGGCCTATGATATTTGACCATCAATGATTGGATACAACCATTGATAGCTAGGTATAACCACTGAGGGTCACTGTGTGTGACCATTGGTGGCAAATCCCAAACCCTATCTACCCAAAAACTTACCCAACCACTCCTTTGTAATAACAAATTACCCTAAATTTTTCCTCTACCCTACCCTAACCTACCTACCCTCCCAATTTCAATTTTCACCCACAAATTTTAACAATAAATAAATAAAACCTAAAACCCCTCCCCAAACCAACCAAAAATCAATAAAATTCAACTAAAATTGACCACAATAACTAATCTATCAATTTAGGGCAACCCCTACCTCATTCCTCAACCATCATTATGGAGGAATCCTAGGTCATACTACTTGATCATGCCCTTATCTAACCTACATCCTTAGTCTTAGGATAGATCAAATCAACTTAAATCTCACACTCAACCAATCAACAACCACCTTATCATAATTCTCACATAAAATGCCAAAGTCACAAATACATAAGAGTCAAGAGAGTCAAAAGTAAAAAAATTAAAATGACTTGCCTTTTTCACTTTTTATCCTCTACATTTTTAGGGTTTCCAACTAATCATCAATGGTTAGGGTGACTACTGATGGTCAATGTTAGGAACCCTAACCACTGATGGTCAAGATCTCCTCTTTTCAACATTTTGGCACCAACATCTTAGTTCCCACTTTTGGAGATTACCTTCTCTACCTACCATACCAACCATGTCCACCTTGATGTTCACCATTTTGGCCCAAACCATCACATATTTTGTGACAACCTTATCTTGGTCCTTTTGACAACACTAACCAAAATTGCCATGATTGACCATTTAAATTTTCACCACCTAGTTTACACTATACTATTTATGTTTTTTCAAGAACACTTCCTACCTTAGATATGTATAAAAACACTAACCTTGTCTAGGATACTTGATAGGAATAACCCAATCAGTTATGCCTAGCATTGTGGCCCAGTTACCCCATCACCTACATTTTATTTTTACCAACTATGGTAACTTAGTCTATGCATGATCTTGGATATCACACTTAGTCACATTTTTTGTGCATGTTTGTGCTTCAAATTCCAAACCACCATTGTCACCAACCTCATGACTCACTATAAACTACTTATCAAACTTGTACTCTATTTGGTTTTACCTCATCAACTCCTAGTTTGAGGAGGAACACCTCTTCCCATACTCAAGGCAACCAAATATTCAACCTGTAATCCATTTTCATTTTATAGCTTGATAAAATAAATTACATAAAAAAAGGAGAAAATGTAGACACTAGAAAACCACACATGATAGTTCTAGATGTTGAAACACCCCTAAATCAGACCATAACATGGCCTCCAAACATGACCCTAAGTTAGTTTAGCTAACTATATAAACCCAACTCACTAACCTACCCTTTTATTCTAATTAACCTTCAACCCTAGACTATCGATGGTCACCTTGACCACTGACATTCACCTTGATCATTGATGGTCAGGTCCTTACCACCTGAACACTCAAACTCGGTCCATGTGTGACACAAACATATCATAATTTTATTCTTATAGTGAGATAATGCATCAAGAATTAAATTAATGTAATGATTTTCACCCCTTCTAGAACCTACACCTCCATATTTTTTTCTTATAAAATAGAGGATCAAGAGGTGAAAAAAGGATCAAGCAATCCATCCATCTAGGAATTTAGTAATCAGGTAATCAATCTATCAACCAATAGTCATTAGAATCTTCTATCACCAAGAACTTCTTTGCAAGTCTTCCTCCAAAAAGTAGCTATGAAAAATACCTAAACCTTTGCCAAAATTATTCTTTAGGTAAAGTATCATTACTCTAAAAAATCACTATGGCTCAATTTCCAGCTACCAGACAACTAGCTAAGTATATTTCTAGTTTTCAAGTTATGATTATTTGGTTTTTGACTTAGACCCTCTTATGTCATATCTTCTGACCTGTCATCCCTAAATATACTTCCAACAACTTACTAACCCTAAAAATACCTTCAACACCCTAAAACATATATTTTTAACCCTTTTCTAAACATACCCAAAACCCATAGCAACCATCGATGATCACCATAACCGTTGATAGTCTGCTCAACTATTAATGGTCACCTAACTGCCAATAGTTACCTTAATTATCGATGGTCACCCTAATTACTGATGGTTAGTATGGTAGGAAATAACAAGTTATTTTTGCTTGCCTCTAGCTAAATTCCATTTTTTGACTTTCTACCTATTCAAAGACCCTTTCTTGATTTTGTAAACACAACCTAACCTATTTAACATTAGTATTGACCTACTTATAGCTATAATTAGTTTATTTTATTTATCAAGCATTTATTTATTCTTACACTCTCTTTAACTCTTTTATTTCATTTGATGTAATTACTTCATCTTTATTTATTTCAACTTGACTATTCTTAAAAGAGTGTATTTATAGACTCCTAGTAAGCTCACACTTCTTGAATCTAGCTTACGCTAGGTAATCCACCTTACTATCCATCTAACAACCCCTTTTACATTAGTGATTTCTTAACTATAAGTCATTCTTCCTAACATAAATAGGATCTATTTATAATCATCTATATCATATATGCACAAACAAATAGGTTCTTCTACCATACACCAATTTAGTTTCTTACTTCTTTAACTAGAAAATGAATAGAAATTGAGAGAAACACCTTGTTAATCCAAATGACAAAAATCAAGCATAAAAATACAGTAGGGCTAAACACTCTTGCCTAAAAACTAAGGGATAATAACATAGTAAACAAGATCATAAAATAAAAAAAACACAAGTAATTTACTTCCTTTGTCAAATTTAATTCTTGATGGCATAAAGATGTTCATGATTGGTCTATGAAAATTAGAGTCTTTTAGCAATGTTTATCCATGGTGGTATCACTTCTCTAATGGTCACATGTAGTTTGGTATGAATTTTAGCATAAAATGGTCATTATAACACTACTCTCAATGGTCTATTAAATGTATTATAGCAGATTAACCTTACACACAAATGTTTGTTGGCATATGCTGTGGGCACTGATATTTATAGCTTTAAGAAATCACTCTAACCCTAGCGAGGTTAGGTTAAATTATAAATCTGGTTATATCTATGATAAATTAGGTTGAGTATTGGCTAACCCTAGGTTAGGTCAAAGCACTCATGAAATATTGACACCTTAATTTTAGATATTTGTGAGGCATGACAACTCACTTTAGGTAATTTTGAGGTTGTGACTCATATTTTTGGAATAGTTGGGAATTAATAAATCATTTTATTAGTTTCTTTGACATTTGACTTCATATTTGGCTAAAAAATATTTGATAAATGTAATTCACTAATTAAGATTGGAATTTTTGTTTAGGCAAGTTAATTAAGATTTTCAAGGTAATTAATCTTGCTTAGTGCTTTTTTACTTTTGGTGATTATTTTAAATTCTTTGAATTAATAGCTCAATAAGATAAAAGTGTCAAATTACTAGGTCATAATTTGATTAGGTTTGAAACTAAACTAGGTTATGGTTGCATACATGGTAATACACCAAATAAAATAGCCTCATCATATTTGTAGGTAATTAAACTCTTTACATAGATGAATTTGGTCAATTCAAGTGATTTCTAGGATTAACTTATGTCATTTGATAAAAAATGAATTGAATCCTAGTTTAGGAATGAAAGTGGCCATAAATTATTGTATATAGTTTGCCCCTACTTGAGAAGGCATTATAAGACATGTGCATAGTAATGTATTTTAAAATAATTTAAAATAATGAAAAAGACATTAATCTAAATGGTTCATGTCATGAAGGGTGATAGATAATCCCTTGATGCCCCCTCAAGGGAGTGGGAAACAAAATATAATTATTGAACATTCCCTCAAAATGAATAAAATGAAAAAATATAGTGGTAACGGGGTGGAATTTATGAATTGATAAAATTCAATTATAAATATTAATGGTGGTGGAGTCCCTAATTTACCCAAAGGTAGTTATAATCAGTAACAAAGTGTGCGACACTAGTTTACCCAAAGGCATTTATAAGTAATGGCATGGATATTTGCCCTAGTAGAGTAGTGGGATGAACACTAATTTACCCAAAGGTGGTTATAATTTGGAAACAAATGTTAAACACTAATTTTCCCAAATTCAATTATAATTTTGGATGAAGGAATGTGCCCTGGTAGGGTGGGTGGAGTAGGTAAAAATAATGATTTACCCAAAGGTGATTATAATCATTAGAACGAGAAGTAAAAATAAGGATTTTACCACATGAAGTTATAATCATTTAATTAGTTTTAAAAATAATTATTTGCCTAGAGGTATTTATAATGATTCACACATTTAAATCACATGCTTTAAAATGAGTTTGCACGAAGAAGGCATAATATATCACTGATCGATCAAAAAATAAATTTTCCATAATATGGAAAATTGGTAAGTGTAGTTTATGTGAAAAATCCATAAAATAGATTTATTTTGAGTTGGAAAAGGATAAAAACACATTTTTATCTTCAATGTGAGTTTGAAGATGCACATTTGAATAAACATAGGATATAAGTTGAAAATTCATATTGTTAAACGGTCTCAAGAAAAGCCCAAAAAGATGTTCTTGTTATAATACATCTAAAAAAATAAGGCATGTAGGATCAAATGACATGTAAAATGGACCATGTATATGAAAAATACACTTTCTAGAGCATGTGGAATGATCTATAGCCTATAGGGTGGTAAAAATTCAAAATTTTGGCTATATATTGACCCCTAAGGTGAAAAATAATTCATTTTCACCTTAGACTATTAATAATTTTGAGCTTTGGTTTCCTAAGTATTAAGATAAGAAAAATGGCCCAGGGAAGAGTTTGACATCATATTTTGGAGTAGGTGAGTGAGCACATGTGGCACACAATAGGCCACCAATAAGTAAATTCAATTTTATCATTAATGTCAATTTTATAAAATTTATTACATATTGTAGGTCAAAAAATGGTGAAGTCATCATTTGTATTTTAGGGCAAATAGTGGCTTTTCTAGGGAAATTGGAGACTTCATACGAATTTGTCATTCCTAGAAATGGTGATAATGCCAAAACTAGATGAAAATCACCCAAAAAGTGAATTCGCCCATTTTTAGGTGAAGTCATTATTTTCATGGAAAGTAAATGGTGATATCACCAAAAATGTGTAATATTTCCTAAATAATGGCTTTACCCTTTAGGAAACAATGGATTTACCCTTTAGGAGATAGAATCTTCACTCTAAAAGCCAAAAATAGCTAGTTTGAGGACCCAAAAGGAGTCCAACCTCAAGAAGAGGGTCAACTAGGTTGAGTAGGCTAGGCTTAGGCTTAAGTAATTGCATATAATTAGGTTGACATTAAGTTTTCTATGACTTTAGGAGTGACTCTTTGTATTGAGGTATTCGAAGTGACATTCACACTATTTGTAAACCCTTTAGGTCTAGATAGAGGATATGATTTCTTTTTTATATACATTAGACCTTCACAACATGGCATAAATGCCTATCATATGGGTAGATCAAACATATTTGAGTGCACTAGCTGAGTGTTAAAACATTAAGATTTTTACATATATCTAACCTATTGGGGAGGATACTATGACACTTGAATATACTTGCCATATCCTCAAGTTATAAAATCATAGATGATGACTATTATAGACACCACCATCATAGTAGCAAGTAGTTATCAACAACTTATGTAGTTATCAGGTTATCCCCATGTTTCAAGGAAAGGTTGATATAAACCTCATTAATACCTATTAAAACATTTTTCTAGATGATTTACCTATTGGGTATCCATCACCACCAGATCTCATTGATAGGGAGGTTAGTGTCCTCAAGGCCATTATCAACAACATCTTATTGCCTGACAAGAGAGGCTAATATTCCCATATGGGCCTTAGAGGCACATTGAGGAGAATGATTGAATATTCTACACATTTTTCTTGTGGGCCATATATCCCATCATAATTCTATAGTATGATAAGATACTGAGGTGGACAAAGCATTAGGGCTTGCACTCTTCTTATGGTCTAGGGATAGGTGTATATCTTAGTTGAAAGAGCAATAAGTATGCATATAGTATCAGACCCAAAGTAATTAGTAGCATATGATTAGTCTCATAAATGAATAGTTAGGCATATCATAGGGGGGACATCCCATTCTATCATTATATGTTCAATGATCTGACATTATAATTTTTCATTTGGAGTATGTACCTCATATATCATCTACGACGGTTTAGGGATGGATGGTATATGTATTTTATGGCTACCAAATGTTTTCTAATTGGGAGGTAGTCCCATATTATAAAAAATTACCACCCTGATTAGCTACTCAGGTAGTCTAGCTACACATAGGCTGTACTTGAGATGCTGCGATGGTTTTCCCATATTAAAGGAGAAATCAGTTGAGATACTCATGTTATCCCAAAATTTGAGGATATAGTGCGTTATTTTAGTATGCATTGGGTTTTTTGGGCTTATGTAGGAGGAGATACATATTTAGGGGTCACTCTCTCTTACATATATTAGTGGGTATAGGTATGCCCTTTGAGATTGATAGTTATAGTATCGATAGGGAGACATGTTCCCATGGATATCAAGGAGGTAGAGGCTAAGACATCAATCAAAATTGGAAGTACCTATTAGGATAGTGATAGTGAGGCTAGGTATGATGACAATGGAGGAGATGGGGATGGAGATGGAGATCATGGCCTAGATTTGATGGTGTTAGATACTAGCATAGTGGTTATTATAGTTGCATAGGTTAGTTTAGGGTAGGTAGGGCCTTCAAGTACATAGGTAGATATAAGATAGATACGGTCTTCTAACATATCTATAGTGGGACAAGATACTAGTAAGCTAAAGTAGGAGATCATTGCTTGGGTGTGAGAAGTTGTAGGGTTAAATAGGTAGGTGATTGATCTATAGAGCACCTTAGATATGTAGGATGATGATATGACACTAATATAATTAGAGATATTTTAGATGAAGGCTGAGAGATAGGTTAGTATAGGGGTAAGGATAACTCACACCAAAGAGGGATTAGGCCATTAGTGAGCTAGATTAGGCATTGGCTATTGTTGATAGGTTGAGATGAGAGTGAGATGTGTCTTGTGGATATATTACAAATTTTAGGTTGTCCCAAATGGTTAGGTATTTCCTTCAGCACAAAGATAAGTAATATTAATACCATAAATCCTATGAGTCTACCATGCCTAGGGATTAGTAGATTATTAAATTTGAGATCTAGGATGCATAGAGCATAGTCGGTAGATCTAGTTGGTCTCAGACCAAGACACATGTGATAGGTACCTTAGGTTAGTTTTTTCATCATACATGGATACCACCACCAATAACATCAAGTCCATTAGATCCTCCTTTAGCTAATAGTCTCATGGATACATAGAGCCAAAGTTGATCATAGGTATCTCAACATTTTGGCATTTCAACACAATTTTGGCATATGGTATTGTACATATTGTATCATCATTTTGATGTGTTTTTATACACTATTATATATATTTTTTTATGTATTTTGACATTTGATATATATTGACATCCATTTTTAGGGTCTTTCAAGGCCAATGCACATGTATATGATATTCCTATGATATATATGATGCAATGTTTATGTTATTTAGCATTGATTAAAATTATGAATTTTTAACATTATTGATGTTTATTCTCTTGTATGTTATGTGTATTTATTTTTTATTTCATGTTTATGAGATGTTATATTAGTTTTTCATCTTGTTATGTCGTATGAATTATATGTATGCTTATTCAAAGATGCACATCTGCATAAACACATAACAAATCATTTTTACAATTATTTATTACTCATGGATTTGGGCATGATTTTAGGTATTTTTATACTTTGATATATCTTAAAATTACTACCATAACATTTTTATGATAGACTCTGTATGCCTAGTTTTTGCTATAGCTGGTGATATTATGCAATATGGTTATGAACAACTAAAATAGAAATATATAACCTAAGCATGGAAAAAATAATTTAAATGTAAATATAAACAACCTAGGACTAAGCTATGAAAAATCAAATCTAGGATGTAAATACAACAAATAAACCAAGTGTCATATTAAATACAAAATTCACAACCTAAGTACATGATATGGATAATCAAGACATCAGTGGAAAAAAAATTTAATAATCTTATAGAAATCAAAAGACAAAAGGTCAAAATAAAAATAAAATAAACAAATAATAATGAAACAAATAGATAAAAAAAAACAAATAAACAAAACACAAACAAACTATACAAACAAATAAACAAAACTGGTAAACAAACAAAACTAATAAAATAAACAAATTGTATAAATAAAATAACAAATAAGGTTATAAACAAACAATAAGATGAAAAATAAACAAAAATTACTAAACAAATAAACAACAAAACACCAAGAAACAAAAACAAACAAAACACTAATAAACAATATAGACAAAACACAAACAAATAACAAAACACCAATAAATAAAATAGATAAGATAAATAAATAAATAAATAAAGACAATAAAATAGCAATAAACAAAACACTAACAAATAAATAAATAAATAAAAAACATACAAACAAACACTTAACAAACACAAACAATCAACAACAAAACAATAATAAACAAACAAAATACCAATAAACAAAAATAAATAAACAAACAAACAAACACATCATAAACAAATAAAAAAATAATCAACTATAAAGTAGTAAATAACATAAACAAGACAAAACAAAGAGAAAAAATAAAGATAGAGAACATAAAAAAATGAATAAATAAATCAAACAAAACTATAAATAAATAGATCAAAATAATCAAACAACTAAACAATTCAAATCAAAGAAAAATGTAGTAAAAAACTTATTCTAAACACACAAAAACAAACAAACAAAGCTAAATAAACAACAATACACAAATAATGGTTAATCACAATGTTAGTACATATAAAAAAAAAATTATTCATACATGTGTAATATAGGTGTTACATAGATAAAATAACACATGAACAAAAGGCACAAAGTTACCCTTAGGTTATAGAGAAATAATGACACAAACAAGACAATAAATATTGACCCTAGGCTATAAGATAAAATGACACAAACAAATTAAATGGGGGGAATAAAAGAAAAGGAAGCGGTAGTCGAAGTCACTACAGATTCAATATGCAAGTAGGTGCTAACTATATAGTTCCATGGACATGAGATCTAATGTTAACTTTAGGCTAAATGTAGTTCTCCCAGGATATGGGATAAAAGAAATAAGATGATAAAAAAATATGATGTACTTGTAGAGGAAAATGAGAATGATCTCAAAAAATTGTGAGTGCATAAAAAAAGAAGGGGATGACATTCACAATCATGAAATTATCAACACAAACCATTTGTGTATGTGTAAGAGTATGGTTTAGGCAAAAACCACACTAGAAGTTAAGATAAGAGTATCCAAAAATGAACTAAATTGGTAATTCGTAGTGTCTACTACATCTAAGGCTTAGAATGAGAATGAGATCACAAAATGGTGAGATCATAGGATGATGTTTCTCATAAAATGGAAAGAGAATTCAAATAAAAATTAGTCATAAAATGACAAGAGTATAAATAAATCCAAGTGGTCATTAGTGCATAAAATTTGAATACATAATGATCACAACATAAACTCAAAAAATGGTGAAAGCTTATGGCTAAGGCCAATAATAATGGAGAAACTAAATGATAAGTGATTAATCATGAAATAGTTAGGAGTCCCAAAATACTTAAGGCAAAGAAGAGGTCAAAAAATAAAGGAAGGTGAAGTGATCCAAGTATCCAAGTATCTAAGTTTTGCCTACATAGTCTATACGAACCTCAGGCCAATGTAGTTATCTTAGAATTGGTAGGGAAAAGGCCAAGGTGGCATATAAATGAATATAAATAGATAAGATAGTCCATCATAGAAATTTTGATGGATTTGTATCTCACATATAAATTTCAGGCCAATTTTTATGATTTTATGATTTTTAAGATTTTTGAGTCCTTTTACAAATGTTTTGGGGATTTAAAACTATTTCAAATATTTTTAGAATTTTCTAATAATCTTCACTATATTGACAATCACGAGATATATAATTATACAACTTGAAAAATAGCAAGAGCATTCAAACTTAAAATTCTCACAAAATAACAATATTATGGTAAGGAGGTGATTGAGCTAACCTCAACATGAATTGAGTGTTACCTATATAGTCTTGTAGGGCCTCAATTCACTGTAGTTTGTCCTACACAAAAGGTGTCTAACTAAATACTATCATGTTTCAAGAATAGGTAAGTGGAAAGGTATGTCAATAGTAATGGCAAGGTGATGCAACAATGCATGGTAAAGGTGTTGCTCTTAATTTTCGCACAGGTGATTATAATTAGGAAACAATGGCAAAGGGTCAGTGGTACTTATTTTCCCATAGGTAATTTTAATTAGTAGCATGAGGTGGGATTGTAACAAAAAATGAGGGATGTAATTTATATGACCAATTTCATACTACCACTCAAACATTTAATTCTAAAATAACTACTAGAACTAAATCTATCATCGACCACTGAACATGCCTTAAGTAAAAATGATTTAGATCCAAGGCCAATCATGATAGGAACAATTAGGTTAAAATAATTAGATGGTGAATGGTAAATAGCATGATAGAATGGTAATGGGTATAATGTGACAAAACTTAAATAATCATTATACACAATAACTCAAATCCCTTAATCATAAAAATGTTTGATGTGAAATATGTTCATTGGTTCATCAAGTTCATCTCCCTATGGTATGGTGAGCATGTATGGTTCATAGTTTTAGTTAGAAATAACTACATAGGGCCCTAACTAGTTTGGTTTAAACTTTTCTTTTTTCTTTGCTTCAGCATTTACATTATTTTGATTTTATTTTAACACCAAGTCACCAAGCTCAAATTCATGATGCTTAACACACCTGTTATATTGTCCTTTTGATTGGTTTTGATATGCCTGAATATTATTCAAGGTGGCCAAGAATTTTTCATCAAGTAGATCTAGATATTAAAAGTGAGCTAATCTATAGAATTTATCATTGATGATGTGTTGTAATTAAATTTAGAGAGAAGTAAACTCAACCTCGATAAGAAGAATTACCTTAGTGTCATAAAAATGAATAGGGTGAAGCTTTTTTTAGAGTATGGAATGTGTTATAGTAGGTCTATAGGGCATTAAATATATACAAGTACCAATTACAACCAAAATCATTAACAATATTCTTCAAAATATTGATAATGGTTTTATTAGAAACCTCAATTTGGCCATTTCATTATATGTAGTAGGTAGTAGATAAATGTTTTTTGATGTGGTATTAGGTACAAAGTGATTTCACATCTTTTTTTTTAAATGATCCTCTATTATTATATATAATGTCAAATGGGATACCACAATGGCAGATGAAATGGTTGAATATGGACTTGAAGATCTACTTACTAGTTACATAAGTGACATTAATGGCTTCCATCCACTTAGTGAAGTACACAATAGCATCTAGGATGTATTTATAGCCATCAAAAGATTTAGGATTGAAATTACCAATGAGGTTGAGTCCCCATGTTTATAATGACCATGGTGTTGTCAATGGTTTGAGTGCTTTAGATAGAGCATGAATTAGATTGGCATGCTTATAACACTTGACACACCTGCTCACACATGTATCTTCCTCTACTTCCATCATTGGCTATTAATAACTAGTACATAGTGATTTTTTTACTAAGATTTCCATGTTGGTGTGGGCTCCACACACTCCTTCATGTATTTCCCTCAATGCTAGTCTCGATTCTTCGAAAGGTAAACAATGAAGTAAATTTACATCATAGCTTCTACACTATAATGTTGTTCTAATTAGGTTATAATGAGAGGCTTTGTGAGCAAAGGCATTTTTTTACATGATAAATCAAGAATCATAGTTTAGTCTTGAAGATAGGCATATATAAGTACCACAAAGATGTGGGACTAATAATGTCACAAACCATATTTATGGTTAGTTATTCATGTTCTAGTATTAAGATATGTTCAACAATAAATTGGTAATCCCTTAATCTATCTGTGATCTAAATCATGGATCTAATAGTGGTCATAACATCAATTATTCATTTATTAGCCTGAGGTATTCTTTCAAATTAGATGTTGATAATCTATTTCTTAAGAGTATCAACCATATCTTTATAGGGCACTAACTTCTTATCTTTGTTTTGTTACTAGTTATTACTTGATTAATAATTAATTAATAATTATCATACACCATTAAATGTTGAGTGTTCCATTGTATTGCTTGATGAATCTCTATAATGAGTGATTCATAATTGGCCATGTTATTGGTATAGGTAAATCCAATACAAAATAACTTAGGAATGAGATCCCCTTGCGACGTAATAAAAAAATATTCTAGCACTTGAGCCACAAGTTGTGAATGATTCATAAAAGTACATCTTCCATTTTTTGGTCTCAAGAGGTGCTTTTGCTTCTTCAACAGTCATAATGGCCTCATTTGAAAATTGAAATGTAAGGGGTTAATTATCCTGAAGAAGAGCTTTTTCAAGATGATCTACAAGTACTTTCACCTTAATAGCCTTCTGATTGGCATATTTAATTTCAAAATTTCTCAATAACATGATTTAATTTTCCATGTAGCCTTATAGAGATGATTTATAAAGTAGATACCTAAGACTATTCACTCTAGCAATAATAATGGTCTTGTTGTTTAGTATATAATGACTTAACTTTTGGGCTATGAACACCATTGCTAAATAAAAATCTTAATTAGTGTATCATTACTCTCATACATGACCAATGTTTGACTCAGATAATACATAGCATGGTATTTTCCCTATTCATCATGTTGTGCTAAAAGTGCCTCTAGGTCATTCTCAATTGATGATAGGTAAATAAGTAATCACTTGTTTGGTAACTAGTAGCTAATTCACAATTGGATATGCTTATCTTGATAAAAAAAATAAGAAGAGTAACCATGGAAATGTACCTTCTACCTCATTTAATTATCAACCTAGGGATGTAGACTTGATAAGATGACTTCACTGTATGTGCACACTCAATCTCTAATTTAACATTTTGCTAATTGTATCTAATATGCTGAAGTAAAATAAATGAAATGATTGAAATTAAACATAAAAAATTAAAATAAAATAAATTCTTATGCATGGGAAGATTCTTAAAATAATTCTTAAACAAGAATGTAACTCACATAATTCATAATTCAATTCTAATGAGTAGCTGACTCTCATTCTCTTTTTTCCTATATTATGCTATTTCTATTCCTCTTTTCTATTCATTCAATATATATGATTAAAATGCTTGTAGTTAGACATATCCAACATATAGGTTGGGATTCCACTCTCTATCATATGGAACAACATAATTATATAGGTAGAACTCATACAATTGTGCTTATTCTTCCTGAAATCTAACTTTATAAATGGAAAACAAGGAAAGGGGATCAATAAATTCATGGGGCATATCACCATAAATTTTCATAAACCTGAACTTGTGCCATTGTTCTTTAAGATAAACTAAATAAAAAAAATTTAGGAGGCTTTAAATCAAGGAGTTCTTTGTTATACTAGTCATGTCCTCAACTTTCTATTTTAGTTTGGTGATGCTCTCTTCCTTCAACTTGTTTTCTTCTTTCAATTTCCTATTTTCTTTCCTTTGTTCCTTCAAAGATTCAAATTTATTATCCATCCAATTCAATAATTTAGAAGATATTAAAAAATAGGAGTGATACTTGACCTCAGTGGTAGCTTTAGGTTCCTCTTGTTGATTGACCTATATAGAATGTTGTAGAATGTTGGTTGCAGTGTGATCCTCCACTGAGTTTTGTAGCTAACAAGCTATTACAACTAGTGCATTCAGACCTCTACTAGATTGATATTGTATTTGCTTTCTTAGTTTCTCAATTTCTTTAAATGCTTCCTCAAGAGTGGAAAATTCCATTTGCACTACTTAAATTTACTCTAATTGTTCATTTTCTTCCTATACTAGTTCCTTATGCAACTCTTGTTCTAATTCTTCCTATACTAGTTCTTTTTTTAACTCTTGTTGTATTTTTTCATTGTGTTCCACTTGTTCTTATTCCTCATGCATTTATTCAATATTTTTCTCAACTTGTTCTTCTTAGTCATGCATTTACTCAAGATTGTGTTTAATTGGATCCTCATGAAATTCTTTAAAACTATTCTCAAATTATTTTGCTTCTTCCTAATGGAAAATAAGAGAGCATTCTTCCTTGTATGTTTCAGTCTCAATAGATTCATTTTTACTAGCATTCCTTTCTTCCCTAGATTATTAATTTATTTGAATAATGGAAGAAGGCTTAGTTCTCATTTTTCTCTTTAATCTATGAGATCTACAAGAAGTGGGGGTTAATTTAGTCTTCTTGGAAGAAGATGGAAATTCTTCCTCAATCTCATCTAAATCAAGACAAATAATGAGTTTCCTCTTTTTCCTTCTCTCAGAACTTGCTATAGGCTCTTATATTGCTACAATAATACCTTCTTCTATAGGTTCTTATGTGGCTATAGGAAGGATTTCTACTACAAGTTCTTGTGGTTGTATAGGGAGGGTGTCTTATAATTTTTACTCCTAAACTTTCAATTCTTATTTTGATTCATTTCCTTATTTCTCACTCTATTCATTACTTGGTATTTAGATAAATTCCTCCCAACTGATGTTGGGTCTAGTTCTTTACAAATAGTCTTGAAAAAGTAACTAAATGAGACAATGGTAGGAGAGATATTTATAATTACCTTTTTATAAAGCCTTCAACATTTTAGTGATCATATGAAGCAAAAAGTTGTGAATATTTATCTCCACTCTGTGTCGCAAATGATTCAATTACTTGAAGTGTATGACATGCAACATATAATACTTTCCTTCATCGATGAAATATCTAGAGATAAACTCGATAGCCTTAGCCCATCTTCTTGGTAAAGATAACCTTGTGATGCCATATTTTGAGGTTTCTAGGCATTCATTTACTCTGTTAAGCCTTCATCTCTCAATATCAATGGCATATTTGTCTTACCATTACTCCCTTGTTCTAGGTAGTATAGTTACTTTGTTGATAGTTGTTTTTGTTAGCTTTAATTCCATCCCTTTTACCATGGATAAACTATTATGTGATGTACCAAAAAATTCTCCCATAATTCCTTCATCTAGGGACTCTATTTTCTCAAAATAATTCATCCATTCTATGTGCCATAACAAGGGCAAGATTTTTAGGTTGTTGGTCAAGGGAGTAATATCTAGTGGTTCATGTTTCAACAAATTGCCTCCCATATTGTGAGTTGTAGGTTTGGATACTTGTAGCAAGGTTTTTGGGCAATGGTGGAATAATTTGTGACATTTACATTAAGAGGTGAAATAATCATTTTGAATTAATGAAAATTCTCCCCCCAACTTAATATATCACTTGTCCTTGAGGGATGAAGGCCAATGTGCATAAAACACTCATGGAAAGAGTAAGGGGTGGTACCAAAAATTGTATCAATGGTCACGTCAATAATGATAAAGATAGTAAGAAGACATGATAAGGAGAGGATATAGTAGTGCATTGATAGTATTAAGTCTCATCATATTTAGAAATAATTAAAATGTATGATAGGAGATAAATATAGAATAATTATTGTATTACCTATAGAAATACCTTTCATAAATATGCAAATGATGACATGAAGTGGTGATCATGGCATACACTAGTGTTTGAGTGGTATAAAATGCTTGATATAGGATGGAATGTAGGAAGACATATTGTAGAAAGATATGTGCCTTGCAGTAATAAGTTCTATCTTACAACTATAGTTTTATCTTGAAACAATACATTTTTCACCTATAGTGACAAGTTTTACATCCTGTAGTAAGAAAAAATGTATTTCTTCTCCAAGGGAATGAACTGCAAGCAAAAACAAGGAAAAACAAAACATTTTTTTAATGAATATTGATCAGCTACTGACATGGTTTTCTAAAACAACATCCTTCAACAATTCCTGAAGGTTTTCATTTCTAAATTTTTTAAAAATATTTTCTAGTCCAAACTTTAAATAAAATCACAAGAATCTAGAGGGAACCAAGCCATTGGAAATTACTTATTCTTGGCTATAGGAAACTTTATTAATATTGGAAAATATTAGAGAAGGTTTGACATAAATACCCTTTGACTGTAGGAAGAGGTATATTTAATTCATAACAAAGAGATAGATGTTATTATTTAAGAATTTGGTGAGTGAGAGTTTCCTTAGAGAATGGTTTCTTATACAACTTGATCCTATGACCATTAACACGTAGTTGAAACTAAATAGAATTAATGGTTGTGAGCTTTACAACTCCATTGTTAGAAAATCATTCGATCTCATAAGGCCCAATCCATCTAAACTATAGATTTCATGTATGATCCTTGTATTTAGAGTAAGAAAGGATTGCCTAGTCTCCCAATTATAAATTCTTATTCTTGATGTTCCTATCATGCCATCCTATATGTTATCTTTTCACTATTTTAGTATGATGAGGTGTTTCCTTTATTAATTCATCAAGTGCAATCAGTTACATGATCCTGTCTTATTGAGGTTGAGAAATATCCAAGACCAAATGAAGCATTATCCTCAATGTCATATGTTCAAACTCAATGGGTAGAATAGGATTTTTACCATAAACTAGTTTATATGGAGTGAAACTAATTATAGTTTACTAGGTGATTCTATAAGCCCAAATTGCTTCTAGAAGATGAGTTGACCAATATTTTCTATGGAAGATGATATTATTGTTGAGGAAATTTTATAATTCATGATTTGTCCTTTACACCTAACCATTTTACTAAGGATGGTATGGGGTAGATTTCTTGTGTCTAATTTCATATTCTTTTACCAAGGAAGCTGTGAGATCTGATGTGAATTGTGGGCCCTTGTCTGTGACTATTTCTCTTAGAACTCCATAGTGGGTGAAAATTTATTCATAGAGGATTTCAACTATATTTTCATCTCAGACATGGGTTAAGGCTTTGAACTCTACCCATTTGGTGACATAATCAATGCACACCATTATATATTCCTTATTGTTAGATTTAGTATCAATGGAACCTATAAAATATAGTCCCCATTTGTTAAAGGGTTCTAGAACCAGTTGTGGTTTTAATGGCATTTCATCAAAGTGAGTGGGCTTTCCCATATTCTATAATTGATCATATTTATGGGTGTACATCATGGCAGGCTTATGGAAAGAAGGATAATAATATCTAGCACTCAGTAATTTTATAGTAGTTTGTTTGGTAGCAAAATGGCCCCCATAGGGCTCATCATGGTAGGCTTTGAGAATGTCAAAATATTCATCTTCTTGGATACATCTTCTCATAACAAAGTCTAGTATAGTGATAAAGAGATATCTTGAAATCTAAGAATAATAACTACTCTTTTGGATCAAGTGCTATTTATTTCTAGGTGAGAAATATTGTGGTAGTGATCTTACAATAAGATATTTATTAATATCTATGAACCAAGGAGTTTGAATTATTATAGCATATAAATGTTCATCAAGAAAACAATCATCAATAATAAGACTACGTTCATCATTTTATAATAGACATAGAAACTCTGCTACTACATTATCTTTACCAAGTCTATCCATAATGTTAATATCAAATTCCTATATAAAAAGCAACCAATGAATTATCCTACCTATTACAATAGGTTTGTTTATTAAATACCTCATTGTTGCATGATCATTGTTGATGAATACTAGGCATCCTATAATGTAGTGTCAAAATTTATTGATCACATATATGACAGTGAGAAATTCCTTCTCTATTATAGTGTAGTTTAATTCAATCCATTGAATATTCTTATTTATAAAATAAATTACATAACTTAGAGATTCATTTTTTTGGCCAATGATATCTCCTAGAATGGTGTCTGATGCATCTATATGAATGTGAAAAGGCTTCTTCCAATCAGGCCCTCTCATAATAGGAGTTGTTATAAGTAGGTATTTGAGTTTCTAAAAGGCATTTTGACAAATCATTAGTCTGTCTAAATTTAACATCTTTAGTACACAATCCAAACAATGGGGTGGCAATTTTACTAATTTTTTTGATGAATCGTCTATAAGAAATAACATGTCCTAGAAAACTTCTAACATCATTTTACTTCTTTGGTGTGGGTATATCTTTTATGATATTTATATTTTTTGGGTCAACTTAAATTCAAGTAGGGGATATGAGATGTCCTAACACAATCCCTTTAGTCATAAGCATGTAACACTTTTCATTACTTAGAGATAATTGATGGTCCTAGCAGTGTTGAATAACTTTCTATAGGTTGGTCAATGTTTCTTCAAATATCTGCCCATAGATAATGAAATCATCCATGTATATTTCAACATAGACATGGGAGAGATCAAAAAATATTCTCAACATATCCCATTGAAAATTAGCTGGGGCATTGCAAAGACCAAATGGCAAGACAACACAGGCATAGGTTCCCCAAGGGAAAGTAAAAGTGGTTTTGGTTTAGTCTTATGGATCAATTCATATTTGATTATAACCACTATATCCATTTAGGAAAAAAAGTACTTCTTTTCTACTAATGTATCGAACACTTGATTAACAAATGGAAGGCGAAAGAGATCCTTCCTAGTAGTAGCATTCAATTCTTTGTAGTCAATATAAATACACCATTTGCTTCCTTTATTAGGGACAATGACTAGGGAAGAAACACACTAGTTTTCTAAGTAGGATAAACAAATATTGCATCTAAGAGTTTTTGTAACTCAATTTTGATAATCTCTTTGATTGTAAGATTCATTCATCTTTGGGGTTGGAGAATAGGTTTGCATTCTTCCTTAATGTAAATGTGATGCATGCATAAATCTAGGTGCATTCATCTCATGTCATGGTAATCCTAGGAAAATGATGTTGTGTGCCTTCTCAACATTTTAAGTAACTAAATTTCTTACTGGGGTATTAAAGAAGTGTTGATGTTGAGAGGTCCATTTGGCAGGATGTCTACTTATTTTGTTAAAAAAATCATGGTCTATACATTGGTAATTAAAGGAGCATAACTGCATTGATGAGGAAGTAATTGATGGAATGCACAAATGTCTCTTGTATTTTCAACAAAATTATTCTTGGGAAAGGTATTCTAAAGAGGGCATGGTGTACAATACAATAGGTTGGTTGTTATAGGATCCTATCGATAGGTGTTTTGAAAGATACCAATAAGGATAGTGTATTCTTCTTAGTCCTATAGAGATGGACTCTGGTTAATTGTACATATAATTTGGTCATGATGTACTCTCCAAAATAGGTAGCAGTATCCAATCAAATAGAAAATTCTTACTTGTGGTCTTTAAGAGGAATGAGATTCCTCAATCCTATAAAGTCACATATAGTCTCACCATTTTCAAAATCAACTAAGGCAATTTTACTCTTGTTGGTCCTAGTCTATCAATTATGGATGGTAAAATATTAAATGTAAAGGTTTATAAACATGGTTAACAATGTAAACAATATGGGGGTTAAAAAAATTTATAGTGACAAGGTCATCATAGATGTTATAATTTAACCCTATATCACTACCAAAATTTCCTTTACTAGTTGTTGGAATTATAATGTGAATAAGGTATATTGGGTCACCCCTAGGTGGTTTAAATCTAATACCATGGGTTCCCTTATACTTAGTCATTGAGACTATTTTTATCTTGCTTTGTTGATGTGTTAGAGGTATAATCATTGGGGGTTAAATCAGTGAGCCTAGATAATTCAAAATTAATTTCAAACCTTTCAAAACTCTTAATCAATTACCACAATCATTCATGAATCATACACATCATTCATATCAATTAACAAGAGAGACAATGCAAGATCAAGCATATAACACATGGCATTGTGGGAAACCCTCTTGGGGGATAAAACCCAATAGAACCTACAATTGGGATACTATCTTATAATAGAAATAACTAATTTGGACCAACTACAACTGATCAAGGAACTACCATCCCTTATTTTAGTAAGACTATAACCCCATAAGGATCTACTATACCTATCTAGCTAAGCTACCACAACAATTAGACTTTTAACAAGTTTCACCTTGTAAAGAGACTACAAACCCTTTAGATGTTGAGCTTCCACAACAACACCTATGAACCTCTCCACCTTTGAAATGATGTCTTTAACACCTGATGATGGACCTCTAATTATTACTCTTTACCTTCACTCACACTTAATCTTTAAACCTTAAAGAGAACTATTATGACATTATAGATATGACCTACAGGTCATACACACCATCATCAACCTACTCTACCCTTCAACCCATCTATTGAGAACACATAATGTTCACCTTGCCTTTGCTCACCATTCACACTCACTCAAACAACCTCTTGAACATACTCACTCATTCTACCTCTTCTAGGCTTATTAGGTCTAATGAACTATGTGATCATCTTCATCACCTTGATTAGAAAAGCATTTCTAATTCTCTTCACTCTTTGTTGGTCTTTATTGAACTGTACCTTCTCTTTCAAAATGTCTCTTCCTTTCTTTTGCTCCACATACACAGACCACTCTCAAGTCAAGAAACCACCTCCTTTGGTTTCATTATATATAGATTCATTATGAATATTAAAATCTTGGATGGACATTAGGCATGAATTAACCCTTAAGGCATATCTCACATTAATACATAGATCAAAATAATATTCATATGTTAGCCATAACATCTATGGGTCACCCTTAATTAGCTACACCTTTCAATTAGCCACTTGTAGCTCTTATAGGTCTTATGGAGACCTATTCATCCATTTAGTACTTAAATGAGAAAATTAATAGCACATGACCACTTTCAAATACATGGGTCCACTCCTTATGTCCCCTTAGACATCCTCAAATGATCATAGTATGTTGGGGCCCATTTCGAGCTAAGTGGTGGATTTGTGCCAACTCAGTACACACCGACGTGTGAGGCAATCATGGAGGGTGATTGTTGTTTTATATTTTAGCAATGCCAGCTAGATAGATGCTAAAAAATCTAATCAACATTGAGAAACATGCACATAAGACAATGACCATCCATTAAAGACAAGTGGATCCTTTTGAATCATGTAGCATTGGGAAATGGGTGCACAAGAAAATGATTGCACATTAAATAAAAATTCTAGTGGAGGTGGTAGGATGTGTACCTCTAATTCTAGCTTAGTAGTTAGTGTGCTCCATTCCCCATGAACCTAGGATGCTCTAAATCCTATAAAAGGAATCCAAATTCAGTTGAAGAAAGAAGAAGAACTATAATAGTGAAGCTTTGGTGAATTAATGCTAGATAGTTTCCATTAGAAGATATACGCAGTTAGGGATGCTTGTAAATCTCCCCTTTTTAGTACCCAAGCTCACCTATGAGCCTATAGTAGCTTAAGTTGAGCTTATGCTCAATTCTATTGTTGTATTTTTATTTTTGTTTAACTTATTTTTTTGAATAATGCCTTATATTAATGGTTAATGGATTAAATGGTTAAGTCTTAGAATGATATCTAATTGCATGCTTTGTTTTATCGAATGTATGTATTGAGATCTTGTGAGCTTCCAACCTGACTCATTCATGGTGAACCTATATCTAGCAAAGCACTCTACACCCATGATATGAAATGAATTAAGTATGGTTAAGACCCTATGCCCTGAATGAAACTTGCACCTAAGTGCAAGACCATGCCTAATCCTCGTAACTCAACATCTAATTAGCCCTCAAGTGATTTAATGTCATTAAGCCCATAGAACCCAAGGCTTAGAACTATGAAAGCATAACCATTGCTACACTAATCCAAGCTCTTGAAGAATAGATTTGTACCATGGAAAAACTAACCTAACATAAAACTTGGTCCCTTCTCTATTTTTCTTTGGGTGAGAACATAAGGCTTACGCCTTATGTATATTGATGCTAGTGCATCTGAGTGCTAAATATTGAGTACCATAAGACTAGTTAAGTCTTGTGCCCCATTGAAACAAGCCTAAAACTAACCTAGATAACTAGGTAAGTATGTGACTATTCCCATAAATTATAAGGCAAAATTTTATACAACATTTTGGTTTCATTACCAAGACATATTGAATTTTTTTCTACAATGATGTACCAAAATAATGCTCTAACTCTCCCTTGATAATATTGAGTGCTGGATAGAATGAGTAGAAGATAGATTTGCACTAAGGCATCTAACTTATAGATGTAAGAACCCAAGGAAGTGGTCTAGAACCACTTGTATGATGCCATGTATGAGGTTTTCTTTTGTGAGTTTCTAGAGCAAGTGTACCATTGGTTGGCTATTTATGTAACCCATAGAAGTTGAAACTATAGGCAATGTCTCAAATGGACAATAGAGTGCCTAGAGAGGTTTGAGAATTTATATGCCACCTAGATAAGAGATACAAAAAAATGGTGATAAGGGGTGTTAAATAGATATATGATTGATTTTTTGGTATCAACATACTCCTACCTTAAATAAGTAGAGTACAAGTGCTTTTATGAGCCAAGAGCTGTATTTATGAAAGAACCCAAAATCAAACTCAAGAAGTGATGGTAGATTATAACTTCAAAATAATGAAGATGTAAAGATAAAGTCCTCTCACATATGATAAAGACAATAGGGTAGAAGGGGACATGTATGTGAGGTGAAATGGAATTAGATGAACATATTGACAACTAGGAGCTCAAGCGATAGGGTTATAACAAGAAGAGGTATAGATTGATAGAAGATATGGAACTTAAAAGTGTTGAGAGGACTTGTAATGAGTGGGAAGGTCATGGGGAAGGATATCTTAAATGAAATCCACACCTAGAGGAATTAACCCTCAAATACTTAGAATAGGATCCATAGTTGATGTGTGAATGCTCAGGGTCCCTTTAGAAACTGACCATTAGAGATGTTCTAGATGCACCTACCCCCTTTGAAATTATAGTGTGGTATCATGTACTAGTTTCTCTAAAGTAAAATAGAATATTGAAAACTAACCTTATTGTCGATGTAGACTTTGATCGCTTTATAATTTTGGATAAGAACATCATGATTGAATAAGTCATCACATACAAAGAGGTAAGTGAATATACCTATAAACCATGAATCACTAACCTAATTAAATATAACATGAGTTAAATCACCCAAGTTTAACCAATTTTAGTGGTGTAGCCTAGGAAATAGGCTATAAGAAGAAGCCATGTGCCATTAGTCAATAGTATAGTGATGTCATCTTTTATGATTCTAGTAGTAACCACTAGACCAATGCTTGGCCTAGTGACTAGAGGCCTTGGAGGACTAATGTAAGGACAAAAACTAAGAGGAAAATCACCTTAGGCATTGGCTACTCCTTAGCCCCATATCTATTATGTGATGGCCATGCACCTACTAGAGTATCAAAGTTTGGAAAATACTAAAAATCATGTGTTCAAATGTGAGTTATAATGTCACACTTGAGGAATAACTCAATCTGAGCATAAGGCAACTTAGTTTGTGACAACCTTGCTTGATCACACACATACTTAGTATAGGAATTTTTATCTTAACTAGACTATGGTTGATTATGACACATTAAAGGGATCCTTCCTAAAAGAGTTCTATATGCCTAAGTTTGAGTAGTAGAGCATTACCATGCTTAAAGAGATCAACCAGGGATTATCAAAGACCATGCACTTGTGGGATGCTAGATTCAAGATGCTCCTTTCCAAGCTCCATTATGACATTCACCCCTCCCAACATTTGCAATGGTTTATATGAGGATTGATAGTGACTTTTATAAGGGTGTTATTTATGAAACATTCATAGATCCTCAAGAAGTGCTTGAAGCCACACTTAGCACCAAGGTAGTTTGGAGTGTCAATAAAAGCATTAGCCCATTCATAAAGGCATAAACTACATTAATGGCCTCCCAACTATATAATCTAACTACTATTTCATCACAAGATGCTCAAATTAGGTTATGGTGTACTAAGTTCAAGATGGATGGGAATAAGAGAAATAACTACCCTTGGAGACGTGCATATACTACTTCTCAATTGTGAAGTTTTTCATTAGGTGCATGATGTTCAAAAATACCCTTTGTTACAATGTGCTAGTTAGGTCAGCACAACCATCTACTACAAGTTATGTGATGCCTACACTCATAACACAATTGACTACTAAGTTATTGATGAAATGTGTCATAACATGGAGAGAGGTGCACACTAATCCACTACAATAGTTAGAGGGTAGGTGAACAAGAAAATGAGGGTTACGGCTAATATAATGCTAGCTTTGGGAATAAAAGAGGCACTAGAGAGTGAGGTAGAGGACACAATGGAGAAATATTCCCACCATGATCATGATATAAGTGTAGGTCAACTAAACACTATCATCATGACTATTTAATGCATCTAACATGCAAGTATTATCGAGGACTACATCTAATCAAGGAATGTCATAACTTATACAAAAAGCTAACCCTAGGAAAAATGGCACCAATAGGGGTGAAGGGATGATAAATCATGAGCTTAAATATACAAAGTGGGATCTAAAGGTGAAGCCAACATATGTAGAACCAATTATAGTGTAAGAAATCACATATATTGGGTTTACCACTCAACCAACAACTGTACCAACACAAAAGTTGTGCCTAGAATATGGAAAACCAATCCACATCAAACACATCATGTGGCCTAATCCAAAAGTTTCACCCTACCCTAACCTATCATTTCAAAAGGACATTCTACAATAAGTCATTATAATAATACAAAATTTGTAGGGAGAACTCAAATTGGCCATAGATCTAGAAGCACATGCCATCACCTCATGCAAAAAGAAAGATAGCTAAGAGGTTGAAGTATAAGAGTTGATAGAGATCATGTGCCTTCTATAAATATATGGGATGCTTCCCCTATTAAATTTTTTTCTCTTAGAGCATAAAGGGAATAAGCCAAGTGAAGTTGTTGAGCCCCACATAATTGAAGTTGTTGCACCACATATGGAGTGGGTGAATGAAGTAATGCATACTCAGAACATAGAGTATGACCAAGAGCTATTGGTAAATACCACTATTAATGGATATTATATCTATGAGGTGTTGATTTACATGATCACAAAGGTCAAAATTCTGACCAAAAATGCATGGGAGAATATGGGTAGGCTAGCCTTGAGACCTTCTCCCCATATACTCTTCATGGCCAACAAGACACGAGCACAACCAATAAAAATTATGTAAGGCTCCATTATAGTTATTATGGGTACTAAATTTCATGTTAACTTTGAGGTTATTGAGTTAGTATAATAGGATAACTAACCAGTGCTTCTAAAAAGGCCTTGGTGTTATGCCAACAATGCAGATGTGCACTTTAAGAAGTGATACATGACCTTCGAGAATGGAAAGGAAAGGGTAGTAATCCCCCTTTTAAGTGACCAAGGTCCCCTTATGTGGAGATCATTTATATATAGGATGATACCAACCATATTTTTAATATCATGGTGCAAAGCATTGAGAATCTCCATCCTTCTGATCAGGGAGTTCTTTCTTGGGAGGATGGGTAGTCGACCTTAGACACCACCAAAATCAATTGAGACAAATTAGTTAAATAGATGTATCAGACCACTTTGGGATGCATTTCTACAACCCACATTTGTAATATTACTATGACACTTCATGGCCAATCTCGTGTTCCTCACAACATAAGACCCACCATAATAGGGTCAGCACCCTCTCCCCCTAGTAATACCATGTCAGGTTCACATCATGTTGCTACTCTATTTTTGTGGGTTACTAATCTTGAACAATAGTACCTTTCTTACAAAGGCTCCTCACTGACCCAAAATTATAGTAATATATTTAATCACCCATGAATCACCATCCAAGGCCCTTTGCCTTTTTCTTCTAATTATAATGGCTCCTTGACACCTCTAGGTTGTGAAGTTACAATTAGACACCCATAAGTTACCATCCATAGCCATTCACCCACTTCTTTCATAAACCCAATGAGAACCTTGTGCCAATGGTTCCAAAGCTTAATATTATCCCAATAAAGACTAAAATAGTTCAATCCATAATTCAAAGGCCTTATAGTATAATGGATTAATTATATAAAACCCCTATACAAATTTTCATATTAGAACTCTTACAGACATCTAATGTCCATAGAACCATGTTCAAAAAACTTTTAAAAGAGTTTATTATGCCTAATGATATAAGCCTTGATCAGTTCTAGAACCTAGTTAGACATTTGTCTTCATTTTAGCAAATTATATTTGATCAAAAGGACATGTCCACCCTTGGCCCAAACCACAATAACACACTATACATTGAGATAATCATTACAAATCACAAGATCAAGTGGGTTATTATAGATAATGGTTCAATACTAAACACCATATATCTTAAATTAGTATGATGATTGGGTTACATGGATAAATAAATTTGACCAAAATTTATTACAATCAAGGCTTATGACAATGTCGAGAGGGAGTCATTCGGTATAATTTCTTTATCAGTCATGGTTGGGTCTATTTATCATCACACATATTCCATACTATGGATATTGAGATTCCTTATAAAATACTTCTTGGTCATTCTTATATCCATGTAGTACAGGTAGTTCCATCTATTCTTCACCAATGCCTTAAATTTTCCCATATGGGATCAAGGTTGTTATTCCCACTGATCATCAACCCTACCAGTATTGCAAACATCTTGAAGTAGAGTTTTGTAATTATAACTATTTAATAGGTTCAAAATTCATTACAAAGAAGAAAAAATCCATTATTTTTCATCCATCTTCATCTAATTATATAGACCCTGGTGATCTATCCTCTATTTTGACTGATCTATTTCATATAGCCCTGGCTAAGAATGTTATTATTAAAGATGTAGGAATTTCCACATACCATCTAAAGGAGATCCTCCATATTGAAAAGTTACCAAAATCCCCTAACACATTTGGTAAACCTAAAACCTCCCAGACTCCTAATAGACCTAATCAAATTTGGCAACTAAAGAAGAAGTAACCCAAACCTCCTGTGGTTTTTGTACCTATAATTGCACCAAAGAAAGATCAAGAGGCTTTTACCAAGGGAGATTGGTTATATTATGAGGACCCTACAATTTTTTTTTAGAATCCAAAGTATCCTATCCCTAATAGGATAATGGATCATCTTGACTATATAAGGAAAGGCCTTGGCCCATAGGCGCAAAGAATTTTAGAACCCTTATCAACTAGAGCTATCAACTGGAAGCATGGTCTCATATTTCAACCACCAGTGGATGACCTCATGACATTTAATATTGACTCTTCTAAAGTGACTAGTAATGAGAATCCTAACAGTGACACAATGTCTCATTATAGACTTTTTGATGAGCTTGTTGACTCAAATTTTTTTGATTCAAATGCCATATTGACCATAACACCCATTGGTGCTTCTCATATTAAATCAAACCCTCACTGTAACTTATGACTTTTCCATCTTGAACTCATATATTTTTTCAGCAAAATTTAGTCATATGCCTCGATGAGTTCCAAAATGAAGAATCGATAGTATAATACATGGGCCTACAAGATGCATTCCCTATTGGTGATCATAAGTAGGGTTTTGATTTTTCATTGAATTATTCTACCTAGTTTAGAGAGAAAGAAAACTTTATTGGTCATAATAAATAATAAACATCAAGATCTTCAAGTGAAAACCTCTTTAAGGCCCTTATTGATCACAGAAAAAGTAAATAAAAAGACAAGCATTTGAGTGAAAACCCATTTTAGACACTCCCAAGTGGGAAAGTTTGCTCATCACCTTAGGACATAGAATGTCCATCTATCCCAAGTTTAATAGCTAGTACAATAATCTCTTCATAACAACATAAAATATTTGAGCATCTTGTTCTTGATTTTTTAGAGGTCTTTACCTAAGAAGGTAGATTCTATTTCTTCATATTATCTAAATCTTTGGGAAGAATAACAAGAAGATATAATAGAGGAAACTGATCATGATCACACATTGCCTACAATTCTAAATGATGGATCCACACTTCTTATGGAGGGTACAATAGAAGTAAATTTGGGAACCCATCAGGATCCCAAAATTGTTTATCTTAGAGATTCTCTTACTGAAGTAGAACATGAAAATATTATATCCATTCTTAAGGATTATATAGACATCTTTGCATGGGTATATTCTGACACTACAGGCTTGGATCTAGATTTAGTTGTACATCATCTTGTTGTTCACATTGATGCTAAACCAGTCAAGCAAAATTTGAGAAAGATGCATCCACGCATTGCCCTTTTGTTTAAGGCCAAGTTCGAAAAATTATTAGGAGCCAATTTTATCAGACCAATGGACTAATCTGAATGGATTTTTAACATAGTTCTAATAAGTAAAAAGACCCTAGGCATATGTGTTTGTACGCATTTTTGTGATATCAACAAAGCATGCCCCAAAGATGATGTTCCTCTACCCAACATCGACATGATTATCAAATCAACTACTAGGTATGAGAAGATATCCTTATTAGATGGATTTTCCAATTAAAATCAGATCAAGATAGCCCCTGAAGATTATCATAAGACCATGTTCACCACTCTATGGGCTTCATTTTGTTACCAATTCATGCCATTTGGTTTGAATAATGTTGGAGCCACATATCAGTGTGTAATTACTATCATGTTCCATGACATGATGCATGACATTTTTGAGGACTATATTGATGATATACTAGAAAAATAAAGAATAAGAGTTAGACAACCTAACATTCTATGAAGAATATTTGAGAGGCTTTATGCATATAAAATCTATTTAAATCCTAAGAAATGTGTCTTTGGAGTCACATTCAAAAATTTTCTAGGGTTCATTATATCATAATGAGGGATTGAAGTCAACCCTACAAAGGTCACTACTATTATGGAAATGGCTCCACCAAATAATCTTAAATAGTTACAAGGTCTACAAGGAAGGGTCCAGTCTATACGTAAGTTCATTTCTCAATTGGTAGATAAGTGCCACCCATTTACCCATCTCTTAAAGAAAAGGGTAACATTTCAGTGGGATGAAGATTTCCAGATAGAATTTGAAAATCTTAAAACATACTTGGCCAATCCACCAATTTTATGACTTCTAACACAAAGAAAACCACTGCTTCTTTATATGTCAGCCATGAAACATACACTAGGGGCACTTTTGGTGTAATATGATGATTATAGTAAGGAACACATGGTTTATTATTTAAGCTACACATTGGTAGCCTATGCACATAATTATATTCCTATTGAGATGGCATGTTTAGCTATGGTGTTCACCACTCGCAAATTGTGACATTATATGCTAAATAACAAAACTATTATTATCACCAAGGTAGATCCTCTCAAGTTATTTTTATCTAAAGAATATCTTAAAGGATGCATGGATAAATGGATTATTATTCTCAATGAGTTTTATATTGAGTACTAGAATCAGAAGGCAATCAAAGGCCAATTTCTTACTGAACATCTTGTAAAAGGTCCTATTATGGCCATTCAACCCTTCAACTTTGACTTTCTAAATGATTATATCATGATGATAGACAAGCATCACAAGAACCTAAATAGTGGATTCTCTATTTTGATGGATCCTTCACATCTCAAGGATTTGGAGCTGGCATATTTTTGATCACGACATAGGGGGATTTGATCCCGAAAGCATTCCATATACAATTTTAGTGTATAAAAAATATGGCTGAATATGAGGCATTAGCTACAAGGCTCCATCTTGCGATATAGTGGGATATTCAAAGCTTAAAGGTATATGGAGATTCGTAGATAATCATAAATTAGACAATTGATCAGAATCAAATAAGAGATGATAAGCCTGTTCCTTACAAGTAAATTGTCGATAACCTTAAAATAGATTTTAAATTTTTATAGTTTGAGAAAGTTCTACGAGTCAAAAATAGATCTTTTGATGCCATGGCAACAATTGGTTCCATGATTCAAATGCATGATAGTGCTAAAGAGTATTAGTTCCTGATTGAAAATCTTCTTCAACTGGCACACATTCTATCTAATTTAGAGAGGATATGCACCATTGCTGATCCTAATCCCTCACGTAAGTTACCATTGTACCAAGATTTTTATAACTATTTCCATAGCCATGTATTTCCCACCAACCTTTCTAATAACCAACAAAAACTTTTCCTTCATCACTTAACATGTTATATCCTCCTTGGAAACATGCTTTATCTAAAAGGCTATGATGGAATGCTTCTTCGTTATTTATCTTTGGGAGAATCCAAGCTAGCACTAAAGGAGGTTCATGAAGGAATGTGTGGGGCCCATACCAATGGTGTAGTCCTATCAAATAAACTTATCATAACATGTTATTATTGGCCCAAAATGGAGATAGATGCTTGAAATTGTGTAAAGAAGTGTGGTCCTTGTCAGTAGCATGGAAAATTGATGCATGCACCTTCCTTATCATTGTAGCTGATTTCAACACCATGGTGATTCTCAACATGGGGTTTCAATGTCATTGGGGAAAATTAACCCAACATCATTAGATGTCCATAAGCACATTTTGACTAGAACTGAGTACTTTACCAAGTAGATTGAGGCCATTCCTCTCACTTATAGTATCAGGAAACAAATAGCCAAATTCACTCATTACCATATCATCTATTGATATGGAATCTTCACCCATATTATATATGATAATGGAAAATCCTTTATAAACCAAGATGTGAAATATCTTTGTGTAAATTTAAAATCAATCACAAAAAATCCACTCCATATAACATGTAAGGCAATGGACAAGCTAAGGCATCAAATAAAACCAATATAGCCATCTTAAAAAATATTGTCAATGATGTTAGCCATAATTGGCACTTGCAACTTTTTCCTACCCTCTAGGCTTATATAATCAATCATTGCACCCCAACTGGAGCTACTTTGTACTCCCTTATTTTTGGCACTACAGCTATCATCCCAGTCAAGATTGAGATCCCATCATTAAGAATATCACTGGAGCACATTGAAGATGATGAAGACTATAGAGCCTCATGGTTGCAAGAACTAAAACTTCATGATGGTAAGCATTTAGGTACCCTAAAAAACTTGCAAGCCTATTAGAGTAGATTATAGAGAAGCTACATAAAATGAATTCTCCCTCAAAAATTTGAGATTGGTGACTTATTTTTGAAAGAGAACTAGAAGAACATGAATGTTGAACCCAAAAAGAAAGGCAAGTTTTAGCCTAATTGGTTAGGATTGTATATTGTCAAAGTGAACTATGGATTAGGAGAATATTGACTGGCTAAACCTAATGGTGAAGAACTTTTAGATCCGATGAACATCAATCACCTTAAGAGGTTCTATGCATGAATATATTTGAACCATTGTCTATAAGACCCCTGACTTAGGGAAACTTATGTTGTCATAATTTTATCCCACCCTTTTATCTTACCTTGAACACATTTTATACTACCCTGGTCCACTTTTCATGAATCCTAATAGTAAAGGATTTGAACCCTTAGCACTCTAAACACATTCTTCATCCCATTCTAGATTTCTCTCTTTGAGAAGCATATTCTTTGTTATGTCTAAGGCATGTTATAAGGTTGCACACTTTTTGTCCATTAACTAATTATGATCTCAATTATGTCTCATGAACATTATGAACATCTTCAATAGTATTTCTCCAAAACAACTCAGCCAAGACCATCTTGTGTAGCTTCAGACAGGTGAACAACCACATCTTCTTAGTACAAAGTATTTTCTACTCTTTTTTGTTTTATAAAGAACCTCACTCTCACTGATTTGTGAGCATGGGCCATTGCATTTGGCTTAGTTTTCTTATTGGAACCTCTACTCTTAGGATGTGCATCTCCTTGACTAGATGGTCCCACATTATACATATTTTATCCCAAAAACATCAAAAATACTTAGAAAATACCAAAAACATCAAAACATGCTCCCTAAAAGAACAAAAAAATTATATCATGCTTCTATACATTTGTAAATTATGATTTCACAATCCCATGCTCTTGCCATTTTGCAAGCATAGAAACACCAGTTCATTTCATCTTATCCCATGCACTTGCCATTGTGTAAGATCATTATTTCTCATCTCATCAGCTTATTGTTTGGTAGACCATTCTCATTTTTTTTTCATATCTTCCATTTCTTTTATAACATTAACCAAGCTAGTCTAATCATCATTTTTCTTCTATCCCATTTCTTGGGAGAACTACATTTGGCCAAAAGTTCATGTTGGAACATGCATCCATGGAACTATATAGGTAGCATCCACTTGTCTTATACATTTGGAGTCAGATCAGCTAACCCCTTTCTTTTCTTCTCTTCCCCTATTTTTTATATCATTGTTCCTCTTTAATTAGGGAATAATTGTCATGTCATTATTATTTGTTATGATGTGCTAGAAAGTAACGCCTTTACCGCACATGCATGAACATTTGTCTTTAAACCACACTAACTTGGTTTTTGTTTGTTTTTGTTTATTTAAGTTTCTTGGTGTTTTATTGTGTTTTCTTGGTGTTTTATTTTGCTGTATCACCTCTACTTTTATTTCTTCTACTTTTATCTTTGTATTCCTTCTTATTCCATTCTTGGTATTGTATTTCTTGGTCTTGTTTTTTTGTTTGATTTTGCTTTTCTCTTTTGTGTTCAAGAATGCCTTGATGGTCCACATGGATTTTTATTATTCATATCTTGGTCTCATGTCACTAATATATTCTTTCCTTTTATTTTTAAACATTTTTGTTCCTACTTAAGTCTTGATAGATCATATCTTTATTTCAATATAGGTTCATTTGTGTTTATCTTTTTCTTTGTCTTTGCTTGTTTGTTTAAATGTAAATCATTGTAACTCTGGTTTTGGTCATTATTTTACCATTATACTTAGTTATAGATATTCACATTTAAACTAGCTCAATGCAATTGGAATCTTGTGCCATTCTAAGTTATTCATACTTATGATGCCTAATTTCTTTTTCTATAGTAAGCATTTTATGCTCAGGTCTCAACGTCTTAACGTCAACATCAACTCTGATGAATGATTCTAAAAAACACTTTGTAAAAAATAGGCTCATGATATGGAATTAGGCTTCTAGGTAGCATAAATTTTGGGCTTCTTTTGCTATGCTTAGACATGCATATGTTGTGAGTCTAATTAATTTTTGGTCATTTTTCATCATTCCTCATTCCATTCTCTCTCAAACTTGGGTGAACTACATTGGCCTGAAGTTCATGTTGGAACATGAGTCCATGGAACTATGTAGGTAGCACTCAATTTATATTGAGGTCAGCTCAGTTATCTCTATTAGTTTTTTCATCTCTCTCATCACTTTGTACATTCTCATATGCTTGGTTTTATATGGCTTTCTAAGCCATTACACCATAGCATGTACGTTTGCACCTACTCAATTTAACCTATCTTTTCAATTATATCCTTGAACTATTTTTCTTGCCATTTTCCCATGTTAGGACACAACATTTAAACCATGTTTGAATAAAATCAGATCTACAAGGGCAAAATCATTATTTATTCTTTATCAATGATCAAAATTTTCCCTATTAGGGCAAAACTATCTTATCATGATCAAATATACTCTACTGGAGTACTTATTATATTCTCTTTAGAGACTCAATTCTAGTGGTGCTTCCCTTCCTAAAGTATAACATTATTTATTTTCCTCTAATTTCAATCTCTCCACATGAAAGCCCATGATGGCAATATTTAATGTGTAACTTGTCTTAGGATTGATCAATGTCATAAGTGCACAGCTTGTACTCTCAAATTAGGTCTATTTACAATGTTTCCCTTACATTTATGGATTGTATATTTTATATTCCCCCTATCTCTGGGGTCTATTATACCTCTCATTATATTTTGATCATTTATGGTAATCACATGTGCAAGCATTAGCTCATCTGGATGTGATATATTCCATGGGTTAATCTCTCACTTTCTCTCTCTTTTTGAGAGTCCATCCTTCTCTTTCATCCTAGTATGTCCTCTCGAGTGGGAATCATGGGCATATTCCAATTTATTTTTGACAACACTTTTCTTTGAAAAGATGTTGCTTCACCTGAATGTCTTGTTACACCTTCTCAAACAAGGGCAAAATGTAGACATCCAATTCCAAACAATATTTGTGTTGAAATTGTCAATCTTACTTGAATTGCACTCAAATGCACATTTTAGGGCAAAATCCATAAAATACACCAAAAGGTTCAAACTTGTCATTTATAAGTGCCAATTTAGGTTGAAGTATCCCTAAATAGGGCAATGTAATTTATGGGTCAATTAATTTTGATCAATTCATTTCAAGTCAAAATGACCATTTTGCCATTTAGTGATCTGGATCACTCTTTTCTTCTAATTCATTGGCACACATCATGTACCTTTTTTATCTGTTGTTGAAAACATACTAAATGGGAATATAGTTCTAATGCATCTAACATCACCTTATAATTCTTCCCAAGTCAAATTACAACTTAGTAAAATGACTTTTTGACCATTTTGATTAATTGAGGACCAATTTTCAAATAATTGCACAAATTTTGATTGACCTTGTTTAAGGCTAATTAATCTAAATCAAGAGCTTAAGTGGATTTTTCATGAGAGTTGTTGAATATTTATTTTTGAAAATTGATTCTTATTATCTACATCATTAGGTGACATCATTTATTGGGATGATATCCCCCATAAATGCCACAAATATCAAGATTATGGGTTACCCATACCTAGTTAATGCCTCCCATGAATCTTCAATCCCCCTTCTTCCAAGGTCATGATGAAGATAATTATTGATTTAATTCTAAATATTAGGATTATCCATGGACACACATCTTAATCTTGAGATGGACAGTCATGGTTCATCCTGACCAATCTCAAAAATCTATAAATAGAGAGGCCATGAACATCATTTCCAAGCTATTTTGGTGAAAAGTTATTATGTTAAATTTTTTCCACAAGGTTTTGCATTTGATCATAGATTCTACTTGCAAGCTTCATTGATAAGCTAGTTTAGTGATTTAGAATCATGATACTAGGTGTTATAGAGTGTTCTTGAGGTATTGGAGGATATTACCACTATTGTTGACAAAGACAAGGATGCTTGATCTAGGGAGAACATGTTTTTGAGCCACATGGGTATGTTGAATCCATTTGGGAAGGTAATATGGTGTTAATTTATTTCATTTATTTCTTTCTATCCTTTATAATTTCCATCGGAATAGATAGGCTTGGTTAGTTAGTTCTTCATGCATGTTTCATTATTTATAGACTAATGCTTGACTAACTTTCTTTGTAATCCTCTCTACATCCACTAGTCATAGATGTTTCTTAGTGCATGCAAAGGTGCCAAGGCCTATGAATACTGGCTAGGTCTAGATTGATAGTGCTCTAAAATGATGGATCCCTCACCAAGAGAAGAAGGAAAAGAGGGTACTCTATCTAAGTAAATGCAAGATTGTAGTACTCTCAAAATTTGAAGGGAGCAACCTAGTGGAAAGGTATGTCCATGAATTTTAAGTATACATCCCCAAGGAGATAGACATAATGGGTGCACTTGTGTACACTTTGAGGAGCACTACAATATGTTGGTAGCTAGTGAAAAGATCTAACTTGCCAACCTGTCTAAAGGTAAAAGTGGCCATTTGCACCATATTTGGGAGGAGTAATTAAAAATTATATATCTCTACATACTCTGGTGAATCTTACCCCAAGGGACATGGGCGCCTATGCAAAGAGACATAAATTGAATATAACATAACTACCCAAAATAAATTATGGGTGCACACTTTTTATAGGACTCTAAAGACATGGGCATGAGCATGGTACATGGTCAATGAGACATGCCAAGAGATAACCAATTAGGAGGTCCTTAAGGATAATTTTTTGCATACCTTTTCCTTTTCCTCACAAAACTTGGAGGTGGTCAAGCCATTGAAACTAATTCATAGAGTAGAGTTTAAAGACACCACCATCTTAAAGGAGCATTGGAAAGACATGTTCAGAGAAAAGGGGTTAAAACGTCCAACCTTATTTTAGGAATAAATTATCAATAGTGAATCTAGTGAGGAAGATGATGAAACTTAGGAGTGTTATTGGAAACCATTGACCACTAGAAGAAATATCATGCATCAATTAGATGATAATTCTCCTAGCAAACAAAACCCCACTCATATTCATGTTGAGACAAAAGAAGAAACTTGGTAAGTTGAGGACTTGCCCCAAGAGAATAATGATTCCTAACATGTACCACTAAATACCATCAAAGTGGACATCAGTGTAGAAAGAGATCCAAAGAGGGCTACTCTAGACACCTATTGGTATGACATAGAGTTGGTGTGAATCATAGAACTCCTGAAGGAATTCCAAAAAAATTTCCCTGGGATTTTTCAAGATATGAAGGGAACCCACCCATGCCTAGGGAATATGAACATAAAGCTAATTGATAGTGTAATATTGATTAAAAAACACCCCTCCTAGATGAATCCCAACCTCTATGCCAAGGTAAAAATAGAGATCAATGTTATGTTAGCTATAGGGGTCATTTATCCTATGTAGGAGTCTAAGTGGGTGAGCCCAATGGTTACAAGCATCAATAAGGATGGGTGCAATCTCATTTTTATTGATTAAAAAATGTTGAACTCTGCCTATGTCAATGACCCCTTACCAATGCCATTCATTGACAAAGTCATAGAAGGCATCATAGGCTACAAGATTTACACCTTCACTGATGGATTCTCTGGCTACCACCAAGTCCAAATTAAGGAGGAGGACAAGAATAAAACAACCTTTACAACTAAATGGAGTTATTTTACATACAACATGATGCCCTTTGGACTCAAGAATGTGCCAACCAGGTTTTCTAGAGTGGTGATCACCGCGTTCAAATATTTCATCTATAGGTTCCTCTAAGTCTATATAGATTATTGGATGGTGTATGAACTCATAAAATACCATTATGACATCTTGTACCTAGTTTTTGAGAGGTACAGGTGGCTTTATATATCCCTAAACATGAAAAAGTGTGTCTTCATAACATCATTTAAAATACTATTTAGGCAAATCATCTGTAAGGATGGTTTATTTGTCAATGCAATGAAGATCACCATCATTATTTAGTTGTAAAATCCTTCCATAGAAAAAGATGTTATCACCTTTCTTGGCCACTATAGATATTATTAAAAAAATTATAAGGAGTTATATGAAGATTATGGAAACACTAGAAGAGTTTCTACATAAGGATGGACCATTCTACTAGGGTAAAGTACAAGAGAATGCCTTTGAGACCCTAAAGCTTAGATTAGCTAGCATGCCTATCTTATAGTTCCTTGAATAGACAACACATTTTCATGTCCATGTTGATGCTTCTAGATCTAAAATTGGTGCATTCTTGGCACATCTTAGTGAAGGTTAAATGGATCATCCCATCTCCTTCACTAGCAGGAAGTTAACCTCAACAGAGCAAAATTATATAACCACAGAGCGTGAGGAACTTGTCATGGTATATGCCTTACAAAAATTTAGACAATATTTTTTGGTAACCCTATTCATATTTTTCACTTATCACAAGATACTTAAGTACCTTATGAATAATCCTATTTTACACAATCACATATGTAGATGGATAGTTCTATTCCAAGAGTTCCGGTTCTCCATTATGGTTAAGCCTAGAAAGTAAAACTTGGGGCTAGACCATTTGTACTACATAATTTCTAGTGATGTGATGGTAAATATTGAGGATGGATTGTTGAATGCACAACTATATATATTTTAGTGCATTCTTGAGGATTTGGTGGATATTTTCTCCTTTTTAATGTTTAAAGTTGCACCCCAAACTATGATTAATAAGGAAAATAAATAGCTAGTAGTTCATGCCACCCCCTTTCAACTCATCAACATAGAATTGTATAATCTAAGTAGAGATGAAGTGTTTCATTGATATGTCTTGGAGCATGAAATAGATTCCATTTTTCAATAGGTTCATGAAGGCATAGTAGGAGGTCATTTTACTAGATATGTAATGGTAAGAAAAGTGATGCAATTAGGTTTGTGGTGACCAAGCCTATTCCAAGATGCTAAGGATTATGCCAAATCATGTGACATATGCTAGTGCAAAGGGAAGACCAACCATTGAGATGAGATGCCTCTCAACCCCATTCTTGTCTAGGCACCATTTGAAAAATGTGTCATTGATTTTATTGGGTTGATAACTCTCATAGCATGATGCATATGTGATGGGTGTCATTATTAACCCTTAATTTAACTGACACAAGTTGGTGTCTATTCTTTCCAAGGCAGTGTCTAGATCTATTTTTAGTAAGGTAGTTTGAGGTTTTATCTTAATAGTATTTATTTTTGAGGTTTTTGGATATTATGCTAATCTATATCTACTTTCAACTCTAAAACTATGATTTTAAAAGAAAACACTCTTTGCAAAAACATAAACCACTCATTCTAATCTAATTTGTATAATTTGAAAATGTTTCTCACAACTGTAAAACAAAGTCACTCTTACAAAATTAAAAGGATATCATATCTAATTTACTAATTAAAAATAATCACAAATCTATACTTGAATCTGAAAGAAATGCTTATGCTGGAAATACAAATTAGCTATTCAAACTTCCCTGTAGGTTTTTAATCAAAAATATTCAAACATATATTTATAATACAAATAATTATATAACCAATTTATAAATACCAAATAGATTTCATGTTTCCTTAGGAGTGGGCCCTTACTCCCTCAAAACTAGGTCCAAATTAACTCAGCTTTAAGAGACTCTTCAACACATGAATTGAGAAAAGAACTGCTGCTATATTTTATATTTCAAAGAATCAAAAATTAAAATATTTTTGTATGTAGTCATAAAATTTATAGATCCAAGAATGGATCTATATATTTATTTTATATCAATAACTGTCTTATCCATAATTCCAAGAAACAACCTAGCTATATTGAAAATAGAAGATATTTCAGATGGACTGAGAGATATAGTTGAAATAGGAAATCATTGCAATGAGATCTCTTAGGAATAAAATAATCCATAGATAAAAATCTTAATTCTTAACTATATCAATAAAATATTTACATATATTGTCATTCTTATCTTCTATCTTCACTATTGTAACCTAGAGTAGCAACTCCCAAAATGGAAGGCTTACTAGAAAAAGACATCTATATATACATATCCAAAAATATAAATATGAAAAAGAGTCCTTTAGATTGATATAAAGAGTTTGGAGAATCCATTAAATCCTTTGGAATGTGTTATAGTCAATTTTTGAGTGATTTGGATCAATCCATAACAAAACTGGAGCATTCTTTAGCATGCTATCAAAATCCATAACTCGCCTATAAAAATCCAAAGCTCATTGTTGAAATATGTAGCTTGCATGTTGAAATATGGAGCTCACTATTTAAATTTATATCTTGGTATTTATATCTCTTTATATTCACAATCTTTTCAAAACTCTTATTAATACTACTATTTACCTGTACAAGTCAAAATATGGAGCCTAAAACATGAAAATGTTAGAACAAAGTACAAAGAAGATAGATTTCCTATTTCATACTTTATGCAAGTTTCAAACATCAAGATTACATAAAATACTCAATCATTTGATATATTTAAGACCATAAATTATAGTAATAATGATTAATTTTATGGAATAATCATCACCCCCACTCCTTACCTTTTGCAAGTCCCTTTGTAAACTATTTTCTCAATCTCCATAATTGTGGACTCTTTGTTGCAGCTTTAGACTTAAATCATAAATATAATATAGGTATTCTTGAAGTATTCTTTGATTAGAAGGTGTGAAACCCATATCCATCTACAAAAAATGAACCCAAATATCAAACTGATCCTAAGATTGTGGTCCTATATGTTGCCAAGGAGACATTAGAGAAAGTAGCAAGGGAGGTATTAATCTCATTCCAATACATGGATTCTTTCCATCTCTCTACAAGAATTCTAAAATTATCTAAATGACCTCTCTAGTTATTCTTAGATACCACTGATGGGTGGTGGGTGACAACACTTCTCTTCTTCTTAATGACACTGTTATCATGTGCCAACGTTGCCTACAAGCCACCACTATACTATCAAAATTATGTTGCATGAATAACTCAAAATTGAGAAGGCCATCCTATAGTGTAGAGAGATAATGATCATAGATTCTAAGTTGTTGGTAGTAACTATGAAATTTATGTAGTACATGCTATGCAATATGAAATTTTGACCTAATGTAGATACCAACATTTTGTGCAAGATCACTATGACCATTATATCTATCCTAACAAGAAATTTGATTCATATATGCAAATAATAGGGATCTCATCTAAAGTTATCTCATAAATAAATTTATCAATAAATTATTTGTATTTCCTAAAACAATGTCACACAAATAAAATTCACAAAGTAAATCATGTTTGTCAGGAGTACTATTTCTGAATACAACCATGAAATCATCACTAGTGTGTATCTCATATGGTAAGTCACAAGATATTTATAGAAGTTTCCCTGTAAGAAATTTTTCATGTAAAAATAGGATATATGCATAAGAGGTAGCTCTACAAGATAGAAATTTTTCACCTAACTAATAGGTAAACTGGAGGGTTTGCTTGATTTTTTCTTCTTTCTACTTAGCTTGGGTTAGTTCTTCATGCATTTTATATTTTTCCTCTTTAAGAAGATGATTCTCCTTCCTCAGTGTCTAATTTTATATCTTCATTTATTCCAATTGTGAACAAACTTTATCCCATTGGTCTCTTACTTCAAAAATAGTCAAAATAGTCTAACAACTTTGCTCTATCATGACTTTGGGAGGATTATGAGAAGAGATAGAATTTATTTGGTTTTTTAGTCTAGAATTTTCAATTTTAACCCTAAATATATTTCTTCTCAGAGAAATTTTTTTCTTTTTCAGGTGATATAGTATGACTCTAAACATTAATAATCTCATTCTCTACCTCATACTTTTTATTCAAGGATTGTATTTTTAAATTTTCATTTTTTTCATCAAATAGTCAATCAAAAAATCCTTATTTTGTGTTGCATAAATTATCTTAGCTATATTTGTTGCATTTTTTTCAACTCTAGATTCTAATTAGGATAAGGCTATAGAATTTTGGAGTTCTATATCATCTATTTCCCTTAAGGGTTGTTCCTCTTATTCAATTATGGGGGATTTTCCTTTATCCTTTATCTACTGTGTAGGAGAGATGTGACTTTCATCAAGGATGATCTGAGTAAAGTCATGAACCAAATCTTCATGTGGAGGAAAAGTTTCCTCCTCTTCTTTATTGTGAGCTTCACTAGTAGTGGATGCTATGGGAGTTTTCCTCAAGCTATCCAATGTCTCAATAGAAATGGTTTCATCATTATCCACTGCTAGGATCAATCTTCTTATTTTAATAGGGGGTTGATCCTCTATAGGTAGGGTTTCCTGAGTTTTGGCATGGAAGGTAGGTTTTGCAAAATATTCCTCTTCAAATATTTAAATGAGCTCATGAACTTGAGCACCTTAGGAAGCATTCTATTATCTTCTGGTAGAGGATATAAGCCTTAATTTCTTACTTATTAGCTCAGAAAGAGAATCTATGGAGGGAGCATCTAGGGTTTGCTTCTGAACAATCTTGTCTATGGATATTTCAATATAGATGATTTTAGAATCTATCTCTATAGAGAGGAATTTTGGTAGGGTTTTTTAACTAGAGGCATGCATATGTGTAGGAATTTATTTAACAAATTTAGGGTTTTTCTTAATTTTTAATTCAAGGAAAATAGTCCAGGCTTCTATTCTATTTTCTTACTACAAAAAGTGGTGTTGAATAATAAGATAAATCAACCCATGATGGCATATAGTAGTAGGGTTTTTGGAATATATTATAGCTATAATTTGAATAGAGCCTATAATAAATGAAGTAAAATTTATTTTGTGTTGGGATTGTTTAACACCATATCTTAAATGAATCAACATCCTTAATACCATGTGACTCAATGCACTACACTATCCCTCACATCTTAAGTATTTAATAAGCCAAAAAGAAACTAATTTCTAAGGTTCTGGTAGAGATTATTTACTTACCACTTTTATCCTACCTTTGACATCCTCTACAAAAATTGGTGTGAGCTCTCCTTCACCGCTAAAGTTTTTGACAAGATCATGAAAGGAGGACCTTCTTACTGTTTGAGCTCCTTCATCTAGGATCCTTGATAACTCATTGATGATTTATATGGAGAAAGGTATATAGACTCCTCCAACTATGGAGAAATTATAATTCATATGAATAATGAACTCTATCACTAATGCTTCATTGAAACCTTAGAATTTGAGGAAAAATTCAAGCCATCCTGATGCAGTTGATATTTATTTTACTAAGTCATTCTCCAATAGTTCTCTTGTATCTATAGGTTATAATGTTTTCTTCAAATCCATTTTGAAATTTTCACTCTCTACGATATTTTAGCATTTTCTATTCTTCCTCCTACTTTCTAAAAGTGAACAAAGTTATGTTTACAAAATGACTTAAACAACAATGATATCTTTGAGGGTTACGCTATGGATATTAATTGAAGCATGCTAAATAATGATGACAACATCAATCAAGAGTGTTTATATCATAACTTTTTAGTTATTTTAAATTATAATGATGTCATCATCAATCACTTTTTAAATATCCTTTAGTCCTTTTCATTAATGACACATAATTATGACAATAATGTGTCATACTAAAATTGTTTTATAATTAGGAGTATTATCCATAGTTTTTTTTTTAAAACTAAAACGGGGGTAAAAATTTATTAAGAAACCAAGCAAAAGCCACTTACAAGTTTTTCTCCTAATCCACCAAATGGACCAGCTTTTGATACAAATTCAAAGGAAGGAGATTCTCCTCCGTAATTCTCCAATCTGCCCCATTCTCTGAGGCCCACTTAGCTAAGCAGTCTGCTACCTCATTCCACTCCCGTGGGATGTGTTGAAAAGAAATCTCATTCAAAGAAGAACTAAATTGTTTAATCTGCTGGATAATAACTTGTAAACTCCAATCAGTCTTACCAAAATTGTTGTTATTTAGCAAATTAACAACAACTTGTGAATCCGATTCACAGATGACATTACGATGGCACTCCCGACAACAGCTTTCTACTGCCTCTAGAATGGCCTCAGCTTCCATCTGGTTATTAGTATAACAGCCTTTGTAAATGGAAAACAAGAATTTAATGTTACCTACACTGTCCTGAGCAATTCCCCCAATACCCGTAGCACTTGGGTTCCCACGAGAAGAACCATCTATATTAATTTTGATGCAATCTTTGTCTGGGGGTATCCAATGCCCAGCTCTATTGACTGGCTGCACCAACTGGCTCCTTCCCTTTGTCAGACAAGAGTTCTTCCTTCCCATGCCATCGCTGGGGACGTCAATTCCCAGGCGTCCAAGCACATCAGCGGCATCTTGTTCCACTTTATCTTCTAGCGCAGACTTGGCAAGGCACGTTTCCTGCAGCGCACTAGCAATCTTGCTCCACAGCTGCCTAAAATCCATCTGAGCACCCCTGAAGATGCATCTATTCCTCTCCAGCCATAAATTCTAAAGTATGAAGGATGGTCCCACCGCCCATGCCGTCTGTAACATGGAATTTTTAAGAGGAGCATGGCCCAATCGGGCCCAAAATTCATTTACAGAGGACACATGTCTGCAAGAGGTTCTCCACGCGCTCCACCACAGGTGCCAAACCTGTTGTGCAAATGAACACTGAAAGAACAGATGGGCCCCTGTCTCCTCATTGCTAAAACACAACACACAAATAGAAGGTCCCTGAAATCCTCTCCGACAAAGATTATCCAAGGTGAGACATCTATTGTGCATGAGGAGCCAGAGGAAAAAATTACATTTGGGCCACGCCATTCGATTCCACACTTTCGTTCCCCATTGAAACTGACCATTCTCTCTTGTTTGCTTAAGCAAAGTCTTGTAGCCAGCAGCTACAGAGTACTTCCCTGTTGAGTCCCCACTCTAGGCCAATTCATCACATCCTTGCAGCGCTCCACACCTTCTAGTCTTCAGGATAAGGGCTAATTCATCTCTCTCCTCCGGCGAGCCTCCAGGCGGCCAATCCGAGGAATGTTTCCACCTGAAACCAATGGTCGTTCCTATGTTATAAGGTTCTTTGTAGTGCCTCACCTCACTCCACCCTGCCAAATGAAAAGAGTTCGCTAGGGTTTGGAGATGCGGATGGGACTGTAAAAGTGGGGGTATCCCATCCCATGAGTCCATCCAGAATAGAGCCTTAGATCCACTGCGGCACATCCAGAATAAGCTTTGCTTTTCCAGTTGCGCTCCATGCTTGAGGGTCTCCCATATCATAGACCCTCTCCCCTCAAGAGGAAATCTAGCAATATCATGAATATTAATGTTCGAGAAGTATTTGGCTGTCAGGATATGGGCCCACAAGGCCGAATGATTAGTGCACCACCTCCAATAAAGCTTGGCAGCAAGGGCAATGCTAGCCACACTAACCGAGCGTAAACCCAGACCACCTTCCTACTTAGGTCTACACACCATGTCCCAGTTGATGAGACTCCATTTAGAAGATTGCAAATTACCATTCCACAAAAATTTCCTGGACAGAGTATCATATTCTTCAAGAAAGTAGGCTGGGGCACACTGAACCATGCTCTTATATATTGGTAAAGCCTGAATAACTGATTGTAACAAAATCACCCTACCTACTATAGATAACCATCTATAAGTCCAGTGGCTTACCTTCTGTCTCAGCTTGTCCAGAATGTTCTGCCAAAATAGCCTAGGTTGGCGTCCCACAACAATAGGAACGCCTAGATAAATCACTGGGAGGGTTTGTATCTGAAATCGAAGAATTGTAGCTATTCTTGTCTGGATAGACTCAGGAGTGTTGAAAAAGTAAATAGAAGATTTATGCTCATTAATCTACTGTCCTGAAGCTGCCAAATAATTATCAAGAGTGGTGCAGACAGCCTTAGCTTCTTTGATCCTAGCTTCTCCAACCAAGATAGTGTCATCAACAAATTGAAGGTGGGATAAGGTGGTTATTCTGCCCTCCCACTTCCATCCCTGAATAGCATTCTGAGAGACTCTGTATTTGAAGAACTGTCTAAGCCCTTTCGCCATGAGGATAAACAAGTAAGGAGAGATTGGGTCCCCTTGCCGAAGCCCTCTAGAAGCTCTGAAAAGCTTCGTTGGCACTCCATTAACAAGAATAGAAAAGGAAGGCATAGTGATATAGCTTAACACCCACCTAATCCAATCCTGTTTGAACCCAAAAGCTGAAAGAACCTTCTGCAAAAACCTCCAGCTAACCCTATCATAAGCTTTAGCAAGATCAAGCTTGATAAACATAGCCTTCTCATGTGAACCTTTCATGGAATGAATAGCTTCCGAGGCTATCACAACTCCATCTATAATTTGCTTACCTACGACAAAGCCTCCTTGTTCCTCTGAAATAAGATTGGGAAGGAGCCCTTTCAGCCTTTGCGCTATGAGCTTAGTAATCACTTTGTAGACAACATTACAGAGCGCAATGGGTCTATACATATCAAGCTTATTTGCCTGCTCCTTCTTTGGGATTAACACTAGGAAGGTAGCATTCAATGCCCGCATCATTTCTTTGTTAGAATAGGACTCCTGTATAACACTTAACAGGTCTTGCTTAATTATATCCCAGAAGTCTTGGAAAAAATCAGCAGGAAATCCATCAGGTCCAGGGGCTTTACCTCTCTTCATACTAAACAAAGCTTCCTCCACTTCAGCCATGCCAATCGGATGCAAAAGATCTTCATTCATTCTATCATCCACCAAGGATAGAATACAGGACATCACTTCATTTTCTGCCCCTTCATCTAACAAACTGTTACTATCAAAAAGATCTGAGAAATACTGGACAGCTTCTCTGCTAATATCATGAGAGGAGGAAAGGTGAGTTCCATCCTGAGTGATAAGAGAAGTAATGAAATTACCATTGCGCCTCCCTTGCATGGATTTATGAAAAAAGGCCGTATTCTTATCTCCTTCCTGGAGCCAGTCAATGCGTGCCTTCTGTTTCCAGTAGATCTCCTCCTGAAGTTCCCACTTCGCAAGCAAAGTGGCCACTCTAACTTCATGGAGGCGAAGGTCTTCCGAGAGTCCATTCTCTCTTATCTGCCTGGTTATGCCATCCAACTGGTCTTGTGCAAGCTTCTTCTGACTCTGCAGATTTCCAAAACAAGTCCTGTTCCAAATTTGTAATTTCCTTTTAACAAACTAAAGCTTTTTCAGGAAAGAGTACATGGTAGTGCCGTAAGGCGGGCTTCCCTGTCTCCACCATTGACCAATGAGATCGTAAAGAGAAGGATCCTGCAGCCACATCAACTAGAATTTGAAAGGGGGTTTTTTAGGACCCCCAATCTGGCCTATGGAAAGTTTAATAGGCCAATGGTCCGAGCCCCTCCAATCTAATATCTCACATGTGAGAGTGAAAGCACTGGATTGCCAGAAAGAAGAGACTAAAAATCTATCAAGACGTTCAGAAATTGCATCATTACCTGTTCTTCGATTGCTCCAAGTAAAAAGACCATTGGATGGTTTCACATCGGAGATATGAAGCATTTCCATATGATGGCACAGGCACTCAGAAGAGGAGCCTAAACGGTTTAGTCTGCCACGCTTCTCCTCCAGGCTAATAACAGCATTAAAGTCCCCAGTTAATATCCATGGTAGAAAGGGAAAACATTGCCTGATGTACCAGATATGTGCCCAAAGCTGCTGCTACCCAACAATGTCAACAGGGGCGTAGACTGAGGTAACCAAGCATAACTCCCCGGTCTCCAAAGAAGATGCCACCATTGACAAGGCCGAGAGACAAGAGATCTAGTGTTGTGGCAAAATTCTCCTTTGGTCCCATCCCATAGCAAGCCCTCCCGAGCTGCCTTTAGCTCCCACACATTGCCATTGCCCAATCTACCAAAAAATTGGCATACAAGCAATAAATGACTCAACTGAAAGTTTCATCTCCTGGATACAAAAAATGTCTGGAGAGTGATCCCAAACCAAACTACAAATAGTTTTTTGCCTGGGGTAGCTATTCAAACCCCATGCATTCCAAGATAGCACTATCATTGGGTGGTTTGGGGGAAGTGCTCTTCCATGGTCTTAACCACCCCAGATTCCACCAAATGATCACCTGTAATTTTGAGTTTATCCTGGTCTTTCCTCCTTCCAACCTTAGGAGTACCAGAGGATGCAGCTTTTTTGAATTGTTTCTAACTTAGCCCAAGGGCCAAAACAGAATTTTTATCTTTTTTCCAAGCATCACCCTCCTTCACCAAATCATCCCATTTGACTTCTTTCTCCTTAATCTCAGTCACATTCATCAGTTGTCCTTCCTCTAGACCTAGAGGTTCAGCTGGGAGTGTTTGATCCATCCTAACTTGGTCTTCCATGGGTTTTGGACAATGCATTTGCTGCCCTGAAGCTTCCCCAAGAGCCTGAAAAGGAAAACCCTCTTCCAAAACCATGTTATCAAGGGCCTCGAATTTGTTAAAACCCTACTCCAAATGTCTTTCAACAGCCCCTCTCCTAGGTCCACGGCCTCTAGCCCACTTTCTGACTGGAGTAAACTCCTCCACTCCACTATTAAAGGGATCAACAGAGTCTTGCGCCACATTTCCAACAGCAGGATTTTTACCTTTACTCATGCTATCCTGTAGGGCTTTGGCTTTTTGACTCTGAGCCGCGCTCCCAGGTAACTTATCAGCAGATACTGAAGAAGGCTTTGAGCTCTCTGTCATTGGTCCTTTATCTTTGGTAGCCAGAGGGCATTGTCTATGGAGGTGTCCATAAACATGACAGATTCTGCACCTGAAAGGAATGGACTCATAGTCAATCTGCTGAATCCATGTCAGGGAACCCAGACAAATCTCTAGTGAATCAGGAAGAGGTTTTGATAAATCCATGTCCACACACACCCGAGCATATGTAATGACTTTCTTGTCTAGAGATTGATGGGCTATTGCTGTTGGGGTTCCCAGCAAAGCCACTATTTGTTTGAGAATGTCTTCCCACCAGAATTCCAGCGGCAGCTGAGGTAGCCTCACCCAGACCGGGACACACGCTGGGATTTCCTCAGCCGTGTTGAAACCCACATGCCAAGGTTTTAGAAAGAGGCCCACCCGTTCATAAAAGTAAGGCCCTCCTTTGAAAATCTGATTACGATCCGCTACAGAGGAAAAACTCACCAGAAAGTAATTGTTTGCTGCCAACATAATGTCGAAATCTCCATCAACTACCCAGGAGCGCCTGATCCAAGCTTCCAAGGCCGGCTGGGGGATTCTAATTCCCAAAAACTTACAAATTAAAGTATGTGAGGAGAGATATTCAATATCCTCCTGAATTGTTTCTTATGGGATAACTAAAACTGGTCTGTCCTGCCTTCTGAGCAAACAACCATTCACCTTATTCAGTTTTACCTTTTCACTAGAGTAGAAAGCTGTTTTGGCTTCATCCCGTCCTCCCAAGCCCACTCCAGCCAAACTGGGTACTGTTGGTGGGTCGCCTATCACCTGGTCTCCTCCATGCCCTTCCCCGTGCCCTTCCTTGCGCACAGCCATCGCGCTGAAAATCCCGTATTATCCATAGTTTTGATATGACCTTTTTGAAATGATTTTTTTTTATTATGAATTTGACCCCTTATGACATCATATCTTTATTCCTTATGATATTATATGAAAACCTTATATTAATGATTTGAGATTGTAAATGTAACCCTAAGTGCTTAAAACTAATACTTATCAAAAAAAGAGATACCTTACCATACAAATATACATAGTATCCTTATCAGTATTCCTAATATATTCCACATAAATCAAATTACATGAGTTAGTGATAGTACAACAAATAATAGGATTAATCTTATTGCTTTGGAACCAACAATGTGTTTTGAAATATATATATATATATATATATAGGATTAATCTTATTGCTTTGGAACCAACAATGTTTTTTGAAATATATATATATATATATTAGTATTTTTCCCTTGAATAGCCATTTTTGTTTTTTTATTAAATGCTCTTTATTTAGTACATGAACAATCAACAAGCTGGTTTTGTGATCATGACTGTGAATAATGTCGCAGAGGATTTTCATTGTTGAAAACCTTTTTTTTTGGAAAGGGAAAAGATCCCTTTCTTTATTTAGTCCAATTTTGAATTTTAAACATCAATTACCATGGAGTACTTGAGTTATTCCATGGCACCAAATTCATTCTACATTGTTTGATTAAATTCTTCCTTGCTAGAAGGCATCTAGTATAGTTTTAGATGATGTCCATTTACAACAAGTGTTTTTTTATTACCATCAATAGGTAGTAACTGTATAGAACCATTATCAAAATGTTTTTCTATTTTAAATGTTCCAAACCATCTCGTCCATAGCTTAACTTTGAAATGTTGATATTTAGAATCATATAAGAGTGCCCAATCTCCTTCTCTAAATTGACTTTCTTTGATATAAAATTCATTCCATTATTTTCTCTAGTATTGTGTCATTTTAGTTTGCTAAAAAGCTTCTATCTTCATCTCATCTAATTCATTCAATTGTAACATCATTTATTGTTTTGCTTCATCTAAATTAATTCTTGATTCTAATGTAGTCCTCAAAGTTTGCATTTCAAATTTAGTGGAAAGAAGAGGTTTCTTATCATAGACTAACTCAAGGTGAAAAAGTAGTGGTGGTTTTCCATATAATGTTGTATGCCTAAACATATTTTGGTAGTTTAGCTACCTAATTTTTTTAGCTACTACTGACTACCTTATTAAGAATATTATCTAACTCTCTATTATTGACTTCTACTTGTCCATTTTCTTGAGGATGGTATGGTGAAGATTTTTGGTGGTTGACTTGATAGATCTCCATGAATGCTTAAATCATACTAGACATTAATTATGGTCCTTAATCTAATACAATTTATATTGGTGCTCCAAAATGCTGTATGATCTTGAAATAGAGGAAATCTACCACTACTTCTTTTGTAAAAGAAAGAGCTTGAACTTCAGCCCATTTAGTTACATAGTCTGTACAAACTAACAAGTATTACTTACCTTGTGATGGTAGAACTATGGGCCCAACAAAGTCCATATCCCACTTCTCAAAAGGCTCTGGGATAACTTGTGGGTGAAGAGGCATCTCAAAGGACAATGTAGGCTTCACCATTCTTTGACATGCATCACATTCCCAAACATAATTTTTTACCTATTTGTGAAGAGTTGGCCACAAATATCTAGTGCCAAAGATTTTATGCACTATTCTTTTTACTGATTAATGTCTTCCTCCAAGTTCATCATGACATACATGAATGATTTCATACATCTAATTTTCCTTTACACATCAAAGGAAAACATGATCAGGTCCAAGTTTAAATAGTATACCATTAATCCAATTATAAAAACTCGTCTTAATTAAACATTTATTTTATTTTTTAGTACATTGAAAAGGAAACTTATCTATAGCTAGAAAATTGGCTATGTTATCAAACCAAGGGGTTTGTGCTGAAAGAATAAATAATTATTCATCTATAAAGTTGTCTTATACAAATTCTTTTGCATCTTCATTATGTAGTTTGGAAAGAAAATCAGCAACCACATTGAACTTCCCTAGTTTATCAATAATTATTATATCAAATTATTGTAGTAACAATAGCCATATAATAACTCTTCCTCCTACTACTAATGTATTCATCAAGTACTGAGTAGATGCATGATTAGTATATACAAAGATTTTATAACCAATAATATAATGTTTGAATTTGTTTTGCCATAAATTACAACAAGAAATTTTTTCTAAATGGTTTTATAATTTATTTTTGTTGTAGTTAACTTCTTGATTATATAATATATGTCATACATATGTCCATTTTCATCTTTCTATCCTAAAAATACTCCCATGGGATGATTTTATATATCAGTATAGATGTGGAAGGGCTGTGACTAGTTAATTCCTCTTAAGACTGGTGTAGTACTAAATTTTTCTTTAATTGTCTTAAATGCTTGTTAACGGCCTAAATTCTCAACAAATTCACTTTCTTTTATGAGTAAAGAAAACATTGGAGCAGAAATCTTGCTAAAAACTTCTATGAATCTTCTATAATATCCTACATGTCCTAGAAAACTTTTAATGTTATTTTGATTTTAAGGAATAGGCAATTTTGAAATGACTTCAATTTTTTTTGATCAATTTGTATTCCTTTTGATAAAATATGATGATTCAAGACTATGCCTTCTTCTACCATAATCAAACATTTCTCATGACTAAGGGACAAATGGTGATCCTCACATCTTTGTAATATTTTTGTAAGATTATTCAAACCTTCATCAAAAGGTTCTCTATGAAAATTAACATCATCCATATAAACTTTTACATAGTCATTGATCAAGTCTAAGAATATGGCTAAGATAGCTCATTGGAAAGTGGCAGGTGCATTACATAAACCAAATGGAAATAATCTATAAGAAAATGATGCCCATGGGTAGGTGAAGGTTATTTTTTTCTTGATCCTTAGGTGCCACTTATATTTGTTTATATCTACTAAATCCATCTAGGTAAAAAAGTATCTTTTCCCAACCAGATTATCAAGTACTTGATCAATGAAGAGTAGAGGGAAGAGTCTCTCATTATTGCTTTGTTTATATCTTTATAGTCCACACATACTCTCAATTTATCATTTTTATTATGGATAATGACTAGGGGAGAGACATATTGGCTTTAAAAAAATGGGAAAAATAAATCATACTTCTAATAGCTTCTCAATTTTAGTTTTAACAATGTCTCTCAAGGTAGGATTAATTCTTATTTGTGGTTGTCTTAATGGCTTAATATTCTATTTTTAAATGTGGTGTATATAAATACTTGGATGAATTCCTTTCATATTTTTATATTCCCATGCAAAATCTTGAGTGTGATATTTAAATACATCAAAAAAATTCATTTCTTGATCATTTGTCAACCAAATGTTTATATTGAGTGTCTTCCCTATTGTTACTGTTATTTGCTTAGTTCTTGGATGGGAGTAATTTATTTGTTTGAATTTACTCATCAATAAATTGAGAGGATAGGGATGTAAAATTAATGTATGAAATGTAATAGCATCTTAAAAAAAATATCCTATAGGAATGATTCCAACTAAAGGACAATGGAATGCTATAAGAAATGAATCTTGTCCTTCATAAGCCCTTTGTATCACATTATTTTGAATGTCTTTATGATCATATGATGTATTTAAAGAGGTGGAAGAGGATGAATGATTAAAAGAATAATAAATTTTATCTTGAAAATATCTTTTATCCAAATTCATAGCTAGCATGTTGCAATCCATAGCTAGTCTATTGTAATCCATAGCTAAACTATCAAAATCTATAGTTGCACTATCAAGATCCATAAAATTTCCAATACTTATTAATAAATCATCATCTATTTCCTTTATATGTTTAGTGATTGTAACCATAGCTAAAGAAGAGATACTATAATGTTTTTCATCAGGCTGATCGACCCATAATTGTTTGATTGTATTGATTGATGGTTGAGTAGGTGGATATAAAGATATTTGTTTTGATTTAATACCATTATAAATGATCATATCCCCTAATCTACAATCAATAAATGATATTATATTTTCTATCCAAGGTCTTCCTAGAATCATTAGGGATCTAATCTATTTGTTTTTAGGTTGGAAAACAATAAAATTAGTAGGATACTCCCATGATTTTATTTTTAACATTATGTCTAAAATGACACCTTCTAGTTTAGTGGTGGAATGATCTACCAATTATAGGATTGTGGTGGTTGGTTGCATGTATTTTAGAGAGATATTCTGTATGGTGTCCATAGTCATTACATTAATGGTGGCCCCTAAATCTACCAACATATTTGGTATCTCTTACTATCCAAATTTTATAGAAATGATAGGACTTCCTAGATCTCCATATTTAGGTAAGATCAACTTTCTTGCTAATATATCAACAAGTTTACCATCAACCTGTATGGTCTTAGGATACTATCTTTTTCTACTAGGTGTCTTGATACATAGGATTTTGATCATCCTATTTACTTTTGGAATATCTAGAATAGATTGTAATAATGAAATCTTTATATTTAGTTTCCAAAGTTATTGAATCAATTCATATTCCCTATTTTTTTCAACTTCCTTTAATATTTCTAGAAAAGACACAAAAGGAGGTGTTAGAATTACTTCCTCTATTTTTATTGTTTCCTCTTGAGATTCTTCTTCTTTATTTGGTTGACTTTGTGGACTTGCTTATTTTTTTAGTACTTTTATGATGATAACTTGGGGTTCCTAAACTATTCTTCCTAACCTCATATGAATATATGCACATTTAATAGCTCCTACTCCCATTATTTCACCCTATTTATTTACAAAAACTTGTTTATTTTTTGGATTTACTACTAGCTGATCAGGTAGCTAAGGCTAGTTTACTTGTTTTGGGGTGGTTTGATTTTCTTGGGGAGATATTACTGCTTGTTTTTGTGGATATCTTATTTGATTTTGATAATTATATTTTTGACTAGCATTCCAATGTTGATTTGTCTGAGGTTGTTGATGACCTTTCGGCATACATGTTTATTGAAAAGTTTGGGGCATCATACACTATTGTTGCATCCATTCCTAGGCATCCCATGTTGGTAGAACCCACATTTGTGGAGGTGCATGCCATTGTTGATAAGGAATTATTGAGCCAAAATATTAATTTTATTGAAAGGTATTTCCTTATCTCTGGATAAAATTTATTTCTTCTATGGCTTGTGTATTTTATTTGAACTAATTCTTAAGACTAGGGAGGTGACTATAATTCTTTGTTTCATGATCCTTAGTGTCATAGATTCCCCAAATTTTAGTTTTATCCAAAGGATAGTCTCTAAGTGCATGTTTCAATCTATATTTTGGGCAAAAAATCTCTAATGGTTTAGCATTTGATTTGGCCTTAGCTTGTAATCCATCCAATGTTGAGTTTAACTAAACTAGTATGTCTATTTTAAATTTTGCCAATTATTCTATTAATTGACTTATATCACTATATTTTTTTAATTTCTCTTTTCTACTACTAGGTTTTGTTCTAAAGTAGTTGGTGCATAACCATTAAATTTCTTGAAAATCTAGTTTAGTGATATCCCATTTTCCCATAAAATTTAAAGCATCTCTAGAAGATTCATCCAATGCTTTGAAAAAAACTATTTTAATCACTTCTTCAAGTAACTTATAACCACATATATTAAGAGAAAAGGAAAACTGATCCAAATAATTCTCTAGATTTTCATCTTCATTTTGTCTAATTTTGAAAAAATCTTCCTTCATATCCTTGACCCTACAGTAATCTAGATATTTATCTAAAAAGGCTATTTCCATTTCTCTCCAAGTGTGAATAGAGTTCCCTCTTATCCCCATGAACCACCTCATTGCCCCTTCTTTCAATGTAGAAAGAAGAAGCTTCAGTTTTTGGCTAAGGTGTAATCATAGGTCTGGTAGATAACTTTAAAGTTAAACATAAATTGGTCTAGGTCTTCAGTGGACAGTCCTTTGAAAGTTGGTAAATAGGCTAGAGTTTCATTATTCATTCATAATCTTCAAAGGCAATAGGATGCGAGGAAGTCCTCTAAAAATCATTCCTTCAAGGATTCTCTACTTGGCCTACATTTTCACCCATTTCAAATAAAGTTATAATGAGAGGAGAGGATTTTGGTTGTTTAGTATTTATGATTTCAGCTTGTGCAAAAGAGGATACTTCTGGTTCCTTAGAAATATTTCTAAAAGATTCCTTTATCTCTTTTTACAAGCTATCTATTTGTTCTGAAGTAACCTTGATTATTTCCTACAAAGGTTCAACATATTTTGGGACAAACCTACCTTGTGGACCCCTCAACCTACTCATATACTTGATGTTGACAAAAGAGTGATTTATTTTATTTTTTATTTTTTGTGTTTTTAGACTGTTCACCTAGCTTTTACCTTACTAAAACCTAAATGAGGTCCCTGATAATGGCACCAAAAATTATGGGTGTCATTATTACCCCTTCATTTAACCAACATAAGTTGGTGTCTATTCTTACCAACGAGGTGTCTAAAGTTGTTTGTAGTAAGTTAGTTTGAGGTTTTAGCTTAACTATATTTATTCTTGGGTTTTTTGGATATTATTCTAATCTATATCTACTTTTAACTTTTAAACTATGATTTTGAAATAAAACACTCTTTAAAAAAACATAAACCACTCATTTTAATCTAATTTGTAGAATTTAAAAATGTTTCTCATAACTATAAAACAAAATCATTCTTACAAAATTAAAAGGATATCATATATAACTTACTAATTAAAAACAATCATAAATATATACTTGCTGAATCTGAAAGAAATGCTTATGCTAGAAATACAAATTAACTTTTTAAGATTCATTATAGGTTTTCAATAAAAATTATTCAAGCATATAGTTATAATGAAAATAATTATAGAACCAATTTGTAAATACCAAATAAATTTCTTATTTCCTTAGGAGTGGGCCCTTAACTCAGCTTCAAGAGACTCTTCAGAACATGAATTGAGAAAATAAGTTTTGCTATATTTTATAATTTAGAGAATAAAAAATTATAATATTATTGTACATATTTATAAAATCTATATATCCAATCATGGATCTATCTATTTATTCTAAATCAACAATTGTCTTATCCATAATTCCAGGAAACAACCTAACTATATTGAAAATATAAGATATTTTAGATGGATTGAGAGATATAGTTAAAATAAGAAATCATTGAAATGAGATCTCTTTGGAATAAAAGAATCCATATATAACATTTTAAATGCCTAATTATATCAATAAAATATTTACATATATTGTCATTGTTATCTTTTATCTTCATTGTTGTAACCTAGAGTAAAAACTCTTAAAATGGAAGGTTTAACAAAAAAAGACATCTGTATATACATATCTAAAAAATAGAAATATGGAAAAGAGTAGTTTGTATTACTATAAATATGTTGTAAAATCAATTTTAATCCTTTACAATGTGTTATAGTCAATTTTGGAGTGATCTAGATCAATCTATAGTAAAATTGGAGCATTATTTAGCTTGCTATTAAAATCCATAGCTCATATGTCAAAATATAGAGATCACTATTGAAATCCATATCTTTCCTATCAAAACACGGAGCTCAATTTTGAAACTTTTAGCTTGGTATTTGGATCTCCTTATCTTCATAATCTTGTCAAAACTCTTATTAATACTACTATTTACATGTACAAGTCAAAATATGGAGCCTAAAACATGAAAATGTTAGAACAAAGTACAAAGAAGATAGATTTAGAATTTATTTTAATTTATATAGTCAAAATCATCTATTTCCTATTTTATGCAAGTTTCAAACATCAATATTATGTATAATTCTCAATCATTTGATATATTTAAGGCCATAATTTATTGTAATAGTGAGTCATTTTATGGAATCATCAATAGGTGCAAAGTATATCTCAGTAGCCATGGATTATTTCACCAAGTGGGTTGAGGCCATGCCAAAAAAATATTGTACATCCACCATAGCCACATGTTCATAAGAGAAAACATAGTAAGTAGATACAGGTGCCCCTTTTGTATGACTAGCGATAGGGGAACAAACTTTATCAATGAAATGGTGTACATCCTACTATCTAATTATATGGTAGCACACCACAAAATGATCCTGTATCATCCAAAATCCAATGGCATAGCTAAGGCATTTAAAAAAATACATACAACATGCCTCACAAAGATATACGATGTTGGTCATAAAGATTAGGATGATCTAGTATCGATAGTGCTATGGGCATATCACACAACCTATAATAATTTGAACAAGGCTACACCATTTAAATTAGTGTTTAGTGCTAAGGTGATCCTACTAATGGAGTTATTTGCACCATAATTATGCATCATGCATGTTGGTTGGCTAGATGACCAAGAGTCACAAAATGCAAGTCTAGAGGACTTGGAGTGCCTAGATGAGATGCACATCTAAGTAAAGTGGATCCAACAAATAGAAAAGGCTATTAAGCATGGGATATACTGAGAAGGGGGTGAATCAGTATATCATATATCTTATAAAACTTTCCTTTAACCAAATTCCACTTAATCAAACATTCAAGATATGCAATAAAACTCAAACAATAAACACCACATAAGATAGAGAGAGACACCAGATATAACATGGAAACCCAATGTGGGAAAAACCATAGAGAACAATCTCAAGTATATGAATGATCACCAACCCAAATAATATTTGCAAGCACCAACTTGCAGGAGCACTAACCCCTTTGCTGAGCACTAACCTAGCAACTATTCATGAGCACCAACCTACAGGAGCACTAACCCCTTTGCTGAGCACCAACCCACAAGAGCACCAACCCCTTTGTTGAGAACCAACCTGATTCATCCACACATGATAATTATGACATCATCAAATTGCCTACTCAGATTTTATGCCACTAGACCCAAAATGTCTAGATGCAAACAATGATCAAGTATATGAATTCCATTCATGCACACAAGCTCTTCAATCATCCTTTACCATTGATAAGACCCCTTCCACATGATCAATACTTTAGACTCATCCCTAATCATGTCAAACCATGTCAAAACTAAAGATCAACCAAGCGGCATTAATGTATACTAGGACAAGCACATTGCACACTTTGTCATTATCACTTAGACTATCAAGGCACTTCATCCACTCACCAAGACACCTCCATGATATCATTTACAACTCTCCAATAATCTCTCCCTTTTTCATTGATGTTAACACCCATCAAAATAGCTCACCTTCCTTTTCTTTCTTCAAGTACTCTCACAATAAGAACATTCTCCCCCTTTGACACAATGAAAACATGGGCACTAACTGATCATGAGGACCTAAAAAGACCATCAAAAAAAGAGGAGAACCTAATAAATATGATATAGACTCCCCCTTACCTTAATCCTACCTCTTCATGCATTGACACCTTCCTCTTCCTATATGACAACATTCTTCTTCAATCAAGCACTAAAAATAATGAAGAAAGAACACAAAAAATACTAAAATCTAATGAAACTCACCAAGAAACATCTAATAGATAATCCCTCTAATATTTTTGAAGCATTTAAAATCTTGAGAATCTTCAGATCTCTATACACCATGAACAACCAACACATAGGCTTACTAGCCTTCTCTCTTAAGCCACCTCTAGAATCACCAATAAAACTTCATGACACTCACTAAATAGAAAACATGATATAATTCAACCTAATAACTCTCCTTGAAATACTCATACCTTTATCTTTTGAATAAACTGAACACAAAGCACTCTTCATCTCACTAGGTCTATTAGACTCATTATAGCCCTATCTGGGACTTGCAGAGCCCACAACTTTCACTAGACACACATTCAAGACCTAAAAATTCATATTTATAGCACTCTCATATACCCCCTCAATCAAAACAATTTGAAACAACTATATCATCCTTTGAAATATAATTTATTCACAAACCAACTTTCTAATTAAACCTCCATCTTGAAAGAAAACATGAACAATTTGAAACCCACAAGCATTCAAATCTCTATGAAGATTAATTTGACAACACAATTAGACCTTTCAACTTATTAAGAATATTTAGACCTCAACTCATAAGGTAGACCACTTTTTTATCATAGCTCAAACCCCTAAAATCTTAAAACAAATAGAGTCAACAAACCTCCTTCTAGTCAATGTCCACCTCTAAAACTTCTTGCACACCTAGGGAAAACCATCACATACTTCTAGACAAAAATTTGAGACTCCATACCTTTGGGAATGTTGACTTCCTATAGCCCATTTTAAGCCTACTTTCCCTTAAGCCAAAACTTGAGAAAACCAAGAGCACTCAAAAAGTTCTAATTTGACTTTAACATACCTTCAGACCACAAAACCACCTTCAACACATCACAAAGAAGTACACAAAACTTTATAAACATCAAAATCTTCTTGACATTACATCAATCTCATTAGGTCACCTAGAAACTACCATTCCCTTCTTGTAAACCTTACACATACTACCAATATTCTTAGGGTTTATAGACATCAGACCCTCAAGACACTACCTTTCATCCTTTAGGCTTTTTCTTCAAAACAATTGAGAATAAACATGACACATAGGTCTGTTAATCAATAAAGTCCTTCATAATAAACAAACACATGTTCTCATGACCTTCTTTATCTTGCAACATCAAATAAAACCCATCCAACATCCACCATGATTATTTTTTCTGTAAAGTGTCTCCTTGAAGCTTAGAGAGAGACATCCCTTTTGCATAGAGAGAATAAAGATATCAAAAATCTAGAGAGTCCCATATCTCCATAATCTCATTTGAATTTTAGTCTTTTTTGAATTTGAATGAATTGTTGACTTCTATCTTTTCTTTAAAATTTTCAATAAATGTTGTCAACAAAAACTTTTGACTTTCCTTAATGTCTATCATGGAAAACAAACCATCTTTGGTCTTACTCTGATCTCTTCTAGTACGCTTAGGTTTAGATGCCCATTTTTTACCTTTGCTTATTAGGAGCTCCATACATATTATTTTTCTTTGGGAAATTATTCAACCTATTCTTGCAATACCTAACAATGTGACCAACTCTATGAATAACTGAAACAAATAATATCATTCATACCTTTTGCTTGATGATGATTGTGATCTTCTTTTTCTATCTAGATAGAAGACAAATTCTCTTGGCAGTCTTATATCTTCTTCATGTTTGATTCCTTCTTTTCTCTTTAATGATATGAGTTATGAATTCTCCATGACCAATTTCTCCTTATTCCAAGGCTCCATGAATGTCCATACTTGACTGAATTTCTTCCATAATACTTATCTTTATGACCATACTTATTACATGTATAATAATGACCATGGAATAAATTAGCATACCTTGAAGCATTTGGTTGTCTAATAGACCTTCTTTCATTAGTTTCAAAGCTTGCATTCTCCTTGACATACTAAATATTCTCATGCTTCTTTCCAAGTTTATCCAAATTGACTAGAACAAGATCATGTTGACTCCTCAAGGACCCCATCTCAATCTTTAGTTGATTATACTCATCATATTTTGCTTTTGGATTTTTAGTTATAGTCCTTAACTGATCCTCAATAATATCAATCTTCTCTTCACCCTCTTTGGCATTGTTGGCCATGTCTTTCATTATATATGTTTTTACTTCAAAATACTTGTTCAACTTGTGCTTCAAGACCTCTTATCATATTCCCCATGTTATGATAACTAATTTCTCCTTATTCTAAGGATCCATGAATTTCCATACTTGACCAACTTCCTTCTACAATGCTTATCTCTATGACATTACTTATTACATGTATAACAATGACCATGGAATAAACTAGAATACCTTGAAGCATTTGGTTGTCTACCAAACCTTATTACATTGATTTCAAATCTTGTAGTCTCCTTGACATACTTAGGATTCTCATGCTTCTTTTCAATTTTATCTAACTTTACTACAACAAGCTCATGTTGACTCTTCAAGGACCCCATCTCAATCTTTATCTAAGTGTACTCATCTTTTATTGATTTTAGATTTGCATTTGTAGTCCTTAATTTATCCTTAAGAATAATAATCTTCTCTTCATCTTATTTTCCCTTGTTGGCCATATCTTTCAATCTATATGCTTACATTCTAATAAACTTGATCTATTCTTGATGCATTTTCTCATCTCTCTTAGACTTTCCTAACAAACTTCCATCAAGAGAACTGACTTGTGCTTTAAGACCTTTGATCATATTCCTCATTTTATTATTCCTCTTCTTAACTCTTTTAGTTCACCAAGCACACTCATGAGATCAGTTTCTAGAACAACTTATTCATTCTCATTGTCATCTTCTCTACTATTATGGTAAGTTTCTTTGTTAAACATGATTTCCTCTTTATTTTAATCATAGACTTATCTTGGCATATACTAGCTAAATATTAAGATCATCAATAACATTATCATCCTCTTTGGAATGTTAATTTAAAGTACATATTTTCTCTTCAAGTGCCTTGATCATATCCTTCCACTGTTGATTCTCTTTCTTCAACTATTTATCCATCTTTATATCAACTTTGGATCTCCTTTAAGTTGTTAAGCTTCCTCTAAAGGACCAGCTATAATACCAATTATTATAGGTATAATCACTAAGAGGGGGGTGAATCAATGAGCCTAGATAATCTAACTTTAATTTCAAACCTTTCAAAACTCTTAGTCAATTATCACAATCATTCATGAAGCATACACATCATTCATAGTAGTGAACAAGAGAGACAATACAAGATCAAGCATATAACACATGACATATGTGGAAAACCATCTTGGGGGAGAAAACCCACAATAAATTACAATTGGATTAATATCTTATAATAATAAGAACTAATTTATAGTAGCTACAGTTGATCAAGGAACTACCATCACTTGTTTAGTGAGACTGCAATCCCATAAGGAGCTACTACACCTATCTAGTTGAGCTACAATAACAACTAGACTTTTAACAAGTTTCACCTTTAAATGAGGCTATAAACCCCTTAGATGTTGAGCTACCACAATAGCACTGATGAACCTCTCCACATTTGAATTGATGTATTCAACAACTGATGATGGACCTCTGATTATCACTCATCACCTTTACTCACACTAAATTTTCAAACCTAAAATAACACTATTATGACATTATAAATATGACCTATAGGTCATAAACACCATCATCAACCTTTTCTTGCATTCAACCCATCCACTGGGCACACACATCCTTTACCTTGACTTTGCTCACCATTCACACTCACTCAAATATCCTCTTGAGCATACTCAATCATTTTGCCTCTTCTAGGCTTATTAGGTCCAATAACCCATGTGATCATATCCATCACCTTGATCAAAAAATCATGTCTAATTCTCTTTTTTCTCTACTAGTCCTTATTGAAAAATACCTTCTCTTTCAAAGTTTATATTCCTTATTTGGCTCCACATACACATACCACTCTCAAGTCAAGAAACCATCTCCTTTGGTTTCACTATATATAGAGTCATCATGACTATCAAAATCTTGGTTGGCCATTAGGCATGCCTTAACCCTTAATGTATATCTTACATCAAGAAAAGGCTTAAAATAATGTTCATAAGATGTCCATAGCATCTATAGGTCACCCCTAAGTAGTTACACCTTTCAATTAGGCCCTTGTAGTTTTTATACCTCTCATGGAGACCTATTCACCCATTTAGTACTTCATTAAGAAAACAAAGAACACAAGACTATTTTCAAATACATGGGTCCACTCCTTACATCCCCTTAGACATCCTCAAATGATCACAATTAACTCTACTCACTTATACATATGCTCAAAAAACATAAACACTAACTTGGTGCATAAGAACATCATGAATGAACACATAGTCAACTTATTAATAATTATTAATATTCAATATATATTGATCACACCTAAAAAATACATAAAGTGCATCCTCATGGAGTCTACAATACTCTCTAATAGTTAATTCATCATGAAACATTTAAACAGCATCAATACAAGATCAATTACCCTTCTTAGGTTGCTTACAGAACATGAACGAACATATAGTCAACTTCAAACCTCAATATATTTAATTGTACACACTTTTATATCATTAAATCTATATTTCTAGATGTTTTTTGGAGTCCTCTACAAGTTCTCTTTGTACACCATGAGCAAATTATATCTAAATGAAAAGATATGGCCCAAAACCCAGACACTAGTATTTCCTTGCCAAATTCAGATATTCAAATGCAAATGACCATAGTTATACCCTAAACACCATGATATCATCTCATGTCCTCCCTACTTCAAATTAAATGTGAGACATTGATCTTCTTTGAAATTTAATACATAGTGCACCAATGCCCAAACATTAAACTTTGAATAGTTGACCTCATCTCATATAATTTAGAAACTTTGCTCAATTTACACCATTGATCTCTTCAATATTTTCCTCTCTTTACTCATGTTATAAAAATATCACCTTGACCTCTTGATTTTAATACACACCATTGATCTCTATATGTATGATTACCTGCTCATTATTAATCCTTAGAAGAAGCTTAACCTTTATCTTTACTTAGCATTAAATATTGAACACTTAGCACCGTTTCGATGCTTCTTGACATCTTGGATCAACATTATCTTTAGATTATTTTCAAACTTTACCTTATACAAATTTTACTATGGGAACCATTGCAATTTGTCTAAGAATCCAAATTTGAAACTTAATAACTTTTACCTTACTCACTCACATATTCTCAAATTTAGACCATATGATCTCCTCACATAAGAGAATCCAACCATATTTAAAACTACTCCTAAAACATTTTCATGTGAAATATATAATATCATTAATATTCTCACTCATATTTTTAATTCATAGAGCCAACAATGTCAATAATTACATGGAAGGACAACTTTACACATGCATATCTTTTGATGCACTTCATTGCATGATATAATTTTTAGCAAAAATCAACTAATAAAAAAATTAAACAAACCCATATGATAAAATTATATTTAAAAATCCACAAATATGATATATTACATCACCAAACAACTTACTCAACTCTTTCTTACCACATACAAATTTGGCTATGGGAAAATAATGTCAAACTGTCTGAGAGCCTAAATTTATATTTGCATATATTTTGTTTCACTTATTTTAATGAATTTATATTTATATAATAATAAATAGGGACTAATTTTATCACAACCATATGATAAAATCCCCTTGACTCATCTACATGTGGTAATTATGATGTCATTAAACTACTTAGATTTTCTGCCACTAGACCCAAAATGTCTAGATACAAACAATGATCAACCAAATGAAATACAATTATGAAAACAATCTCTTAAATCATCCTTGACCACTTATAGGAACCATTTCACATGATAAATACTTCAGACTCATCCCTTATAATATCAAACCATGCCAAAAATGAAGATCAACCAAGCATCTTTCAGGCATACTAGGACAAGCACATTGCACAATTTGTCATTATCACTTAGACTATCAAGCCACTTAATCAAATCACTAGGAAACATTTATTAAATCAATATGATATCATTGAAAACTCTCTAACAATATCCCCCTTTTTAATTAATTTTAACACCCATCAAAATAACTCACCTTCCTTCTCTCTCTTCAAGCAGTCTCACAATAGGAACTTTCTACCCTTTTAACACAATGTGAAAGTGGGCACCAAATGATCTTGAGGACATAAAAATACCATAATTAGGAGAGTACCACCTTATAAAAATTATACAAACTCCCCCTTACATTGATCCTACCTCTTCTTTCCTTAATGCCTTCCTCTTGCTACATGCCAACATTCTTCTTCAACAAAGCACTACAACCAATGAAGAAAGAACAAAAAAATTAATAAAATTTGATATAACTCACCAAAAAAAACTATAGATGGAATCCCACTTATATTTATGATCCATTACACATCTTGATCATCTTTAGATCTCCATACACCATGAAGAATCAACACACAGGCTTACTAGCCTTCTATCTTAAAACACCTCAAGATTCACCAACATAAATTCATGACACTCACTAAATATAAAACATGCTCTAATAAAACCTAAGAAATCTCTTTAAAATACTCATAGAAACTGAACACAAAGGACTCTTCTTCTCACTAGGCCAATCAAACCTCCTTGTAGCCCTACCTAATACTTGTAGAGCCCATAAATTTTAGTAAACACACATTTAGGACCTAAAAATTCATATTTATGGCACTCTCATATTACCCCTCAAGCACACCCATTTGAGACAACTAACTCATCTTATATAATATACTTTATTCATAAACCAACTTGTCAATTAGGACTTCATCTTGACAAAAACATAAATAATTTGAAAACCAAAAGCTTTAAAATATATGTGAATATTGATTTGACAACCCATTTGTTCCATTCAACCTATTAATAATCCTCATACCTCAACTCATAAGGTAGACCAATTTTAAAGCATATCTCAAAACCCTACAATCTCAAAACAAATAGATTCAACAAACCCATTTCTAGTCAACGTATACCTCTAAAACTTATTGCACACCTAGAGACAACCATCACACACTTCTAGATCAAAATTTAAGCCTCTATACTTTTGGGAACATTGAATTACTATTACTCATTTTAGGCCTACTTACCCATAAGATAAAAATTGAGAAAATAAAGAGCACTCAAAAAATTCCAATTTGAATTCAACATACCTTCAAACCATAAAAACACCTAGAGCACATCACAAAGAAGTGCACGAACATTTCTAACCATCAAACTCTTCTTGACATTACATTAATCTCATTAGGTAACCTGGAAACTACCATTCCTTGCTTGTAGACCTTGCACATACTACCAACATTCTTAGGGTTTCTAGACATCAAACCCTTAAGACACTACCTTTCATCCTTTAGGCTATTTATTCAAAACAATTGAGAGTAAACATGACACATAAGTTTACCAATCAACAAGGTCCTTCACATTAAGCCAACATATGTTCTTATGGCTTTATTTGTCTTGAAACATCAATCAAGACCCAACCAACATCCACCATGCTTCCTTTTTTTTTGTAAAGTGTCTCCTTGAATCTTAGAGAGAGAAACCAATTTTACATAGAGAGACTAAAAGTCCCAAAAATTTGGAGAGTCCCAATCTCCATAATCTCATCTGAATATTACTCCAGCTTGATATTAAATGAATCCTTGACTTTAAAATTTTCTTTATATTTGTCAATAAATGATGTCAACAAAAACCCTTGACTTTCCTTCATGTCTATCATGGAAAACAAACCATCTTTGGTCTTAGTATGATCTCTTCTAATAGGCTTAGGTTTTCATTCCTATTTTTTACCTCTTCCTTTCATACTAGGAGCTCCATATATCTTATTTTGCTTTGGGAAATTATTTAACCTATTCTTACAATACCTAGAAATGTGACCAAGTCTATGACAAGTGAAATAAACAAGATCATGCATACCTTTTACTTGATGGTGATTGTGATCTTCTTTTTCTATCTGGATAGAAGACAAAATCTCTTGGTAGTTTTATATTTTCTTCATGTCTGATTCCTTATCTAAGTTATGACTTCTCCATGACCAATTATTCCTTATTCCAAGGCTCCATCAATGTCCATACTTGACTAACTTCCTTCTACAAACCTTAGATCTATGACCATACTTATTACATGTGTATCAATGACCAGAGAATAAATTATCATACCTTAAAGCATTTAGTTGTCTAACAAACCTTCTTGCATTGCTTTCAAAGCTGCATTCTCCTTAACATACTCAAAATTATAATTCTTATTTTCAAGTTTATCTAACTTGACTACAACAATCTCATGCTAACTCTTCAAGGACCCATTCTCAATCATTACCTAAGTGTACTCATCTTCTTTTGATTTTAGATTTGATTTTGTAATCCTTAACTAATCATCAAGAATACTAATCTTCTCTTCACCCTCTTTGGCCTTGTTGGCCATTTATTTCAATATATATGTTTGAACTTTAATAAACTTGATCTATTCTTGATACTTCTTCTCATCTCTCTCAGACTTGCCTAACAAACTTCCTTCAAGAGAACTAACTTGTGCTTTAAGACCTCTTCTTCTAATTATTTAGTATACCAAGTGCACTCATGATCTTAGCTTATAGATCAACTTCTTCTTCCTCATTATCATCTTCTCTATTGTTATGGAATGTTTCTTTATTAAACATGATGTCCTTTTCTTTTGAACACAAACTTGTCTTGACATCTACTAGTCGAACATTGAGATCGTTGATAACATTCTCATCCTCTTTGACATCATTCTTCAAATTACATATCTACTCTTCAAGTGCCTTGATCATATCCTTCCACTATTTATTATCTTTCTTCAGCTATTTAGCCATCTTTGTACCAACTTAGGATATCTTTCAAGATGTTAATCTTCCTCTAAATAACCCATTCTAATACTAATTATTATAGGTAAAATCATTGATGGGGGTGAATTAGTGAGCCCAGATAATCCAACTTCAATTTCAAACCTTTAAAAACTCTTAACTAATTAACAAAAGCGTTCATGAAGCATACACATCATTCATAATAATGAAACAAAGAGACAATGCAAGATCAAGCATATAACACATGACATATGTGGGAAACCCTCTTGGGGGAGAAAACCCATTGGAACCTATAATTGGGTTCATTTCTTATAATAACAAGAACTAATTTAGACTAGCTATAACTAGTCAAAGAACTACCATCCCTTATTTTAGTGAGAATGCAATCCTATAAGGAGCTACTACACCTGTCTAGCTAATATGCTATAACAACTATACTTTTAGCATGTTTCACTTTATAATGAGGCTACAACCCCCTTATATGTTTTGTTTCCACAAAAACACCTATGAACCTCTCCACCTTTTAACTAATGTCTTCAACACCTCATGATGGACCTTTGATTATCACTCTTCACCTTCACTCACACCCAATCTTAAAACCTATAAGAGCACTATTATGACATTATAAATATGACCTATAGGTCATACACCATCATTAACATGTTCTAGCATTCAACCCATACACTAGGCACACACATCCTTCACCTTACCTTCGTTCACCATTCATACTCACTTAAGTAGCCTCTTGAACATAGTCACTCATTCTGCCTCTTCTAAGCTTATTAGGTCTAATGACCTATGTGATCATCTTCATCACCTTGATCAGATAATCATGTCTTATAATTTTCACTCTTTACTGGTCCTTACTGACTTATACTTTCTATATCAAAGGTTATCTTCCTTTATTTGGCTCCACATCAACACACCACTCTCAAGTCAAGAAACCATCTCCTTTGGTTTCACTATATATAGAGTCATCATGAATATCACAATATTGGTCAGCCATTAGGCATGCCTTAACCCTTAAGGAATATTTCACATCAATTAATGGTTGAAAACAATCCTAATAGGTCAGCCATAGTATCTATGGGTCACCCTTAAGTAGCTACACCTTTAAATTAGGCCCTTATAGCTTTTATAGGTCTTATAGAGGCATATTCACCCATTTAGTACTTCATCACATAAATAAAGAACATAGGACAAATTTAAAATATATTTTTCTACTCCTTATGTCCCCTTAGACATCCTCAAATGATCATAATCAATTCTACTCACTTTTTTTATGCTCAAATAACTCAAACACTAACTAGGTGTACAGGAACATCATGAATGAACACACAGTCAGCTTCTTAAGCACTTTTATTACTCAATATATATTGATGACACCTAAAAAATCCAAAAATAGCATCCTCATGGAGCATAAAAAACTCTCCAATAGCTATGTCATCATCAAACATCGAAATAGCATCAATACAAGCTTAATTACCTTTCTCAGGTTACTTGTAAAACATGCATGAACACATAGTCAAATTTGAACCTAAATATATTTGAATATACACACTTTCATATCTTTAAATCTATATTTTTATTTTCACCTTAGAGTCCTCTACAAGTTTGCTTTTTACACCATGATCAAATTCTATCAAGATCAAAATATATGAACCAAAAACCAGACACTAGTCTTTCCTTTACAATTTTAAATATTCAAATGCAAATGGTCATAGTTAACCATTGAAAACCATGCCATCATCTCATGTCCTTGTTTCTTTAGATTAAATACCCACCGTCAATATTATTTAAATATTAATGCATAGTTCACCAATACCCAAACATTAAATTTTGAATAGTTGATCTCATCTCATGCAATTTGGAAACTTTGACATAACATGCATAGTTGATCTCTTTGAGATTGTCCTTGATTTAGTCATGTTAGAAAAATATCAATTTGACCTCTTTAATTTAATGTGCACCATTTATTTATATCCTTTTAATCATCTTCTCACTATTTATCCTTGGAATAAGATTGATCTTTATCTTTGCTCAACATTCAACATTAAGCACTTGAAACTATCTCACTAACTCTTGACATCTTGGAGCAATGCAATTTTTTGACAATTCTCTAACTTTACCTTGTGAAAAATTGACTATGGGAACCATTAAAATTTGTTTAAGATCCAAATTTAAACCTTAATAAATTTTACCTCACTCACTCACATGCTCTCAAATTTGGTCCATATGATCTAGTCACATAGGATAATCTAGCCATGTGTCAAATTTCTCTTGAAACCTTTGTATGTGTGAGATATAGTGCCATTAATCTTCCCACTCGTATTTTTCATTCATAGAGCCAACAATGTCAATAATTACCTTAAAGGCCAACTTTGCACATGCATATCTTTTGACACACTTAATTGCATGATATAAATTATAGTGAAAATCGACTAGGCACAAAACTAAACAAAACCATGTCATCAACTTCTCTTGAAACATCCACATGTGTGAGATAATCCATCACCAAACTACTTACTCAGATCTTTCTTACCACACAAATTTGGTAATGGGAAAACAATGTCAAATTTCCTAAGAGCCCAACTTTTCACCTGCATATCTTTTATCATGATTAGTCACATGACCTAATATTTATCTCATAAGAACTAGGGACTAATTTTATCATAACCATATGACAAAATCCCCTTGAGTCATCCACATGTGGCAATTATAATGTCATCAAACCGCCTACTCATATTTTCTATCACTAGACCCAAAATGTCTAGATTCAAATAGTCATCAACCATATGAAATCCACTCATGAACATAATCTCTTCAATCATCTTTAACCACTAATAGGACCCCTTTCACATGCTCAATACTTCGGACTCATCCCTAATCATCTCAAACCATGCCAAAACTAAAGATCAACCAAACATCCTTTAGGCATACTAGGACAAGCACATTACACACTTTGTCATTATCACTTAGACTATCAAGGCACTTTATCCACTCACCAAGACACCTATATGACACTTCCATGACATAATTAACAAATCTCCAATAATCTCCCCCTTTTTCATTAATGTCACCACATACCAAAAAATCTCATCTTCCTTCTCTCCATTTGACACAATGACAAAGTGGAACTAACTGATATTAAGTACCTAAAAAGGCCATCAAAATAGAGGACGACCTTATAAATATGATACAAATGCCCCCTTACCTTGAGCCTACCTCTTTTTGCCTTGGCACCTTTCTCTTGCTACATTCTAACATTCTTATTCAACCAAGCATTGTAACCAATGAAGAAAGAACACAAATAATAATAAAATATAATGGAAATAACCAATAAACATCTCATATGGACTTCCCCTAGGATTTTTGATCCATTTCACATCTTTTGCATATTCAGATCTCCATACACCATGAAGAATCAACACATAGGCTTACTAGCCTTCTCTCTTAAGCCACCTCAAGAATCATGAACATAACTTCATGATACTAAAAAAATTAAAAAAAAACTATAATCCAACCTAATAAATATCCTTCTAATACTCATACCTTACTCTTTTGAAGAAACTAAAGACAAAGCACTCTTCTTCTCACTAGGCCTATGTAGACTCTTTATAGCCCTACCTAGAACTTGTAGAGCCCACAAATTCTAGTAGACACACATTCAAGACCTAAAAATTCATATTTGTAGCAATTTAATATTCCCTCTCAATCACACAAATTTTAAATAATTATCTCATCTTCTAAAATATGCTTTCTTCACAAACCAACTTGCCAATTAGGCCTCAATCTTTTTAAAAAATGAATAATTTGAAAACTGCAAGCCTTAAAATCTTTGTGAAACTTTATTTAACAATCCATTTGGCCCATTCATATTATTAATAATCCTCAAACCTCAACTGATAAGGTAGACTACTTTTTTAACATAGCTCAAAACCCTAGAATCTTAAAACAAACAGAGTCAACAAACCTCCTTCTAGTCAACGTCCACCTCTAAAACATTTTGTACACCTAGAGACAACCATCAGACACATATATTCTAAAATTTGAGCCTCCATACCTTTGGAAACATTGAAATCCTATAACTCATTTTAGGTATGCTTGCCCTTAAGCCAAAACTTGATAAAACTAAGAGCACTCAAAAATTTCCAATTTGACTTCAACATATCTTCAGACCATAGAAACACCTAGAGAATAACATAAATTAGTAAATGGACATTTCTGAGCATCAAAATCTTCTTGAAATTGCATCAATATCATTAGGCCACTTGGAAACTACCATTCCCTACTTGTAGACCTTGCACATACTACCAACAGTCTTAGAGTTTGTATACATCAAACCCTCAAAACACTTCCTTTCATCCCTTGGTATATTTCTTCAAAAAAACTAAGAGTAAATATGAAACACATGTCTACCAATCAAAAAATTCCTTCACAATAAGCCAACACATTTTATAATCACTGTCTTTGTCTTACAACATCAATCAACACCCAACCAACATCCACCATGCTTCATTTTTTCCATAAAGTATCTCCTTGAAGCTTGGAGAGATGCACTCATTTTACATAGAGAGACTAAAAGTCCCAAAACTTTGGAGAGTCCCATATCTCCATAATCTCATCTAACTTATAGTCTTCCTTTACTTTGAATGAATCCTTGACTTCATTCTTTTCTTCAAATTTGTCAATAAATATTGTCAATAGAAACTCTTGACTTTCCTTCATGTCTATCATGGCAAACAAAACATTTTTGGTCTTAGTCTAATCTCTATTAATAGGATTAGGTTTCCATACCCATGTTTGACTTCTTCCTTGAATATTAGGATCTCCATGCATCTTATTTTTCTTTAGGAACTTATTCAACTTGTTCTTACAATACCTAACAATGTGACCAAATCTATGACAAATGAAACAAACAAGATCATTCATACCTTTTTCTTGATGATGATTGTGATCATATTTTTCTATTTGGATAAAAGACAAAAAAAGTTGGTAGTCATGTATCTTCTTCATGTTTGATTCCTTATTTTCTCTAGACTAATCTGAGTTATGACTTCTCCATAACTAATTTCTCCTTATTCCAAGGCTCCATGAATTTCCATACTTTACCAACTTCCTTCTACAATCCTTAGCTCTATGACCATACTTATTACATGTATAACAATGACCATGGAATAAACTAGAATACCTTGAAGCATTTGTCTGTCTAATAAACCTTATTGCATTGCTTTCAAATCTTGTATTTTCCTTGACATACTTAAGCTTTTCATGCTTCTTTTCAAGTTTATCCAGCTTGACTACAACAAGCTCATGCTAACTCTTCAAGGACCCCATCTCAATCTTTAGTTGAGTGTACTCATCTTCTTTTGCTTTTACATTTACATTTGTAGTCCTTAATTGATCCTCAAGAATACTAATCTTCTCTTCATCTTATTTGTCCTTGTTGGGCATGTCTTTAAATCTATATTCTTGCACTCCAATATATTTTATCTATTCTTAACACTTCTTCTCATTTCTCTTAGACTTTCCTAACAAACGAACTAACTTGTGCTTCAATACCTTTGATCATATTCCTCATTTTATAATTCCTCCTTTTCTACTCCTTTAGTTCACCAAACACACTCAATATTTTAGTTTCTAGATCAAATTATTCTTTCTCATTGTCATCTTCCCTACTATTATGGCAAGTTTTTTTGTCAAACATGATGTCCTTTTCTTTTGAACATAAACTTGTCTTGGCATCTACTAACTAAACCTTGAGATCATTGATAACATTATCATCCTATTTGGAATATTTATTCAAAGTACATAGTGATTATTTAAGTGATTTGATAATATCCTTCCACTATTGATTCTCTTTCTTCAACTATTTAGCCATTTTTGTACCAACTCAAGATCTCCTTCAAGTTATTAAGCTTCCTCTGAAGGACCCATTCTGATACCAATTGTTAGAGGTACAATCATTGATAGGGGGAATTGATAGGGGGGAGGTGAATCATTGAGCCCAGATAATACAAATTCAATTTTAAACATTTAAAAACTCTTAATCAATTACCACAATCATTCATGAATCATAAACATCATTCCTAGAAATGAATAAGAGAGATAATGCAAGATCAAGCATATAACACATGATATATGTGGGAAATATTCTTAGGGGAGAAAACCCACTTGAACCTACAATTATAATATTATTCTATAATAATACAAACCAATTTAGAACAATTTTAACTTATCAAGGAACTACCATCCCTTATTTTAGTGAGACTGTAATCCCAAAAGGAACTACTACACCTATCTAGATGAACTGCCATAACAACTAGATTTTGAGCAAGTTTAACTTTGCAATGAGGCTATAAACCCATTATATGTTTAGTTTCTACAATAACACCTATGAACCTCTCCACCTTTGAACTGATGTCTTCAAAACTTGATGATGGGCCTTTGATTATCACTCTTCACCATCTCTCAAACTCAATCTTCCAACATGTAAGATCACTTTTATGACATTATAAATATGACCTATAAGTCATACACACCATCATCAACTAACTCTACCATTCAACCCATCCACTAGGCACACAATACCTTCACCTTGCCTTCGCTCACCATTCACACTCACTTAAACAACCTCGTAAACATAATCACTCATTTTTCCTCTTCTAGGCTTATTAGGTCTAATGGCCTACATGATCATCTTCATCACCTTGATTAGACAAGAAAGTATGATTATCTTCAATATTTATTGGTATTTGCTATCCTATAAATTTTATTTCAAAGGTTATTCTCCTTTATTTGGCTCTACATACACACACCACTCTCAATTTAAGAAACCATCTCCTTTGGTTTCACTACATATAAAGCATATGAAATCAAAAATGCATCATGTCCATAAATCAATCTTGGATTAGATGGGATAGATCAAACCTAAACTTCTTATTGGGGGGCATACAATTGTTAAGTAGGAGCATGAACAATGTGAGGATTTGATAAACCCAATTAAGGATCACTTGTCACTATTAACCATGAAATATACTGAGAGGGGGGGTGAATCAGTATATTATATATCTTTTTAATTCATATGATTTATTTTCTTTAACCACTTAATCATACATTCAAGATATGCAATAAAACTAGAATAATAATTTTCACCACGAGAGAGAGAGAGAGAGAGAGAGAGAGAGAGAGAGAGAGAGAGAGAGAGAGAGAGAGAGAGAGAGAGAGAGAGAGAGAGAGAGAGAGAGAGAGAGAGAGAGAGAGAGAGAATTTTTACGTGGAAACCCAAAGTGGGAAAACCCACGTAGAACAATCTCAAGTATATGAATGAGCACCAACTCAAAATACAAAGTTTTCAAGCACCAACTTGTAGGAGAACCAACCCCTTTACCAAGTACAAACATAATAACTATTTTTGAGAACCAAACCATAGGAGCACCAACCCCTCTTGTCTATAAAGCACAACTATCTCTCAATGTTTCATACTCAACAAATGATAGAACTCTACAACATCTCCTAGTTTTCTCTCTTTGAAAATAAATACAAACCATGCACTCTCTTGCTTATGACAAATGGCCTCTCAAGCCTTTATTTATATCATTCCAAATGACCTTTGGAATTCACCTTTTGTGACCCTTCAATCCTCATGGAAAATGGTGTCAAATTTGCATGACCCTTTGTGTCCTTGAATTTGAAAAGTCATATGGTGACCCTTCATAAGTAAAAGCATCATTTTCTCTTTTGTCTTTATCTTAGTGACTTTTCATAATCCTCAAAGTGTCCCTTCATGAAAAAATCTATCATACCTCTTTTGTCTTCACATGGTGACTCTTAGAATTCCTCAAGATGACTCTTCATGAGCAAATGCATCCCATTCCTCTTTTGTATTTTACCCCATGACTCTTTGAATTCTCCATGGGCCCTCTTTTGACTTATATGCAACCAAAAATATATTAATTAATATTAAATAAATATTAACACACATTAGCCAAGATATGAATATTAAAAACACCTTTAAATTCGATGGGGCCTTTATCACCAATAATGCTAGACCTTTGACATCATGACAATATTTCCAACAATCTCCCCCTTTGTCATTGATGGTGACATCAAACTGAAACTACCACATCCTAAAAATTGCACATACTACCATCTAAAAAACATTCAGTAACTCCCTCTTACTGTAGCAACTAGTACCTATTCCCTATACCTATTTCTACACATGTACCTGTACCTATTATTCTCCCCCTTTGACATTGATGGCAAAGGGTCTACCTAGAGCTAACACTTAGCTCCCCCTCAATTGATACTGAAATTCAATGGTAGAAAGTAAAATAAATTACTCCTAACTTCTCTCTTAGATATTCAAATGTGTCTTTTCATAGTGCCTTTATGAAAATATTTACAATCTACTCTGTAGTATTGATATACTCCATCTTAACCTATTGATCTACAACCTACTCTCCCAAAAAGTAATATCTAATGGGAATATGTTTTATTCTTGAATGCATCACTGGATTCTTTGAAATATTAATAGCACTTGTGTTATCACAAAAAAATAGAAATAGGTTCATCATACTTTACCTTAATATCTTCCAAAGTTTTCTTCATCCAAAGCACTTGAGTACAACACAATACTGCTACAATATGTTCTACTTCATCTGTAGAAAGTGATATTCAATTCTACTTCTTGCTTAGCCATGATACTAAGCTATGACCAAGGAAGAAAGTTCTTCCACTTATACTCTTTTTGTCATCCAAGCACCCTGCCCAATCTAAATTTATATAAGCAACCAAAGTGAAATCTCTATTTGTGGGATACCATAATCCATAATCTAATGTCCCCTTGATATATTTGAATATTCTCTTCACCAACTGAACATGACTATCTTCGGGAGATGATGGATATCTTACAACCATACCTACTACATGCATGATGTTTGGCCTTGATGTTGTCAAATATAAGATACTACCAATCATAGATCTATACAAAGATTGATTTATAATAGGTGAATCTCCATCCTTACCCTATTTCTTATACACATTGGTGTGCCAACTAGTGCACAATCCTCAAAACCAAATTTCTTCAGTATTTCTTTGGCATATTTACTTCGAGATATGAAAATTCCTTTATCTGACTAAAATATTTATAATCCTAACAAAAATGACAATTATTCAAGCATAGACATCTGAAATTCATTTTGCATATTATCAAAAAAATATTTTGTCATATTTTTAATATTTCATCCAAAATTTTTATCATCAACATATACCACAACAATCAATTAATGCTTACCTTTTGTTTTGATTTAGAGATTAATATCAGCAAATCTTCTCTTGAAACCTTAATCCTATAGGTACTTATCAAGTCTTGCATACCAAGCTCTAGGAGCTTGTTTCAATCCATACAATGCTTTCTTCAATCTGCATACATGGCTACTAATATTTGAGAGAATAAATCCCTCAGGCTACTCAATTTAGACCTCTTCTTCTACATTCCCATTCAAGAAGGTGAATTTGACATCCATCTAAAACACTTTGAAATTTTTAAACACTACATATGAAATAAACATTCTAATAGCCTCTAACCTTACCATTGGTGAAAAAGTTTCTTCAAAATCTATTCCCTCAATCTGAGCATATCCTTTACATACTAATCTTGCTTTATTTCTAGTCACTTCTCCATTTTCATTCAACTTATTTCTATAAACCCATTTTGTTCCTATCACATTGTGATCTTTTAGTCTAGGCACTAATTCCCAAGTATCATTCTTTTCTATCTAATTTAATTCTTCATCCATAACCTTAACCCAATGCTTATCATGTCTACCTTTTAAAAAAGTTCTAGGCTAAATTTTGGATAACAAAGAGAAATTAACTTGCTTAGATTCACTTACCATCATTCTTCTAGTGTGAATTATTTCATTTATGTCCATGATGATGTCACTTTAATTATGATTTCTCTAAACATATTTGGTTGGAGTTTTGGTGCCCTTTTTCTCCTTCTTCTCATCTTCATCTGATGCTTCAAAACCTTCCTCTTCAATGATTTCAAGAATGTCTATTGGATCACTGATTCTTTGTGTTCTATCTTCTTCTATCCTAACACTTGAACTTTCAACAATTTTCTTGGTTCATTTTTTATAACATTTATAAGATTTAATTTTGAAAGAATAACCAAGAAATATACCTTCATCTACTCTAGATTTAAACATACTAAGTTTTTCATTAATTCTCATTATGAAGCATCTGTTGTCAAAAAATCTAAAATAATAAACTATTGTTGGTTTGTATTTCCATAACTCATAAAGAGTCTTTTCACTATTGACTCTCAATAATTCTCTATTTTGAATATGCACTGTTGTAGCAACTACCTCTCTCTAATATTTATCTGCTAACTTATATTCATTAATCATTATCCTCACCATCTCTTGAACTATTTTATTTTTCCATTCAACTGTTCCATTTTGTTATGAATTTATGGCTACTAAATAATGTCTCTTTACTCCATAGTCTTCAAAAAAACTCAATAAATTGATTTGACATGAATTCTCCTCCTCGATCTGATCTTAGGCACTTAATCTTCAAACTGGTTTCATTCTCAACTAATGCTTTGAAATGTCTGAAAGATTCTAATTTTTTCTTTAAAAACATTACCTAAGTCATACATGAAAAATAATCAATAATAAAAATGAAATATTTTTTACCTTGAGTACTTTCAATTCCCATAGCTCCACATAGATCAGTGTGAACAATCTCTAGCATCTGAGTAGTCTAGTACTCTTTTATTTTGAACTACCTTCTAGCCTACTTCCCATGCTGTAAGGTTCACAAAGAATTTCAAATGGTTTTGTAATATTTGGAATATTTATGACTACTTGATTCTTGTTGATGTTGACAAGATTGTCAAAATTTATGTACCCTATTCTCTTGTGCCATAGCCAACTTTCTTTAATCTGACTCAAACAACATCTTTGACCTTTGATGTCTAATAGAATATACAAATTATTACCTATTCTTTGAGCATCTACAACCAACACATCTAAATCTTTTCTCCTAATTTCATAACCTTCTGCATAAAACTTTAGTGTGTGCCCCTGATCACACATTCGACTTACACTCAAAGCATTATGCTTAAGACTTTCTACATAAAAAATATTTTTATTTTTAGTTCTACTATTATCCAAACTTAGTGTACCTTTTCCAGCAATTATGGTAGTAGTATTATCTCCAAATTTCACCATGCCACCATTGATATTCTTCAAGGTTATGAACTTTCTCTTGTCTCTTATCATGTGACTTGAATATCCACTATCAATGAACCATGGCTTTTCTTCATTTCTTGCATGCAAAGTTGTCTTTACCAACATAGATTTTTTAGGTTGTTTCTTTTACCATGAACCTGTCTAAACTTTCTTCTTGATGAATGGAGCCTTGAAACTATGGTCCTTCTTGACTGACTCAAACATGCTTCTACAATACCAAGCTATGTGTCCAAAGTTGTTTCACTTGTAACATATTATGGCCTCTTTATTAAATCTTGATGGAGGAGCAAAAGAGTTGTGGCTTCTACTTGACTCTGTATAAATTTCTTTCTCCTTATTTCTAAAATTATTAGCCCTTTTCTAACATTTTATTTTCTTATAAACATATCCATTAAAATAAAAATAATAACCATAAAAATAGGACATGTTTTTGTATCTCTGACTTGATCACCTTTTGTATCTTTGTTCTCTCTAGCCTTCTTTGTTTGAGATGTCCTATATATTCTTAACTTCTTCCCTTTTTATTTCATCTTTTGTAAGAGCTTCAGCATAGCTTTTTTTTTTCCTTATCTGTGAGGGTAGTGACCTCCTCTTTTTCTTTTTCAAGTCCAATACCTATCTTATCTAACATTGATCTTATTTTTTTTAATATATTATTCAACATATTAGTGTTATTCTCAAATTTTGAATCATTGGTTATTATTGATTTCTTTATTTGTTTTCTCAAGATCCACTTTTAAAGAAGCAATGTCAATAACATACCATTCACATTATTTACTTAATATTTTCAACTATGTCATTAGATCTTCTTCATTCTTCTTGGCTTCTTCAAAGTGTGCTTGTAGATCTTTAATTATTTCCTTTGACTCCTTTTCATTTTTGTTGATCTAGAGCTTTAATCTTCAATTTTTATTTTCAAGATATTTTAACTCTTCTAAGGTAGAAATGAGTTCTTCTAGATTCACTTCAACTTCACCTTGTTCTTATTCTTGATCATCTATACTTTTTCTTGTGGAGGCATCTTCATTTGTGGCCATGAATAGAATCTCTTCTTCTAAATCACTGACTCCACTATCTTTGATTGAGCTAGGATATTTAGAATACAAACTCTTCTTCTCGAATCCCTTCTTAAATTTACCTTTGAAATTCTTCTTCTATGTAGACTTTCCTTCTTCATTGTCATCATTACCCTTATTTGGGAATTTAGCTACAAAATGTCTAATCTTTCCATAATTAAAACATTTAAAAGGTAATTTTCTTTGATATTTACGTGTACCCTCTTTTGGCTTGCAACTGAAAAGAGCTCCATTTTCATATTCATCATCGCTAGAACTATCACTTGATTATTAAATCTTAGCCTTATCTTTCTTTGATGTCTTGAAATAATATTCTCTTTTTGAGGGTTTATCTTGTTCATTCCGCATCTCATATTCTGTAAGAATACCATGAAGCTCATCCATCTTTAGCTTGGCTAAATTATTCATCTCTTCAATTACTAAAACTTTTGCATCATATCTCAATGGTAGAGATCTCAAAACTTTTTGAACCACAGTTGATTCTTCTAAATTTTCTCCAAGACCTTGAATCTTATTAACTATTTGATCAACCTGCAAAAGATAACTTGCTATATTTTCTTCTTCTTCCATCTTCAAACTCTCAAACTATCTTTTCAATGTCTGAAGCTTAACTTACTAAACCTTTCCATCACCTTTGTAAATATTCTCAAGTTTTACCCAAGTTTCATGAGTAGATTTACATTGCATAATGTTAACAAATTCTAATTCATATAAACCACATAAAATAATATTTAAAGCTTTAGCATTATTTTCACTTGCCTTCTTTTCTACCAAAGTAGTTACAAGTGTCTATGGCTCCTCATATTCCTCCACCACTACTTTCCATATGTCAAATCCAAGGGCCATCAAATAAGTCTTCATCTTTATACTCAATAAAAAACATAATTCATCCGATTAATCAAAGGTGTCTTATTTGTAGAAAATCCTTCATTTGATCAGCCATTATGCTTTCCCGATCTACCTTCAAGTTGTAAAACTTTTTCAAAAGGAACCTGCTCTGATAACAATTTTTAAACATGAAATATACTGAGAGGGTGGGTGAATCAATATATTATATATCTTTTTACTTAATTTAATTTCTTTTCTTTAACCACTTAATCATACATTCAAGATATGCAATAAAAATGAAATAATAATTTGCACCACATGAGAGAGAGAGAGAGAGAGAGAGAGAGACTAGATTTTTACGTGGAAACACAATGTGGGAAAAACCATAGAGAACAATCTCAAGTATATGAATGAGCACCAAATCAAAATATAAAGTTTTTAAGCACAAAATTGTAGGAGCACCAACCCCTTTGTTGAGCACCAACACAAAAAACTATTTATGAGCACCAACCCACAGGAGCACCAACCCATCTTGTGTATAAAACATAACTATCTCTCAATGTTGCTTACTCAATAAATGATAGAACTCTACAATATCTCCTTATTTTCTATCTTCAAAAAAAATACAAACCATGCACTCTCTTTCCTATGACAAATGGCCTCTCAAGCCTTTATTTATAGCTTTCCAAATGACCTTTGTCATTCACCCTTTGTGACCCTTAAATCCTCAAGGAAAATGGTGCCAAACTTGAATGACCCTTTGTATCCTTGCATTTAAAAAGTCATATGGTGACCCTTCATAAGCAAAATAATTTTTTTCATCTTTTGTCTTTATCTTGGTGACTTTTCATATTCCTCAAAGTGTCCCTTCATAGAAAAATGTACCATACCTCTTTTGTCTTCACACGGTGATTCTTGGAATTCCTCAACATGACACTTCATGAGAAAATGCATTCCATTCCTCTTTCATCTTTTACCCCGTGACTCTTTGACTTCTCCATGGTCCCTCTTTTGACTTATATGCAACCAAAAATATATTCATTAATATTAAATAAATATTAACACACATTAGCCAAGATATGAATATTAAAATTACCATTAAATTCATTGGGGCCTTTATCACCAATAATTATAGACCTTTGACATCAATGACAATACTTCCAATAGTCATAACACACTGTGTGAGATATGGTTCCAAATCCTATAGTCTTACACAATCATAGAACATCCCTAAAAGAATCTTATGATTTAATATTTCACTAATATAATAACAAGAAAAGTAAATCTAATCTAGTGAAAACCAAAGATTATGGCACAAAGTAAGGGATTAGAAAATTAAAATAATCAAAACATGTATAAGGAACTTTAAATAAAGTAAGTATGAGTAACACCCTAATACATTTAATATGAAGAGTAATATTATTCGAGCCAACACTTATGCTACTTCTATCTACTAAAAGAGAGGAAAATAAAGTTAGAATATACTTACCTAAATGTGAACCCATCGAGAATTAATCTCTCCCTTGGATAAAGGAGTTTCTTAAGAGGCTTATTTTGGTTCATAATGATCATTTGGTTAGGTCAAAGCATCCAAGACCTATCCACAAGACTAGATTCTTCAAAATAAGAAAACTAAGCTAAGTCTCCTCAATTAGAATGGTGGAAGAGTAGATTGTGAATAAGCATGAGTGAATAATAAATATTGATTGCATATTATAATAATGACCAAAATGACCTTGTATTTATATGTGGAACTTACCCTTAAAATCATTTGGACATGTCAACTCTACTAGGTCAACCCAGTCAACCTAGCACATTTTCTAGTTAACTCAATAGGTCTATGTTAGGTCAGTTGGGAGGCTAACAAAACAAAAGAGAGAAAGGGTCCCCAAAATATACTAGATTGACCATATTGACCTAGTATGTTTAATAGGTTAAAATGGTGCCAAGTAAGGAAATGAAGGATGAAAAGAGGAAAAGACTAGAAGGTTGTGCAAGGGAGAAGAAACAACTTAGGGAAAGTTTTTAGGAACTAGTTGGATTGGTAATAATATCGTAAAAAGGGACAAAAATATTTTTAAATACCAAAGGTATTCCCACCCCTTTCTTGATTCACCCTTTAGGGTGTGTAGTTAGAGAGATTGAGCCTCGATGAGTTCCTATAAGATGTAAAACATCATTATTTGATAAAAAGTGAAAATATTATGTGTATACATATGCCCCACTTAAATCTCATCACATGTCACTAAGGTGTAATAGGGGATGGTGCTTTGATAAATAACATAAGGACACATGCAATGTTGATGCTAAAAAAATTGAAGTATTTTAAAGTAAAAATAACTGAAAGGAAAACTAATCTAAAAAGTAAATAACTAAAAATTAAATGTAATGCATACCTTAAATTATATTTATTATGGGATGGTTGTCTATTGTGTTGTTAGTTTTTATTGTGGAGGGTATAGAGATTGTTTTCAACAAACCCATGAATGCAAAACTAAAGAGCAAAAACAAATAAATGTAATAAAAATCCAAGATAACTGGTGCTATAAAGATGGGACATACTTAGGAAATTTGGTAAGCTAGGGTGATAGGTGCTATGTTAGACCAAATAACCAAGTCAAAAAACAAGAGTAAATTATTTAATCAAAAATCCAAGGCTATTAAAGACTAAAAAACTCAAACAAGCTATTCTAAAGTAAGAAAGGCAAACTCATCAAATCAAACCAAGGATACATGTCAAATAGGATGGAAAAACAAAATGATAAAAAATGATAACAAGACTAACTAAAAAGACAAAATGGTAAAATAACATTGATGATTGAGAAGTAACAATCCACATCTCAATCATGAATGGAAAAAAGTACATAAAAGGGAAACAACATGTTTGAGTGAGCAGTAACAAACCACATCTCACTCTATAATGGAAATAGGGAACAAACTCAGGTGTTTATAATAGCAAAATAGCAAAATCATGATAAATGGTAAAAGTAAAGGAAATTTATTTTAGTAAATATAAAATGAAGTAAATAAAATTATCTAAAGTTACTCAAACATATTGTTTCGCTCTAAGGATAGATAAAACTAAAACAAAGTAGTGCTAGCATATTTTTAAGAGATGAATAATAAGGAACTATAAGAAGGGCAAAAACTCTTTTTTGGAATCATAATTTGTCTATCAAGGGTGGGAAATGAAATCAGTGGAGGGGAGAATGAAGAAAAAACCAAGGTAGAGATAACTCTTTATCAAATTCAAGACACTCAAATTAGGTTTGTCAAAATAAGAGAAATTTCAACCTTAAGAACTCTGAAGAAATTTTCTTAGTGACACAAATATTAGGTAATAAAATGGACTATATAGATCATCCCATGAAGACTATATGCATGAAAATTAAAATGGACCTACCTCCCCATGACATTTTCCCTTCTGTTTAGGACCCCTTATAGATCCATCAATCTACTGTGAAGATTGGGTACTTGCGTGAGAAAGTAGGTAGCACCATGGAGTTTTTTTAATTCCCATATTCCAATCTACTAGCCTACTACACTCCAAAGGACTTTGGCTCCATGTGAATTTTATTGTGGAGTTTTAACTTTGATTGAATATAGGAGATGTGCTTGTAATCATGTCTTTTGGTGTGAATTTTGACTTTGAGATTTTTATGTTACCTTTTGTTTCAAATGATTTAGCTTTTAACTTTCTTATGATGGATTTTTATAGATTCCTCCTCGATATGGATTTGTAAAACCCAACATGGGTGTTAAATATGACTTTCATTTCAAAATGTGGGACAAGGTTACTAAGAGAGAGAAACTTCAAAGAGTATGGGGTCTAACAATCTCATAAATCTAGGTAAAATAAAAGTGATATCTTGACTTTGACCTTGTTCTATCCAATGTGGAGATAAAATAAATGGGAAATAAAGAGGAATGACACATGGAACAATTTGAATTGCTTCAAATCACCAAAAATGTGACAAAGGGAAAAAAAGAGGGATAGAATGACAGTAAAGTGTGATTCCCTATCATGATAAAAAGGGAAATAGAAGAAAACATGCTAACATAGATTGTTGTGTAGATTCCATCTAGAAAAAGAAGAATGGAATCTAGAAAAAGAAGCAAAATCTAAAATTGAGAACTAGGATTAAGAACATGAAAACAATGGTAATTTTATGAGGAAGATTGGGTTCTATTTTTGGTCTTACAAAGAAAATCATAAAATATAAAACCATGAGGGTGCTAATAAGCAAGAGAAAATCAAAGTGAAGAATATTTCTTACAAATAAACTCACAAAAAAAATCCCAAATGATATCGAAATAGCATTGGTAAGCAATAATAAGAGAGAATTATTAAAAGATGGTGGTTTTGTGAGGGATGTTGGGCCATATCGATGGTCTTACAAAATAACTCACAAAATAAAAAACTAAGGGGTGAAAAAAACAAGAGAAAATAAAATAAGATAAGGAATATTATGGTACATCAAGAAACCAAAAGAGCAAAAGGGAGAACTAAAGGTTTTTGAAAATAAGGCATTGTTGTAAAGGGAGAGACCTGTGCTTAAGTAAACTGAAAAAATTATTAGAAGGATATAGATAGAAAGCATGACAAGAAGGAAATGTTTAAGCAAAGTAAGTTTTATGGAATTAAGCATTGGTGGGATCTTTTAAAATGTATACACCCTTAATTATTCAAGAAACCACACATATCATGTATTTTCATAGTCCTTTTCATAAGAGACTCCAACTTGAGAATATGAGCCTTGTTCATATTAGCCATGTCTTTATTTTTCTTGTCTTGGTCTTATTTCTTACTTTTATCAGCTCTCCATAATCTTAGTAAATTGATCTATACCCCCAGAGACCCTTAAACTTGAGCTATGTTAGTCTTTGCCTATTTTTTTAAGTCCTAGACAATAGAATTATGTAGGACTACAATACTCGACACTCCTATCCTACTCAGTGTTATTGTCTAATAGTCACTTTTTCTTTCTTAACAAGTCCCAAACCCTTCTTATCCCCTCCCTTAAGTTTTATTTATATTTTTTTATGTTATCTAATGAGAATAAAGCTTTCAAATTCAAAATAAATAGTCTCTTATATAAATGAATTCACAAGGCATTTTATATCTAGCACATACTACTTTGGCATAGTAAATAATTATAATCAATTAATAGTAAAGCTCATAATTCTTCATCACACATATCTTTACATGCTTGATCAAGGGTCTAGGTGAAATTTCATTCTTGCATCTACCATGCACATTGATTATGCACGTTGCCTAAGGAATAACTATATTTGATCTAAGACCCTAGCTTGAGGGTTAATGTAGGCAATGATTAGGAAAATTGGGGTTCTAGATTATGTGATCAAACTAGACACCAAACTGTCATATTTTAAATGATCATTTATTTTCATTGAATAAAATATAGATTCATGGTTTTGACATCTTCCCAATCTTGCATAGTAGTTTTTAGCCTTTGAAATAGTCATCTCAGCCTATTTTTATAGATAAGTTATTTCTCTTCCCAATGTAATAAATTTGATCAAATTAATATAAATCTAAATTTTACTGCATGTTATTATATTTTACTCCTTAATCCAAGCACTTTATTTTTTATGAACTAAACCCTATTTTCCCAAAAATAATAAAACATTTGGTGAACCTAACTTACTTCAAACAAATTTCAAACCCTAGGCACCCTTAGGGTTTTTCTTTAATATTTTTGTGCAAAAATTTAATTTCCAATTTCTAATTATTGTATAAATTTTTGTGTATTTATTTCATTTAAATTTATTTTGTAATTTAAATAATTTTTAAAAATTCTAAAACCCCAACCCCAAACCCTATATTTCCAAACTAGGTCCTCAAACCCCAAGCCTTCCTCGCTTACAATTTTTAGATAAAAATTTTGGAATTTTTTCAAATTTTTTGGAGTGTCAAAAATAATTTCAAAATCTCCATGTTAGTAGTTATTTTTTCATTTATTTTCCTAATATTATTTTTACATATGCTCTTTGGTGAAAGAAATAAAATTTACACTAAGTCACTTCTTCCCTCTCATCCTATAGATATATTTCTAAATTTTTCTCATAATTACAACAACGAATGGAAAAATTTACAAAATTGAACCTTAGCCAAAAAGGTGGAAAATTATTTCATTTAAAATGAATATAATTACTATTATTTTAATGAGGAATATGATGATGCATATGAAAGTGATAGTAAATAGAAAGTAGATGCATCTTCTTCTCTCAAACCTATCTCTTTTCTTCCCTCTTCTAAATAAAATACTTCTGATAAATGGGAAAGTTACTTTTCACCCCATTCTCATATTCACAATGCATCAAATGAACAAATTAGTCATGCATTTCTAAGTGAACATCTCATTGGTGATAATTTGCTTGCATTTTAACCTAGTATCTCTCTCTATTTCTACTTCTATGTTTAAATTATAATAATATAAACACAATATAATAAAAATCCCAATGCATAATTCAAATGATCAATCTCATGTTCTTAACTCTACTTTGTCATCTCAAACAATGACACAATAATGTTTAAATGATAACTCTCTTACTCTTAATTCTCATATTGAAAATTAAAATAATGCATGCACTCCATTCAAGGATAACATAGATGCACATAGTATTCCAATTTCACATGACAATATATTAAATATTAGAAAAGAATTAAAATATTTTCTTACTCCTCTCCCTAGTGATAATGGAAGTGATAATGATTATGATAGTGAACATGCAAATGAATATGAAAATGAGAGAAAATATGAAAGTGACACTTCTAATTCTCCTCTTTCATATGCACAAAATTTTGATTGTGATAATGCATGGAATGATGATGACTATTATGCATATAGTGAATAATAAAATACATCTCATGCTTCTAACTCTTATCTCACTCCTCTCAAACATAATGCATTAAAAAAATTTGCTTTTAATTCTATGCATGATTCTATTTCAAATGATGCACATGTCAATGATAACATCACATCTTCTACTCAAATAAAATGTGATTCACTAAATATTAAAGATACCAATAAATCTCCTGAGACACCTCCTACTAAAATAGAACATGTTTCTCACTCTCCACCCAAATAGAATGGTAGCCCACATCCCTCTACTAAGGTCCAAGTTACCATTCTTCCAAAGGTTCAAGTGAGCAAAACCCCTCTCTATGATCCAATTACTAAATGTATCATTCCCATGGCTAAAATAAAATATCAAATTCAATGTTTAAATAAACCACTTCAAGATAATAATATACCATCCCAATAGATTATTTTTTTGATGCATGCAGTTGGTAAATTACAACACCAAGGACAACTTCTTACTTTGGAAAACAAGGCTTATAAGTCTTGGATGGATGTCAATAGCTTGCATGGTAACCCTCTTCCAAAATCATTTATCAAAGCTTCATTACCTAAGCATTTTCAAATACCATCATTTCCTCAATTTGATGGAATTATAGATCCATTCGTACACCTTAAATCCTTTTGGAAGGCTTTTTCATCTCATGTGAGTCCTTTGATCCTACTTAAGTTGTTCCATTAGACATTAGTGGGTAATGCATAGAATTGGTTCTTTCATATACTCCCTATTTGTTCATTGCATACATATGATGATTTAGAGAAGGTATTTATTAGATATTACATAGCAAACATGGGCCCTCATGTTACATATGAGAAACTTGTTGCATTGCATCAGAATACTTTAGAGCTAGTTAGTGATTATATCTTATGAGTCAAGACTCCCATGTAAAGTTGATATATAAACCAACATATTTAGAGGTTTAACATATATTTATTAAGGATATTTGTCAACCTCACCTAGAGCATATATTATATTAGATAGAGTCATCTTTTAGGCACTTATGTTATATATTTATAGCCTTGAAAAAGAAACTAGGATTTATTGAGTCAGATTTTGTGGATCATCTTACTCTATATTTCATAGAATTACCTCCATCTACAGTTCCTATCACTCAACATCCACCATGTCCAAAATAAGATAGGAGACCATAGTTAGAAAAATAACTAGTTAAGAATAGAGACCTAGTTTGTAGAGCACCACCTATAGTATGCACTATAGAGAATAGTAGCAAAGCACCACTAAAATTTGATTCAAAGTGGGATAGCCCATATGTCATATTATTAGCACCACTATATAGGAGGTTAATCACATTTCTTTCTAATCATCGATGAGATCCATGTCTCTTACATAGATAGCCACATTGGCCCTTTTGTAACTATCATTGTATCCATGGACATAGAGATAATGATTATTATGGACTCAGGGATTGCATTAATAAATGTTTTTATAATGGTATCATAACATGCACATAGGGGGCACCAATATCTCCTCCATCATGGATTTTTAAACCTCATTCCTCCATGACTAAGTCATCACAGGATATTCCTTCATAAGAATCATTAGTTACTCATCATGAGAGTAATACAATTTCTAGGATAGAGCCTCATATGAGATCTCCTATCCCACCTACTCAAAGGGTTTGGAGACTAGTATAGTGAAAGCAACCTCCATATAGTAGTGTAATTTGAGGAGTACATAGTGTAGTTCCATATACATATCCAACATAGTCACAAGCATAATAGTAGATTATTTAGGGTCCTATCTTACATAGCAACCTACTATAGTTAACATTAGATGAACCCATATTATAGAGAATCACTTCAGATAGATATTCACTACAATCATATTTTTAGGGACATATTTCATGTAGCAATACAGTATGATTGATATTAGATGAACACCCATCATAGGTTATAATTTCATCTTGATCAATTGCTTAGTCATACACATCACAACTATGAACTAGGAATTTGACTCAAGAGAGGTGATTAGTATCATGTTACTCTAAAAATTCAAATAAATCGATAAAAACACACTAATTAGCATACGTCTCTAGGCCTAATTACTATGGTGAGATTAATAACAAAAACAAATGAAAATCACAACTAAAAAGTAAAGAAAAATAAGAATCCTTCACCTTCCTTGGATGCTCCAAATGCTTGTTTTAGTGGCTTGCTTAGCTTGTGCTCATGAAGTATTCATCAAAGGAGGCTTAGTTATCTCCTTTTCTCCTTGGCACCTTGTGGTTTTTGCTTGTCTTGGATTAATATTTCAGAATCATAAATTTTGCATGTGAGAGCTCTTGGAATCAATTTTATATGGAAACTTTACACAAATTAAGATTAAAAATGATGTTCATGGCCTCTATATTTATAGATTTTCAAGAATAACTAGAATCAACCATGACTATCCATCTCAAGATTGAGATGTGTGGTTGTGGATTAATTGAATTATGTAATTAAAATACATAATTATCCTCATCATGACTTTGGAATAAGGGAAATTAATGAGTAATTGGAGGTAATAAAGAGGCATGGGAGACCCATAATCTTGATATTTATGGCATTTATGGCCTAGGGATATCTTCCCAAGAAATGAGGTCACTTGATGATGTAAATATTCAATATTAATTTAAAAAAAGAAATTTTCAACAAGTTTACATGGAATTATTAATTAGGCCTTGATTTGGATTAATTGGCTCTTAAAGATGATTAAGCACTTTGTGCATAAATTATTCAAATTGATCAGAATGCCTTGTTATTGGTCCAAAATTTGACTGGATTGGAATTGGAAGTCAATGTTAGATAGTTTGGATCTATTATCCCATTGAGGATGTTTCCAATAATAAATAACAAAGACACACATCTCATACAATAAATTTGATAGAAAAGAGCAATCGAAAGCACCAAGAGACAAAATTAGCATTTTAACTCAATAATCTAATCAAAGTTAGTTGACCCATAAATTACATTGACCCATTTAGCGATACCCTAGCCAAAATTGGCACTTGAATATGTCAATTTAATCTTATTTAATTTTCTTTAGAATTTTTAGGCTAAATTGTGCACTTTGGTGGAAATTGGTCAAAAGCCTAGTTGGAGGTCATTAGTGGCCAGATTTAGGTGTCTACAGTTTTCCCCTATTTTGGAAAGCCTTTCAAGCTATAATCATAGTAATATCTCCTCAAAGAATGAAAAGGTCCTATATGCCTACAACTATAATTATGATAAACTAACTATATTATGGTTTGCCCCCTCGAGGGAATAGTTGGTACAAGTAGGTTGAAAAATGGTCCCTCGATAAGAAGTGAAATGAGGGGACTAAAGAAAGGAAATATGATGGGGTGAAAACACAATGATTTTGAAAAATTAGTCAAAATAATTGAGAATGCAAGTGGGACAGTCTACAATGGTTTGCCTAAAGGTTGTTATGAGCATTGTACTCTAATAGTGGCAACATGGTATGATACCACAATAATTTTCCTAAAGGTGATTATAATCATTAAGAAGATCAAGCTACCCTATATAGGATAGAAAAATAAGATAACAATGTGCCCTTGTATGGGAAAAAATAGTAAAATGGTGAGAATACAATGATTTGTCCAAAGGTGGTTATAATCATTGAGAAATGCAGGTGGGATGGTGTACAATGATTTTCCCATAGGTAGTTATAATCATTGGACCTTGATTATGGAAAATGTAATAAACTTGGTAGAGGATGATGATAACTTAACATAGAGGGTAATGATGAATTGAAACAACTAACTAGTAGGGAGATGCTCATCCAAACTAATAAAGGTTGAAATTATTTCATGGTTAATTTATATGTTTGGGATATGATTGGGATTGAATCAAGATGTCAATGTTGAAGAGATGTTGATGCCACTATTTATGAATAGAATTCATGAAGCTGAGGTTTGTTGTAGCACATGTCAATAGGCATCATGGTATAGCATCATGAGGACTTGGCTGAAATATACATGAGGGATGACTCCCATAATCCAATACTCAATAGAAAAAAATGAACTAATGATAGAAACTATGATGACAATGTAAACATATGAATATGGATGGATTCAAGTATAAGCGAGTGCAAGGAATCACCCAATGAACACATATAAACCGAATCAAGGTAAAAATTGTTGAAAGCAAACAAACAAGCAGACAAACAAATAAAATAAGTAGAGACAAAAAAAATAAACAATGAAATAGAAACCATATGAACATTGTCCCTAGAAAATAGGTGATAACTTAAAAAACAAATAAAAGGAGGGAATAGAATAAAAGAAAGGGGTAGGTCGAGCTCTCTCCATATGCACTAGGTCAGTGGACGCTACCTACATAGTTCCATAGATATAATATCCAATAAAAAAACTTCAAGCCAAATGTAGTTCTCTTAGAGAATGGGAATAATTTGATAACTGATGAAAATAAATAGAAAAGATGTGATAGAAGAAGGGGAATGTTATTAAAAAATGGTAATTTTATGAGATAAAATGCCAAAAAAGATGGGGAAACTAAGTGACAAGTGGTTTTCTTGTAACTTAGTAAGGGTTCCTATAATTATTAAGGCATAAAAGTGGTCAAATGTTTTTGGTCTTTTATAACAATTTTTAAAATGGTTTTAGAATTTTGTAAAATATCTCAACTCAATCAAGAATGATGAGACACTAAATGGTTCAATCTCACAAAATGGTGAGAGAGTTCAAACTTAGGTTACTCATAAAATAATGAGAGCATTCAAATTTAGGTTGCTTACATAATGGTGATAGTGTTAAAACTTAGGTTGCTCATAAAATGGTGAGAGCATGGTAAGGGGGTGACTAAGCTAACCTCAACAAGTATCAAGTGATATCTACATAGTCCCAGAGTAGGACCTAAAGCCATTGTAGTTCTGCCCTACAATAGATAAATTTGACTAGTGTAGTAGTCAATTCAAACAAAAAAAAGCATAGGTGGTTAAAAAACATAGTATGGCATAGGAAGTGGTAAGTTGGTATGTCAAAAATTAATAAACAAATGTTTCTCCTAGTTTTTCCATAGGTGTTTATAACTATGACACAATGTCATAGATCAATGGTACTAATTTGCCCAAAGGTGGTTATAATTAGTAGCAAGACTAGTGATAAGAAAGGAATAATAAATGAAGGATGCAACTTTTGAAACTTTTATCATACTGCTCCAAAATATGATCTCTATTTGAAGTAATTGAAATAATTGATCAAATTTCTCAATACTAAAAATGTGTAATGAATGGAAAAAACCAAGGTCAAATGGGCTAGGATTTTGAACATGTCTAGTTGATAAAATAGAATGGTTAAATGGATAAGGTTAAGAGGATGGATAAGAATGATATTTGTACAAAGAAGAATAGTGCTAAAATGGCACCACTAAAATGCTCTTTATAGATAATACACCTTAGTACTCAAGCATAGTATTGCTTAAGGTGAATACTATTTATTAGCTTAGGAAGTTCATCTCCATCTGGTGTGGCAAGCCTATATACCCCTAATCCATAATATACAGTAATGAAAAAAGGCCCTATCTAGTTTGGTTTGAATTTACCTTTATGCTTCTTCTCAAACATGGTATTATTTTGGTTTTCTTTAACAACAAGACCACCATGTTTAAATCTTCTATATTTGACATGTCGATTGTAGTGGCCACTAAGTTAGTTTTGATATGCTTGAAGATTATTGAGTGCAACTATGAATTTTTCATCAAGTAGGTCTAGATCTTGTAGGTGAGCTATTTGATTGTCATGATCATTTAGGACATATTTCAAAGATATGCATAGTGAAGGCAATTCAACCTCAATGGGAAGGATGGCTTGAGTACCATAAACAAGTGAGTATGGAGTGGCTCCTATAGGAGTAAGATGATTGGTACAATATACCTAAAGGGCAAGGAATATTTTTAGGTGCCAATCATGACTGGTATCATTGATTAATATTTTTAAGAATATTGATAATGGTTTTGTTTGATGCTTCAGCCTTGCCATTACCTTGAGGGTAATATACTATAGAAAAATGTTGTGTGATTTTATATTTGATACATAGCTATTTAAAATGCTTATTCTTGAATGATCCTCCATTATCATATATAATGTTGGATGGGATACCATAGTGTAAAATGAGATGGTTAAAGATAAATTTGTAAATTTTCTTTCCAGTCACATAAGTGAGTGGTATAACTTCAACCCACTTAGTGAAATACTCTGTGGTGGTAAGGATATGTTTATGGCCATCAGATGAAGTGGGGTTGATATTCTCAATAAGGTCAAGTCCCCATGTAGTAAATGGACATGGTTTCAACATAATTTTCATATTTTATGCTGGGGCATGAATTAGATTAGCATGACATTGACATTTGTCACACTTCTTTACATATGCAAATACATATGCATCCATCGTGGGCCAATAATAACTAGTATGCAAGAGATTTTTGGATAGGACTATCCCACTAGAGTGAGATCCACATACTCCTTTATGAACTTCTCTTAACACTAGTGTAGAATCTATTGAAGTTAAATAATGAAGCAGAGTTCCATCAAAAATGTGATGGTAAAGGGTAGATCCAAGTAGAGTATAATGAGTGGAATGATGAATAAAGGCTTTGATTTGTTTTTGAGATAGGTTAGGTGGTATAACTTGGTCATAAAGGTAGTTGTAAAGGTCTAACTACCATATAGAATTAGGAAAAAATAATATCATAAATCATTGCAACGGTTGAAGGTTCATGAGTTGGTGCAAACAATTTCTCAACAAAGAACTGATATTCTCTAGCTTTGTTTGTTTGTTGAATTAGATAGATTATAGTAGCCATGGCATCTGCATTTCTATTACTAGCCTTTGGTATATTCATAAACTGGATATTTGTAATTTACTACTTTAGGGTATCGACCATAGCCTTATATGGAACCAACTTCTCATCTTTGGTCTAAAAATGGTCTATGACCTAATTAATGATTAATTAAAAATCACCATGAACCTTTAGATGAGATATATTCCATCATAATACCTATTAAATTCCTATGATAAGTTCTTCATACTCAGTGATGTTGTTTGTATAAGGAAAATTGATTCTAAATGATTTAGGGATTAGATCCCCCTATAGTGTAATAAATAAGAGACATGCCCCTGATCTATGTGCAGTAAATGAACCATAAAAATATAGATTCTAGTGTTTCTCTCTGAGAGGTGTGTCAATGACAGACATTATGGATTCATCAAGAAAATGAATGTGAGTGGCTCTATGTCTACAAGTAGTGCTTTAACAAGGTAATCTATAAGGACCTATCTTTTGATTGCCTTCTAATTGACATACTCTATGTAAAAATCACTAAGAACCATGATCTATTTGGCCATTCTACCTTGTAAATCTATTTTAGATAGTAGATACTTGAGTGGGTCTACTTTTTAAATGACCATGGTCTTATTGTTCAATATGTAATGGTGTAGTTTCTGAGCTTTGAAGACCATGGCTAGACAAGATTTTTAAATAGGTGCATAGTTGTGTTCATATGTGACCAAGGTATGAATTAATTAGTGTATTGCATGATCTTTTCCATTATTATCATGTTGAGCCAAAAGTTCCCCTAAGGCATTGTCGATAGCTGATAGATACAATAAGAATGGCCTTCTTGGCATAGGAGGTAAAAAAATAGGTAGATTAACTAGATAGTCCTTGAGTTGTTGAAAATATATTTGGTAGTGGTCATCCCAGTGAAATGCAACTATTTTATTTAGAAGATGTGTAAATCAATGAAATTTGTTTACAAATTGAGAGATGAAGCATCAGATTGACTGGATCTTGCCCTACAAATTGTGAAGTTGTCTCAAATTAGTTGGTGGAGGCATCTCAATTATAGCATGGACTTTGGCTGGATTGACTTCAATGCCCCTACAAGACATAATGAAGCCAAGTAACTTTCTTGAGGTTAATCCAAACACACATTTATTTGGATTAAGTCTAACTCTATACTCTTGCAATATTTTAAATATCCTATGTAGTAATGCTAGATGGTTGGCCCTGGTTTTAGATTTTCATAATCTATCATCGACATAGTCTTCAACAATATCATGCATCATATCATGGAATATGATAGTCATGGCCATTTTATATGTAGATATATCATTCTTAAGACCAAATGGCATTACCTGATAACAAAATGTTCCCCATGGAGTGGTGAACATTATTTTATGTTGGTCTTCTGGTGTTATTCTAATCTGGTTGTATCCTAAAAAGCCATCCATGAGTGAAAGAATTTCATAACCTATCATGGATTCAATGATCATTTCAATATTAGGCAATGGAAATTCATCCTTAGGACAAGCTTTGTTTATGTCTTAGAAATTAGTATAGATTTTGATTCCTTTAGGCTTTTTGCTAATAGGTACAACATTAGATATCCATTCTAAGTAGTCAATGGACCAAATACATCCTACTTCTAAGATTTTTTCCAACTCTTTCTTTACAAATATATAAATGCAAGGATGTATCTTATGTATCTTTTATTTAACTAGTTTGGCATCAAGATTGACTACAAGGTGGTGCAAAACCAAAGTAGGGTCCAAACCTGGCATGTTAGAATAAGCCCACACAAAGATATATACAAGTTCTCTCAATAGAGTTGTAAAGACTTCATATTCCTCTTCAATGAGGGATGCACCTAATTTTATCCATTTCGAGTCTGATTGATTCCTTATGTTTACCTCTATTGTATCTTTGACTACAAGGGTTGAACCATCTTCTAGGATAGTAGACAAAGACTTGAATTATTGGACTATATTAAGGTCCTCTGTTAGGACTTGATCTTCAACATCTCCTAAGCATGATGAATCTAAGTCCCCCAATGGGATATCTAGCCATGTGACAAAAGTAGTTAAAAATTCTTGAAGAATTCTATCAAATACTTGCTATTTCACAAAACTAAACTCAGATCCATACACAAGTTTTATTATTCGTGGTCTCTTGGTCTAAATATGAAGAATAATGAACACCCCCATCTAACGACCCTTGAAATAGGTTTTCACCACTAGACTAGCCTTTAACTTTACTTTTTTCTTAGTCAAAAAGTGCCTAAAATAGGTTTTCACTTGGGGACCTCAATGTTTTATTTATTTGTTTTTGGCTAAGGGTGTTCATCTACTCTCTAAAATAGGCTTTAGGATCCAATGTAATTGAAAATCTTGATTTATGATCTCCCAATGGAATGTTGTCTCTAAGGCCTAAAAAGTCACAAAATACCTCATCATTCTAAAACTCATCATTCAAGAAGTTGGATTCTTGTCAGTCCCAATCTACTAGTTTGGGATAGTATAATGGCAATAGGTTATGACAAATGATTGGGGTGAGAGTATATATGGCATTATTATCAAATAGGTTAGTCTCAGCAAGTCATCAAAGGTGAGGCTATGATTGGACTCTACTTCATTTTTGGCATCATCATCACTATCCACCAGTTATGGAACTCAAATAAGATATGTGGGGTCACCCCCAGGAAATTTAAATCTAATTCCATATGGTTTTTTATACTTAGTCATGGAAATTGGCTCAATGGTTCCTTATTGATTTGGTCTGAAGCCTCTTCCTTCATAATCATGATGCTCCATGATCATATTAGGAATAAGATATTTACAATTTTATAAAAATCAACTTGGTTTTCATTATACAACCATGATTCATCCCCTTCAAGAGGGTTTGGTTCTAGGCCATATGTTGGTACAAACATGACAGGTCCCTTATCTTTGTTCTTTTGTTTCCAATGCATGTGTGGGGTATTTTTAGGTCACCCAAATGTCTTTAGATTCTAAGGAAGATTAGAAATATGGAAGGTATCATGGGTCACATACTCCCTTGGGCCATTACATGAAATGGTAAAATGATTGGAAGCTTCAAGAGGTAGCATGTGGGAAAGGGAATCTAAGGTATTAGAATCTATATAATTATCCTATGGAGGATCAAAAAGTATGGCCTTTCCTTTATCCTGCTTAAAACTTGGATTAATGTTGTATTAGTAATTATATATTTGAAACTCAACCTCAAGATGTTTGCAATGTTCATATGGGTGTAAATCTCTTGGAATATTCACTTCCATCCCTAAGTGGGAGAACTTGATACATTGGTGCAATGTTGATGGGACTGAACAAATCTCATGTAACCAAGGCCTACCTAGAAGTATATTATATGAGAACTCAATATCAAGCACATGGAAAAGTGTATCATGGGTCAAAGGCCCACTGATAAATGGTAAGTTAATGGTGACTTGTGATTCTCTTTTTTGATTATCATAGGCTTTATTAGTTATCATTTCTGGCTAGAGATCTACCATTATGTACCCAAAAAGCTTGATGAGCTTTAGAGACACTATGTTGAGGCTTGATCCATTGTCTATAAGAAAATGCTTCACTTTATACCACTTTTTATAAACTTATATGTATAATGGATTATTATGGGGTGGGCTAAGGGAAGACATATCACTTTGGTTGAATGTGACTTGTTGGGTTGGAGCTAGGTGTCCAACCAAAGCTTGAAATTTATCAGGTGATATATCAATAGTAATAGTGGATTGGGTTAAAAACTCATTGAAAATGTTCTTGTGGATTGTTGATGTTCATAACAAATCTATCATATAAATTTGTGCTGGTGTCTTCTAAAATTGTTCCATAATATCAAACTTCTTGTCTTGGTCAATGGTGAATAGTTTATTTTGAGGTTGAATGGTTGGTTGGATAATAGGCAAAGTGGTAGATGGTTGTGGACCTAGGATAGTAATATTTGACCTTTGAGTTATGATTGCACAATCGAGATTAGATGCTAGACCATAATTTCTAAAAAATGTTGGGAATGGTGTGGGACTAGACAGGACAAGTCTTAGTTGTCGATGCACTTGTATGTGGTTACATGGTGAGGGTGAGTTATCAATATATGGTCTAAAAGTGGGAGTCCTAATTTACTATTTTACCTATGTGTAGTCCTAGGTTAAATAAGGATTATCCATGTAATTTGGTTGAGTGGTATTATTTATCAATGGTCTAGATTGATTAGTGCTCAGTCTAGGATTAATGGAGATGTTGTTAATGTTTACCCCTGCAATAGGACCTACAACCCTATTGTATTCATGTAAAATTTCATGGTAGGTTTGATGTTTGTTACCATTCTAACCTTGGTTTTGTCCATTTTTCTGACATTATGAGTTCTATTGTTGATTATACTAATTTTGTTGGTTTGGTCTTTGATTTTGATACTATTAATTTTGTTGTTACACTGGCCAATGTTATTGTTGTTATTGTTGATTATTATGCTTTTATTATGTGTTATGTTGGGGAAAGAGGTTTTGATAAATCCAAAGAGTTTGATTGGAGGTGGAATCACCATTATCCAATGTTATCTCCCCATTTTATAACATATTCTCAATCAAATTCTTGATTTGTACACATCTTCATAGATTATTCTCATTGACCTGATGATATAAACAAAATTTATTTTCATAGTACTAATGAAGGTAAGGAATGGCTTGTGGATAATGCTTTGGTATAGGCTAGCTAATCAGATTAGCAATGGCAAGTTTATGAAATACTTACTCAATAGGATCTACTAGGTCACTAAAAACATGACACGTAGGCATAGTTCTCCTTGGAGGAGGGGTTTGAAATGGTAAAGGTTACTACATTTGTTGCATAGTCTTGGTTGTTGTGATTGTAGCATTGGTTGGAGAGCTTATTATATAGGAGTAAGCTGAAAAGGTGGTGTAAATGATGGTTTCACTATTTTGACATGACATGGCTCAGTTACTCCATTACCCACAACATTCCTATTACGATTGAATTGCTTTGGTCTATCTTGGTTATTGGCTTATGCTAGTTGTGATGCTTGGATTGGATGTTGTTTTTGGCCACTTCCCTAATTGGTACCTTGATTTTGATTATTTAATGTAAGCTTGGTGATCCATTTATTAATAAGGGATCACTCAATAAGCAAGCCTTTGTCTATGATCTTCTTGAAAGTATGTGCACATTGTAGTTCCAGATGATAAGCTATCTCACTATGCATTTTTTAGTAAACATAATGGATAATGATGGATAATTGTTTATCTAGTAAACTATGGGTGAATCAGCTTGTAAGAGCTCTCCATCACTATATATAACTTGTAAAACTCTCACCATCCTTTTATTTTGTTTGTGTTAAGTCAACCAATGAAATCTCATGTTTGAGATTATAGGAAAAGTGTTGCACAAAATTATCAGAAAGATCATCAAAATTTGTTACTAAATTCTTAGGCAACTTTAAAAAACACTCCAAGGATTGTCCATCCAAGATACTTGGAAACAAAAACAAAAGGTATATATCATTATATGCCACTAGTTGACATGCAACAAATAACTCGGTTAAATAGGCCTTAGGGTCACCTTTTCCTTTGTATTTGTTGATTTTGGGTGGTTCGTATCCTAGAGGACCTGGTATTTGCAAGTACTCCATGTTGAATGGATAAGAACACGTGTAATCCAACTTAAAATTTTTAGTCTATTTCCCAGCTTGAATGGTATCAATTGCATCCTTCATCTATTGTAATTCTTGTGATAGGAACCTAGAAGGAACATTATTTTGAGGGAGAATATTAGTTTGGGTAGATGGTTGGGAGGTCACAAGTGGGACACTTTGACTAGGGTATGATGGAGATATATGTTAGGTTATATTTATTTCATTCAAAAATGGACCAGGAATATGCATACATGGATAAGGATGTACTTGAAATTGCACATTTGGCTGTGTGATATTCTAGTTTGGGTTGGCTATGAAGGTTTGACTTGGAGGATTTTGTGGTTGGGATGGAGGGATATAACTATACTTTTCCTATTGGGTCCTTGATATTTAGTGGGAACTTGTGAACCAAGACCCTATCTTTGAACTTGTGGCACATTTTAATCTGATTATTGTATAGTAGGTACTTGAGAAAAATGGGAACCTCCTTATTGTATAAATCATTTTTGGAAGGCAAAATCATGTTGAAGATTTGACATCTGTTGTTGACCAATATTTACATGTTGGCTAGTCATCATTTGTTTTTGGATTGGTACATTGGTCTATGACTAAGGAGATATATTTTCCACTCCCTAATGAGGTGGAACATTACTTTCCCCTTGTTGATTTGGCAATATATTAATCTTATGTTATGTTGGTACACTATATTTTGCATACTATTTTGGAATACTACTCATTACTTATTGGGGAGGAGTAGGATTCATCACATTTGGTTATTGAGGAATGACATTGGTTGTTGTTTGAATACCTAATCCTATTGGTTGCACACTTGATGAAGCAGTTGGTTGAGGTTGGGATGCAAAAACTCCTACTCCATAGTATGATGGTCCACTCATGGTATAAGCTATAGGCACATGTTTTTGACTAGTTGTTTGTGTGTTAGTACCACTTTGATTTGAATTTTATGTTTCTTGCACATTGTCTACTATATTTTGCTCATTATTCTACATAGAAGCAAAAGACACTTCTTCAATAATGGGCATATGCAGCAAGTTATCTACCAAAGTGTTTTTTATGAATGGTTCTAAACTCTAATTATCTTGACCAGTTAACTCTATCAATACTCATGTTGAAGGAACTAAGTCAACAAGAGGTTTGCTTATCCTTGTCATCTAATTGAAATTGTGTGCTAGATTCAAATAGGTTTGATATGCCATCTACATTTAGTTAAAGTGGTCTTCCATGAGGTTTTTACCTTTATTAGGCATATTAGGGCCTTGGTACATTGTTAAGAGCTAAAGAATTTCTAGAAGAAGCCTATTAATCATAAATTATGTTATGGGGCATTCTTATTAGACTTGGTAAATTCTCGTGAGAGAAGTATGCTAGAAACTTGGCCCCTACCTCTATGGCTCAAACCAAAATCTCATATTTGTTCTCCAATAAATGATGCTCAAACAAAAATGGATCATACATGGAAGGCATATTACTAAAGCATGACTGTTGAGGAACTGGTTCATTAGCTATGAGTATTATAGCTAGGTATTGTGTAGTTTGTTCTTGGTCTTGTTTTGAACAAGGTGGTGTATTAACCAAATAGTTAGCCAGTGGATCTTGGATTTTCTCCCCTAATTGAGTATTATAAGAAGGATAAAGATCCATCTCATAAGAAATATTATCCACGTAGGGGTCTTGCACCATTTATTCTTGCATAACCACATTACTAATCCCTAGATTATACATGAGTCCACTACGAGTGTAGGAATACATGTTGGGATCCATAGTCAATGCTTTATGATAGAAAGGGAAGAGAGTTATACAAACTTTGAAAGGACAATGTCTAAAAAGATGATGTTCAAACTTGGTCTAGATTTGTCAAAAGGATCAAAAGGTTTATGCAAAGATTTGTGATAACACAAGCCAATGTTAAGTGTCTAATGTTTACATATCTTACACAAAAATACTAAGTAAATGAACCAAAAATCAAAATGCTAAATGCTAAGGTCAAAATGTTTCAAATCAATATAATCTAGGAAATTAAAAGTTGCTAGGTCTTTTGGACAAATGCGGCATCAAAATCTAGGCTAAAATAAGGCATGCGCTATGACTCTTGCCTAAACGACATCAAAATATAGACTTTGAAAACAGATGAAATTTTTAATCTAACAGATTTAAAACACTTCTAACAAACATTAGGCATTTGATTCTTGGACATGGACTCAATCAAATAGGTATAAGGTATGAAAAAAAAGGCACTTTAGATGTAGTTTATTTTATCACAAATAATGGTGTAAAACTTGGTTCTTTTGACAAATAATCTAGACAAAAGTGAATAATGTAATAGTGTTAGACTACCCAAAAGATATGACAAAATTCTTGTTTCAAAAACTCTCTAAGGCAAAGATAATTTCTCATAAATTTGATAGCATAACACTACCTTTCTTAACTCAAAATGTTATGCTACATAGACTCAAAGTGTAAGTGTTTAGCATGAAATGACTTAAGTCTATCAAGTGGTGATAATGATCATGAGTCTTAAACAGCCTTCAACCCAAATTAGAAATTGAACCTAAGTTCCCTCAATTTTAGTAAAAATGGAAAACCCACTTAACACATCAACCCTATGAACTTATAAAGGTGAAATTTCAAATTTAGATTATAACTGAAGGACTTAAACAACTTTGGCAAAGGTTTAGACTCGATTGGGTAGTATAACTATGCCAAAGTGGATGATATGGCTCTAAGTTTTGATGAACATTAAATAAGGAAAATTTATGATTTCATATGGGAAACATAATGCCTCTTTGTTTAAATGAAAATGATGATCATGTGTTTGGTTTACATCATTCATTTACACCAAGTTTTGACTCTAAACAAGACTTTAATCTAAGACAAAATCAAATAATTAATCACTCTTAGATCCTAAACTGACAAATTTGCTTGGTATTGCTAGAATCTATCAATATACATCATTTGAGAGGATTTTAAGTTTTCATCCAAAAGTCAATGCACATTATATAGTAGGGTTTTTACACCCCCCTTTCTCTCAAATTATAGTACTACGACATGGACCCTGAGGCACACATTGCACCAACAATACTTCTACGACAAGTAGGGATTTATTTAAGATCTACAAGTTTTCAAACATTATAGGGGAATCAATTGCACAATAACTTTCACATAAAATAATGCAAAATAAAATCATGGATTTTGGGTCCATATCATTTGGCTTGTTGTAAAAAGGTCTAGTCCTTTTTACAACCACTACATCCTATTGTTTGCTTAGAGTAGTGTGATGTCCAAAGTGCCACTACGTCTTGTGTGCAACTCCTATATGGAGCCAAATGAAGTCAATGTTGGGAGGTGAAACCCCAGGTCAAAGCTTCCCTAAAGAACTCATGAGAGGTAATAACATCCCTCTTGTAATCCAATTTTACATGAAATAAATAAAACATAAAATATAAAGACTTTAGGGTCATTGTCAAGGTCACCCAATTCTTTTGTGAGTTTTTGGGGAGTGTTTTAGATGACAATCTTTCTATGCCTTAGACTAGGCAATTTGCAAATAAGGAAAGCACTTTTGATTCTAAGGGTTACCTAAGGGGATAAATGGAAGAGCATACATGTAACATCCTTGTATTTTGTGAAAATAAAGTGTTAATTGAAATAATGAAAACAAAATTGACAAATGTGTTCAATTTTAAGCCCAAATGAAAGATTTAGTGGTATTCATTTGACCCCTTGGTTTTAAAATTGTAAACTTTGAAAACTAATGCTAAAAATTTATTTAAGCACCTAAATTTTATATTAAGAACCAAAATAATGTTCCTAGTTCATTTTAAAGCATACAAAAGATGATTTAAACACATTTTAGCAATTTTCCAAGTTGGTCCTACAAGAAAAATGTTAGCAAGTGGTTTAGCTTTGAAGCATTTTTAAATATGAAATAATTAACTTAGGAAAATGAACTCTCAAGTTGACATAATCAAGTTGATGTTAAGGTGTGGAGCCTAAAAGCTTCACCAAGGAGCACATTTGATAAATTGCAGGTTTACATAGTCACCGACGTCGGTCAGGAGCGACCGACATCATTCAGGTGTAGTTGAAGAGACGCCAGCGTCAGCAGAAGATCGGCCGACGTCGGTCACAAGAAAGCAGGCAGGAACTGGCGTTGGTTATCTGTGCATCCAGAAAGCAATTTTTGAGGATAGAACCGAGTGTTTGCATGTTGAGTTTAAGTCTTAGTCTTAAGTTCATTGTTCTATTATTAGTAAGATTGTTTTTAGAGCCCTTGTTCAAGAGGCTTAATTGTTGGTTGTAAGTTCATGCTCAAGTCTCCTAATTCTATATGTAGAATTAGATCTTCTTAGCTTAGTGTGATTATTGTAGTAGTTCATTGTATGTGAATGTTGAAAAATAGTACAAAGTTGTATCAATCCAGGTTGTTGGAGTTGATTGTACTTGAGAGAGAGAGCTCTTGAGGGATAGAGATCTAGAGAGAGATCTTGTGCATCTGAGAGAGGTGTGGAAGAAAGAAGTTTCTTCAATTGTATTCCTTTTGTAAAGAGTTTAATACAAGTTTTTAGGGTGGTTTCTTGTATCTCTTGTTCTTTACTATTATCTGATTCTAGTTACTTATCTATCTGATTTAATTCCACGGTTTATTGCTTTCATAAGTGTAATCATATTGTTGGTTGATACCCAACAAGTGGTATCAGAGCACAGGTTCACTAACATGTGGTTCAAATCTTTGTAGTGTGTATTGATTACAGGTTGCTCACAGGGGTTTTTGCAGGGATTTCTGTTTGAGTGGGAGAAGCAATGGTAGAAGAAAGTAAATTGAGAATGGAGAAGTTTAATGGCAAGAACTATCAACATTGGAGAATGCAGATAGAGGACTATCTGTATCAAAAAGATCTATACTTACCATTAGGTGGGATTGCAAAGAAGCCCAAAGACATGGATGATGAAGAATGGGAAGTTCTTGATAGAAAGGCTCTGGATCTATAAGACTGAGTCTGGCATCCACTGTGATATCTAATTTATCACAAGCAAAGACAATGGTAGAGTTGATGACTACTTTAGCAAATTTGTATGAAAAACCCTCAGCTTCAAATAAGGTATATCTTACGAAGCAGTTATTTAATTTGCATATGCAGGAAGGTGGATTTGTATCTAATCACCTGAATGATTTCCATGGAATTGTTAATCAATTAAGTTTAGTCAAAATTGTGTTTGATGATGAAATAAAAGCTCTTTTAATATTATGTTCTTTGCCTGAAAGTTGGCATAGCTTGGTAATGGCAGTTTCTAATACTGCATCTGCTTCGAATGTTTTAAAAGTAGAGGATGTTGTTAGTGTTATCTTGAATGAGGAAATTCGTAGGAAAAGCACAGAGGAAACATAAGGGAATGCTTTAAATTTTGAGAGTAGGGGAAGGCAAAAAGAGAGGAGCAAGAGGAGATCAAGATCTAAGTCTAAGGTGAGAGGTAGATCCAAATCCAGAAATGGCAGGAAGCCACAATGCTGGAATTGTGGAAAGATGGGGCACATAAGCAGAGATTGCTGGTCAAAGCCTAAGGAGGACAATCAACATGAAGGAAAGGAAGAAGAAAATGTTGCAGGTATTGCACAAGATGCTTTAATATTCTCTTTGCATAATAATATAGAATCTTGGGTATTAGATTTTGGTGCATCTTTTCATGCTACCCCTAATAGAGAATATTTTAGTGACTATATCCATGGAGATTTTGGAATAGTGTATTTAGGGGATGACGAGCCTTGTAAAATAATTGGCAAAGGTAAAGTGCAGCTGAAAATGTAGAATGGCAACACATGGGTGTTGAGAGATGTGATGCATGTTCCTAGCTTGAAGAGAAATTTGATTTCTATAGGAAAGTTAGGGGATGAGGGTTGTACAGTAACTCTCACAGCAGAATCTTGGAAGGTGACCAAGGGTGCACTTGTTATGGCCAGAAGTAAGAGAGTTGGTACTCTCTATTTATGTAATTGTGTTACTAATATTTCTCTTTCTGTATTATCTACTTCAGATGTGGATGCTAAATTGTGGCACTCAAGGCTTGGCCACATGAGTGAGAAGCGGATGTCAATTCTTAAGTCTAAAGGTAAGCTTTCAGACTTGAAAAACATAGATCTAGAATTTTGTGAGCATTGTGTGTTTGGAAAATAGAAGAGGGTGAGTTTTCTTAAGACTCGGTCAACAAAGAAGAGGCATAAGTTACAGCTTGTTCACACAGACGTGTGGGGACCGGTGCAAGTTTCTTCTATTGGAGGATCACAGTACTATGTTTCATTCATAGATGATGCTACAAGAAAGGTATGGATCTATTGTCTTAAGAATAAATCTGATGTATTTGAGACTTTTAAGATTTGGAAAGCTATGGTTGATAATGAAACAGGCAGAAGATTGAAGTGCTTGAGATTTAAGTTCAACTGGTATTGTTATATGCATGGAATCCATAGGCAAAGGATGGTTCCAAGGACACCTCAGCAGAATGGAATTGCTGAAAGGATGAATAGAACAATCATGGAGCATGCAAGATGTATGAGATTGCATGCTGGTTTACCCCTAGAGTTTTGGGCAGAAGCTATTGACACCGCAGTGTACCTGATTAATAGAGGACCCTCTACAGCTCTAGATGGTGGAATTCTAGAAGAGGCTTGGACAGGTAAAAAGGTAGATCTCTCTTTTCTCAAAGTTTTTGGTTGTGAAGCCTTTGTGCATGTAGATAAGAAAAATATAAAGAAGTTGGATGCTAAGTCTATGAGGTGCACGTTTATTGGCTATGGCTCAGATGATTTTAGTTTCAGATTTTGGAATCTAGGAACTAACAAGGTAATTAGGAGCTGTGATGTTGTTTTCAATGAAAAAGTGATGTATAGTGATCAGATGAGGAAGCTGAATCAATCTGGGCAGAACAATGGAGAATTGGATGAGGTGACAATCCAAAATGAGCTCACGGGAAAAAGAAATAATCACTTAAAGGAGTCGGCAGGATAGGAACCGGTGTCAGTAGAACAGAAACCGATGTCGGTCATACAGAGACCGATGTCGGTAGGATAGGCACCGGTGTCAGTCAGGAAGAACCAGCATCGGCCAGTAATAGGTCTAGAGGTGACCGAGGTCAGTCAATGTCAGAGAATTTGGGTGGACAACGTGTTATGAACGAGTCTCAGACACCTATTAGGAGGTCAGAAAGGGTAAGTAAGCCTCCAATTAGATATTCTCCTTCATTATACTATTTATTACTAATTGATGGTGGAGAACCAGAGAGTTTTGAAGAAGCAATACAGGTGGAGTCCAAGAGTCAGTGGGAGTGTGGCATGGTTGAGGAGATGGAGTCCTTAAGAGAGAACCAAACATGGTATTTGGTTGAGTTGCCAGCTGGTAAGAGGACACTGAAGAACAGATGGACCTACAGGTTGAAGGAAAGTGAGAATGGACAGATGAGATATAAGGCCAGATTGGTAGTGAAAGGATTTGCACAAAAGCCAGGTATTGATTTTGGTGAGATTTTTTCTCCTGTTGTTAAAATGACTTCTATACGGATTGTACTATCTTTGGTTATTGTTGAGGATTTGCATCTTGAGCAGCTAGATGTTAAGACATCGTTTCTTCATGGAGATCTGGATGAGGAAATTTATATGGAACAGCTGAAAGGATTTGAGGTCAAAGGTAAGGAGAAGTTAGTGTGCAGATTGAAGAAAAGCTTGTATGGCCTCAAGCAAGCTCCTAGACAATAGTATTTGAAATTTGACAGGTTTATGACTGAGCATGGCTACAGTAGGTGTCAATCTGACCATTGTGTTTATTTTAAGAGATTGGATAATGGTAGATATATTATCTTATTGTTGTATGTAGATGATATGTTAGTTGCAGGATCACACATGCAGGATATCTCTGAGCTTAAGGTGAAATTAGCTCAAACTTTTTCTATGAAGGATTTGGGAGCAGAAAAGAAAATCCTTGGCATGAGCATTAAGAGAGACAAGAAAAATCATAGGTTGATATTGTCTCAAGAGGATTATGTGGACAAGGTGTTGAAATAGTTCAATATGCAGGATGCTAAACCAGTAAGCACACCTTTGGCTGGACATTTTAAGTTGAGTAAAAAACAATGTCCTAATTCACATGATGAGGTAGAGTACATGAGTAAGGCTCCATATTATTCCACAGTAGGAAGTTTGATGTATGCAATGGTGTGTACTAGACCGGATATTGCCCAAGCAGTGGGAGTTGTAAGTAAGTATATGGCCAATCCAGGAAAGGAACATTGGAAAGCAGTTCAATGGATCCTTAGATATCTAAGAGGAACCAGCAGTAGGCACTTGTGCTATGGAGGTTTAGATACTTCTCTACATGGTTATGTAGATTTAGATATGGCAGGTGATCTGGATGGCAGGAGGAGCACCACAGGTTATGTTTTCACTGTTGGTGGAATGGCGGTTAGCTAGATATCAAAGTTGCAGAAGGTTGTTGCCTTGTTAACTACAGAAGCAGAGTATATTGCAGCCACAGAAGCTAGCAAAGAGATGATATGGATGACACAGTTCATGGAAGAGCTTAGAAGGGAGCATGGGAGTTGAAGATTGTATAGTGATAGTCAGAGTGCAATCCATTTGGCTAAGAATTCAGCCTTTCACTCAAGAACAAAGCACATACAGCTAAGGTACCACTTCATAAGACAGGTATTGGAAGATGGTGAGTTGAAGCTGGAGAAGATCCATACAGACAAGAATCATGCTGATATGTTAACCAAGCCAGTTACAAAGGAGAAGTTGAATCTTCATTCAAATTTTGTTGGTCTTCATGATTGAGTTGAAGATGGAGGAGCTAGAAGATGTTGCTTTACAAGTACTGGTGCAGCTGTTTATCTCCAAGTGGGAGATTGTTAAGGTGTGGAGCCTAAAAGCTTCACCAAGGAGTGCGTTTGATAAGTTGCAGTTTTACACAGTCACCGGCGTCGGTCAGGAGTGACCGATGTCGGTCAGGTGCAGTTGAAGAGATGTTGGCATCGACAGAAGATCGACCAACGTTGGTCACAGGCAAGCAGGCAGGAACCAACGTCGGTTACCTGTGCATCCAAAAAGTGATTTTTGAGGACATAATCGAGTGTTTTCATGATGAGTTTAAGTCTTAGTCTTAAGTTCACATTTCTATTATTAGTAAGATTGTTTTTAGAGCCCTTGTTCAAGAGGCTTAACTGCTGGTTGTAAGTGCATGCTCAAGTCTCCTAATTCTATATGTAGAATTAGATCTTCTTAGCTTAGTGTGATTATTGTAGTAGTTCATTGTATGTGAATGTTGAAAAATAGTATAGAGTTGTATCAATCTAGGTTGTTGGAGTTGATTATACTTGAGAGAGAGAGCTCTTGAGGGATAGAGATCTAGAGAGAGATCTTGTGCATCTGAGAGAGGTGTGGAAGAAAGAAGTTTATTCAATTGTATTCTTTTTGTAAAGAGTTTAATACAAGTTTTCAGGGTGGTTTCTTGTATCTCTTGTTCTTTGCTATTATCTGATTCTAGTTACTTATCTATCTGATTTAATTCTATGGTTTATTGCTTTCATAAGTGTAATCATATTGTTGGTTGATCCCCAACAGTTGAGATTTAAGTCAAGGTGAGATGGGTCAAGTTAGGATGAGTTGGGATTAGATTCAAGCTGAGTTAAGATCTGAGTCAGCATGAGTTGGGTCAAGTTAGGTTGAGTTGGGTCAAGTCAGGGCAAGTTGGGGTGAGTTGGGATGTGATTCAAGGTAAATTGGGTCAATTCAAGTTGAGTTGTCATCTAAGTTAGGATCTAAGTTGGGATTTGAGTCTGGGTGAGTTGGGTCAAGTCAAGCTAAGTTAGGATCTGAGTTTGGATAAGAGTTAGGTTAATTTGGGATCTAAGTTGGGATCTAAGAACCAAAATGTGAACTCCAAAAAACAAGATTTTTCCTCAAATATTCACCTTTTTTGCTTCCACACTCCAAGATCCTTCCTTGGATGCTCCAAATGCTTGTTTTAGTGGCTTGCTCAACTTGTGCTCATGAAATATTCATAAAAAGAGGTTTTGTTATCTCCTTTTCTCCTTGGCACCTTGTAGATTTGGTTTGGCTTGGATCAATATTTTTACATCATAAATTTGACATGTGAGAGCTCTTATAATCAATTTGACATGATAAATTTTCATAAATTAAACTTAAAAATGATGTTCATGGCCTCACTATTTATAGATTTTCAAGAATGACTAGAAACAACTATGACCATCCATCTCAAGATTGAGATGTGTGGTCATGGTTTAATTGAATTTTATAATTAAAATCCATAATTATCCTCATCATGATTTTGGAAGAAGGAACATTAATGAGGCATGGGAGGTAATAAAGAGGCATGGGAGACCCATCATCTTGATATTTGTGGCATTTATGGCCTAGGGATGTCTTTCCAAGAAATGAGGTCATTTGATGATGTAGATATTCAATATTCATTTCTAAAAATAAGTTTTCAACAAGTTTCCATGGAATTATTAACTAGGCCTTGATTTGGTCAATTCTCTCTTAATAATGATTAAGCACTGTGTGCACAAATTACTCAAATTAATCAAAATGCCTTTTTATTGGTCCAAATTTTGACTGGATTGGCATTGGAAGTCACTATCAGATGCATTAGATCCTTTATCTAATTTAGGATGTTGCAAACACCAAATAACAAAGACATGCATCTTGTACAAAAAAATTGATAGAAAAGAGCAATCCATATCACCTAGGTGCAACATTATCATTTTGAATTGAAATGATCTGATCAAAGTTAGCTAGCCCATAAATTTCATTGCCCCATTTAGTGATACTCTAACCAAAATTGACACTTGAATATGTCAATTTCAACTCATTTAATGTGCTTTAGTGTTTTTAGGCCAAATTGTGCACTTTGGTGCTATATCTAATATGATATCTCACTATATGTTATTATAATAACATTTTTTATACATCCATCTGTGGTGGACATTATCATTATAGATATGATTCTTCTATCTCCCATAGAAGTATGGGAGATAGAAGAAATGATTTATCGTATCGTTCACATCCACAAATCAAATTGGTCCAAATCCTAGTTGGAGATCATTAGTGGCTAGATTTAGGTGTCTACAATAGTAGAGTCTATAGGGTGTTAGTTCACATACTAATCTACTATGATTATAGATATATGAGCCTCCTTCATAGCACACACTTTTAGTTATGCATCCATTGATATTGTATCTTATATAGTCTCCATATACAACTATAACTAGTGTACCATAAATAACATCAATTACAAGGCATGTTCCTACATAGTATGAGAAGTAATGACACTTGTTCAATTGGCCATCAAGGTTCAAATAGTGATACAACAGTTATGGGGATAATACACATAGAGTGATATCTTACACCCCTATACTAACAAATAACATTCCTAGTTCCAAATAACCATCCCTATCTAAACAAAAGTATCCAAATCTTGATCCTACCAATATCTTATTTTACCAATCTTAAATCAACTCATTTTATCAAATAAATTTATAAATTACAAAACAACAAATTTATTTACTCGTATATGATTAAAAATCAAAACTAGAATCACACTTGAACCTATATAAAAAAATCAAATCACATCCCAAATATAATTTTACCAAAATATATACAACCTTAACATCAATGCCAAAACAATTATTTCTAATCAACCATTTGCAACAAATATACCAATATACTCCAAATTCCATAACATAATATGCATGAGTAAAAATCAAACTAGTATTCATATATATAATGAGTTTTTAAAACATGTACACTAGTATCAAGTACAGCTAGTCATGAATGGGCATCATGCCCTCACTCTCGATCTCACTCTCCCCATTATTAATAATCATATAATCTACCCTAGTACTTGATGGCCTCATACCTCCTTGAGTTGTCACATGTCTCTTACAATGACTCTCTCATTCCAATGGCTTACCATGCTCCTCATGTATGTTTGTATATCACCTCTGAAGATCTATACACTCATCCATGATCCTCATACTGATAGATCTAAAATCAAGTGAAGCCATCCTATGCCTATCCATCTCAGCTCTCGACCCATCTCTCTCTCCTACTAACCTAACATAAATAGTTGTTGATATAGTAATCCTATCAAATAGATTTGTATGAATATCATTTGTGACCATTTCTCACTATATTAATCCCTCTTCCACTGCATTGTTAGGTACATGTCATGTGAGTTCTCAGAGTGTCGACTCAATTATGGTCTCCTAATAATCATCTCCACATCTTATCTCATCTTGTGCTCCATCTCAAGCACCTCTCACTTCACCTACACACAAATTATGACACTATGCTATCTATATACTTTGAAATCAAACTAAAAGGCATAACTTTATTCACAATTTAGATATAATCATTGCTTACCTCCCATCATCTAGATCAGCTCAAGATCTTCATACTCTATAGCATCCCCTACCTCAATAGGATATAATAGATCCCACTGATGCCTTTCCTACCACATAGTATATGCATTTGTACATCCAACATAATGTACATCTAAAATATCTATGGCTGCATCCCTCTCATCCAAAGGCAATAGTGCAAGCTCAGCCTTAGTTGGCCTTGCATGAGCTCTTACTCTCACAAAATATCATGCACTCCTCACCCATACACACTCTATTGGGGGCACATCCCGTGGTACCCCAAACTATCTAGTCATGTGTTCATACTAAAAGTGCTCATATACTCCAACCTAGCGGTCGTGTATCCAATAGTTGAAACTCATGTATCGAAACTATATCCATCCTCTACCCACCTAAGAAATCCTTTGTAAGGCCTTCATATGATGTCACCATATATTAATCCATATAAAAAACCACCTATAATGGTCCATCCCAAGGGATAAAATAGCTAATGTACTCATCTACCACTCTCTAAATGGTTATAGAAGCACCTATTTTTCCCTTGATAATCCAATTAGCCACACAAATGCTATGTGCTCATAGACTTAACAATGAAATAAGGTCACCACACTCACCCCACCACTAAATGACTCATTTATAAACCTATAGAGATCCCTATATAGGTGGGATATTATAGTCCTCCACCATGAGAATACAGTGCCATATACATCCACACTACACACAATATTATGCATCTTGTATAAAATAGATACTCCATCCCATTCATAGTAACAAAATATGCCAAAAAAGTAGCTAACCACTTTTGAAACCATAGAACACTAGAATACACAATAAAAAAGAATAATACATCACTATCACTAATTATCCAATGTATACCCAAGGGCACACTAGCATATGATTAATGGAATCAACACCCATATCATCTTGTACCATCACTCATCCCCCACTAATAGATAAATGCAATATATAATATATATCCTCCAAAATCATAGTCATCTCCTCTATAAGAAGTCAAAAAGTACATGTATTTTCATTTCACCTCTTGCATAAGGTAATCATCATATATCAATCCCACTACACTGTACCTAGGTCACACACATGACCCAAACCTACCCTATCCATAATCAATCTCTCATCAGTAGATAATGGTAGTAGCCTCAATATCTCCATCACCTGGCCCCTACATAACTCTTTCATCCATACCTTGCCCTATAAAACACCAAAAATAGCATATATATCAATCAAAAATGCCAAATCCAAAGCTAAAATAGAACAATAGTCAACAATAAAGTAACATCATTGAAAAATTATGCCTCTAAGATAACAACACTGGAAATAGGATAGCAACATTGGATAGGAGCATTAAAAACCTGGACAAGAGCACTAAAACCTAGACAAGAGCACTAGATATAAGATAGGAGTGCTAGAACTATAAAAAAAATCTAATCTACTCTTAAACCCCTTAAAATAACTAAAATAGGCCAAATTTTTGATAATAATCAAGTGCTTGAGCTACTTATTAGGGTCACATAGCCACCAGCCTACACCTGGGCTACCAATTGCTCAAAATGAGTCATGATATGTGCTCATCCCCTCTACATTTTTTCATTCTAGAGCTCAAAATCTCAACCTATTCAATGCACAAATGAATCAAGAATCAATCCAATTTCCTATATTATCCAACTTTTTCAATCAAAACAAAATACCATTTTGCCCATAACTTGAACCATGTAACTCCATTTTTCAAACCATTTCCTTTTATGGAATCATGACAATGATACCCTCAACATCACTCAATATTCATTCCCTTAATAAATTATCTACCTACTATGGCACAAACATTTCTATATTTCCTTTATACCTAGACACACACCTCAGTCCTCACTAATCCAAACATGTTCTATTTTCAACAACTCAATATAATCAATCAAACAACCTCTCAATCCATTCAAAACATACCAACCTTGTTTCTATTATTATACCACTAATAATCACTTTTGGCTCGACCTCCTATAACACATATTTCATACCTCTCCCCAAAAGGGGGGCATCATTCATATTATTCCCATTTCTACAAGCTACCCAACATACCCATCCACTCTCATACGTGGATATACCATGATTCTTACACATCCAATAGTCAAATTATCAGACTCAAATTAGATCGATTGAGATATATAGTGATTTAGATTATATGGGTCACTCAACATTACTCAAGACATTCAGAGGGATATACCTTTAGTTTAAAAATACATAGACTATTCAGACACATTGGTTTAGATTATATGGATTCATAGTTATTTTGATATAGATATAGACTTAGATACTTGATTTGGGGGCATATAAATACTACACATCACACACATACAACATGACATAGTTTATAGAATCAAATAACAAACTATAGATATAGTACAGAGCATAGTGCTTGGGCCTCTAGTTTTGCACATGAGGCATGGTGAGATGTGTCATATCACATGTGGTTATATAAATTAACATATTGTACAGACACATCACTCAAATACCAAATTTGGGGGCATGGCATAGATGTTCATATTCATCATTTAGGTTTATATAGATGAAATGGATAGGCATGGCATTCTCTTCTTGCACATTGACCAAAGTTTTAGATTACACCTAGTTGTACCTAGGTTATCAGCAAGTTAGATCACATGATCATCTACAATGGTTAGTCCATTGTATTACTCAAACCTAGACTACATGATTTTGTGTGGGACAAAGGATAGACATTGGTTTTGGGCCTTTGAGCATTTATCAATTCTAGTTTAGATATTTAGAGTGGGGGCATAACTTTTTTTTTCTCTTCATAGTATATATATTTTATACACACTGATGAGGCCAAGATATGCCTGATAAATGTATAATAAATGACTTCATCTTACTCTCTCTCTCTATTAAGTTTGATTGCATTTTGTAACTTTTATTTTGATATGAGATGAGTTAGGATGTCATTATCCTTATTTTTTTATTGTGATTCTAACATTTAAAAAACTATAATTTCTAACAAGTGTTTTGGAAAATTCAAGTTTTGAAATAAAACAAGTCATCATCAGGCTAAAGAACAAATATGAATTGGATTGCATGTTTTTGGAAGCATTAGAATCAATTCAGCTTAGTTTTGGAACTCCACCATATTATTTCAAGTTGTCACATTTTTTGACTTAGCTCTAAAACTCTATATTTAAGCTCCAAAATTATCTAAATTAGCTTTGGTACTCCTATAGATAAGCTCCAAAACTTTCATGACTAGATATGGAACTGATAAAGATCTATTCCAAATGGATGGTGATCTGTTAGGTCAATGATCCCATTAAATTAGGAGCAGATTCCTGATTTCTATACTTGTAGATCCAAGACATTTATCACATAGCTAGACATATAGCCACATCTTGATTCATCATCTATTCTAGGTATGATTAAGTTCTATCATATCTGTGAAACAGTTACAACCATCAAATCATCTATATATACAGACCTAGGAATTTAGGAAGTAATAGAAAATCATTGAAGAATAGAGAGAAAAAGATAGATTCATACATTTTGTAATATAGAACATTTTATCAATGAAATAGCCATTTTTGTTTTGAAAGAAAATTAAATTGTTCAATCCTATTTCTAGGCGGAGCAAGGGCCCACTCCTTCAAAGAACCAGGATCTTCATTTTTGGTCGGTATTTATATTTTATTTGCAAAAGCAAATAGGTAACTCTATTAAATTTATAAATGCTTCCAACTCCTTAAAGTTAAAATTTGTTGTAAATTTGTTCCTGTAGGCATTTTAGATTAAATTTTCATTTCTTTGCAATCATTTTCTAGCAATCTATTTCAGTCTACAAAAGTGTGTTTATTTCCAGCAATCTATTTCATTCTGCAAAAGTGTGTTTATTTCCAACAATCTATTTCATTCTGCAAAAGTGTGTTTATTTCCAACAATCTATTTTATTCTACAAAAGTGTGTTTATTTCCAATAATCTATTTCATTTCTGCAATGTGTGTCTACTTCTAGCAAATTCGCATAGTTTGATTCCAATAAGTTTTTAACCAAGAAGTCCTCAAGACATTAAAAATCCCAAAAAACAAAAAGAAAAAAATACAAATACCTAAAATCAATTACCAAATCACTATGATTCTTCTTGTTGCATATAGCTTTAGACACAACCCTGGTTAAATATGACATCAACATAAAGTTGATTAAATGAAGGTAATAATGACACCCATCATTTTTAGCGTCATTGTTGGGGACTCACTAGTTGGAATTTTCTAATTACATGTCAACAAGAGCAACAATAATTCATTTAGTTATTAAAAAAAATTTCCCTAATTTATGAGTAGACCATGAGACTCCAAGGGTAGATTTCTCCCCAAAATATCTGAACAAGAATTTCCATCATCCTCTAGTTTAAGAAAGGACATTGAGCAAGAATTAGAGGCACCATTATCTCCTACAAGACAAGAAGCAAAATTGCCATTTTTGGAATTTTTGGATCAGTCACCAGAACCAAGTAAAACCTTAGGGAGGAGGATTATTTCTCAAGATCCATTGAGGAAAAGTTTTGATTATCAATTGAGTAGCCAACCTCCTACTCCTGACTTTTCACCATCCCCAAAATAGACCACATACCACATTGACTAGGAGAAGGGACTAGAAAATACTAGAGAGGTGGCACGAGAAGCTGGAAGAGAACTTGAGAGAACCTTTACCTATCACATTCAAATTGAGGATGATGAAACCACTATGAAAAACATTTCACCTGAACACTTTTCCACATTTATAGGAATGTCATATGAGGATCTTGACCTTATTTGAGTTTAAAGTACTATGTCAGACTTATGATTACAAGACAAATAATCAAAATTGAAGTTGTTACCATCTATCCTGAAGGATGCAGCAATGAGGTGGTTTATGGGATTAACATCTAATTATATTACCAATTGGGAAAAAATAGAAACTGTCTTCCTAGACAAATATCAAGATTATTGTAGAGGAAGAAATTAAAAGGAAGAATTATTTAAAATCAAATAGGAAGAAGATGAAAATATGGAAGATTATTTGGACAAATTCCTCTTTGTGAGTAAAAGATGTGGATTTGTAATTCAAGAAGATTTAAGTAAAACCATTTTTATCAAAGGTATAGATGATGAATCTAGGGAAACCCTTGATTTAATTGGCAGAGGAAACATTTCTCAATTAAGAATGGATGAAATCATAGAAATTTGTAGAAACTATTCAAGGACAAGGGGTGGACCTAGAAAGGGGAAAATAGTTAAAATTTTGAATCCAAATATGAAAAAATTGATGGATGAATTGGTAAACTTTAAAATAGACATATTAGTTTAAATAGCCTCCACCATGGATGGATTGCAAGCTAAATCAAATGCCCAACTTGAACCATTAGCCATGTATTATCCTAGATGCACGACGACACATGTAATAAGGGAATGTCCTTTGGATAAAACAAAAGTATGTCTTGTCTGTGAATCTAAAGAATATGATACTCATGCTTGTTCTCTTCTTCTACTCATAAAAAATCAACTCAAACAAACCAATACATCATTCATCACAGAAGAATTAAATTTTCTTTAGATACAACCTAACCAAGGATAGTTTATGCCAAGACCAGCTCCTAATCCCTAGATGATGCCATGGGCAGCTCAAATAGTACCAAAAAGTTGGGGATAGCCACATTGGGCCCCTTAACCCACATGGCATCCTTAATATTGGGCAAGTCAATCTTTGTATACTCAAGGACATTAGCAACCTTGGGCTGGTTAAGGAAATCATTATGCTTGGCTACAACCTAAATGGGGCCCTAATAATTATGTGCAAGGGAAAACATATCCAATTCAGAACCAACAAGCCATAATGGGACCTCCAACACAAAATCCACAGGTTGAAAACATAGTCCAAACATAAATTCTAGCACAACTAGTAGTAAACCCAAGAAATAAACAAACAACTCTTGTATACGAAATAGAACTAGAAAAATCAGTTGATTTAAATATAATGGATTGTAAAAACATTCAAACTAGATTTGGTAAAATATTTAGCAGTCCACCTATTATAATCACTGAGATGACATAAGAAGCTAAAACCCCTAGCATAGTTACACTTAAGTAAGATGACAAAGAAAAAGATAAGGAACCAAAAATAAATTCTACTAAGATTCCATTTCTAGAAAGACTTAAAGAAACCATAGAACTTAAGGAATTTGAATTGGTTCAGGAATTAAGAATATTAAATATTAAAATACCATTGTAACAAGAAATTAAGGATATTCTAGAGTTGAAAAAGTTAATCAAACTGTTATGTTTTAAAAAACTTGGAAGAAAGAAGTAGTACCCTAGGAATATTCAGGTAGATGGGAAACTTGCTGATTTATTAGCAGGAAAACTCCTACTACCCAAATATGGAGATCCTAGAAGCCCTGTTATTTTTGTTTCTATAGGGAATAAGGATATACATAATGTTTTGATTGATTTGGGTAAAACTATCAATGTAGTGATAGTAAACACATTAGAAATATTACCATTAATAGGCATACAACTTACTAATACCATATTGCAAATGGCAGATCAGTCTGTAGCAAAACTAGGAGTTATTGAAGATATGGCAGTAATGGTGGAATCATGGGAATATCAAGTCAACTTCCTTATCTTATAGCCAAAAGGTAAAACACTTGGTTATCCCATTATTTTGGGGAGACCATGGTTAGCTACAGTTTCTACCTTAATTGATTACAGGTCAGGTGATATGAATATTTCAAATAGTAAGAATTCTAATTAGATTTCATTATATCCCTCTGCCTGACCTTTTATTGATAATCAAAAAAAATTATGGTTTGATAATCTTGATATTAATGAGAAAAATCTGTCTTCTTTGGCTATGATAACATTGTAAGATCATGTATGGGAAATAGACGATATGGTTAATCCTTCATTAAATGAACATCAATCATTATTGGAGTAGTCAAGATTAGTTCCAGAACCTACATAATCTATTTCAGAACCATCACAATTAGTTCTGGAACCACACCAATTCTCTACAAATGAAGATAATTTCACTTCAAAGGAACGTGATTTCTCTTGGGGAGAGGAAGGATCTATAGCTTTAGCTTTATAGATATCAAGAGATGATGAAGAATTTTTGAAAAATAATAGTAATGAGGAGTTTGACCTACAACAAGATAAGTATCATAACTCTTCCTGCTGTCCTTTGTCCAACATTTTGCCTCTAGGAACTTTTGAAGATGTTGCTACATATCATATGTTGTTACCACATGCCTGTCCACTAAATACCTTAATGGAACCCTTTCAAAAAATCATTTCATCATATCCTAGAACTAAACATGTTGAGATTCAACCAAGATTTTTTTTGAATATTAATAGCTAGTTAAAGAACAATGAAGAAGTCAAACTATTTGATTTTCTAAAGGACCATACTAAATATTTTGCTTGGGATTATAGAGATATGAAGAGAATTCATCCAAGTATCTGCACCCATCACATTTATATAGAAAACATTAAACCAATTAGGCAACCTTAGAGAAGGATTAATCCAGCCTTAAGGGATATAGTCAAACAAGAAATTTAAAAACTATTACAAGTAGGTTTTATCTACCCTATCTCAGATAGCCAGTGGGTGTCTCTTCTTGTAATTGTCCCTAAAAAGAATGGAAAATGGAGAATTTGTGTTGACTATAGGGAACTGAACAAAGCCACCCTAAGAGATTATTTTCCCTTACCATTCATAGATCAAGTCTTAGAAAACCTTTCAGGTAAATAGTACTTTTCCTTCTTGGATGGATTTAGTGGATACCATCAAATCAGAGTTACTACTAAGCATTAGGAAAAACCTAAATTTACTTTTCCATGCATTACCTTTTCTTATAGGGTATTTCCATTTGGACTATGTAATGCTCCAGCAACCTTTCAAAGAGCTATATTAGCAATTTTTGTAGACCGAACAAATGACTATGTGGAGGTATACATGGATGACTTTACTAAGTATAGAGATACATATGATGATGCCTTAAAAAATTTGGATAGATTATTAATAAGATGTGAACAACATCACTTTTCTCTTAGTCATGAGAAATGTTTGATGATGGTTGATGAAGGGATCGTATTAGGGCACCATATTTCAAAAAGAGGAATTCAAGTTGACCAAAACAAAATCAAGATTATTTTAGACTTGCCTGTTCCTCAAACTCCCACAGATATCAAATCATTTTTAAGACATGTTGGATACTTTAGGTGCTTTATCAAGGATTTTAGTAAAATTGCTACCCCCATGCTTAAATTGCTTACCAATGACTGTGAATTTCTTTGGGATGAATAGTGTCAACATGATTTTGAAGAAATTAAAGAGAAATTAGTAACTACCCCAATATTGCAAGGACCTAATTCGGAGAAACCTTTTCACATCCAAACTAATGCCTCAAATACCTCAATTGGTGCAATTTTGGGATAGAAAGATGAAGGAAGAATGTATGATATTTACTATCTCAGTAAAAATCTTATTCCCACTGAAAGAAATTACACTACCACTGAAAAAGAAATTCTAGTTGTGATCTATGCAATCAATAAATTTAGACATTACATTACAGGGTACAAAATATTTGTACATACAGATCACTCAACAATTAAATATTTAATGAACAAACTAGTGGTTAGAGGTAGAATAATTAGATGGTTATTACTTTTACAAGAATTTGATATTACCATTATGGATAATCTAGGCAAATCTAATGTGGTAGATGATTTCTTGTCAAGATTGACCACTATAGGGGAGTAGGATCCAGTCAAGGATAACTTTTCAGATGAACAATTGTTTGTTATTTTATCTAATACATCATGGTTTGCTGACATGAAAAATTATCTTGAAACAAGGAAGTTTCCTCCTTATTTCACTAAAAAGCAAATAAAAAAATTAATCAAAACTAGTGCACAATTCAAATGGTTAAAATAAATTCTATTTAAATGTGGTCTTGATTTGGTTTTACGCAGGTGTGTAAGAGAAGATGAAATATTTGACATCCTCCAGGCATGTCATGATGAACCAAGTGGAGGACACTATTTAGTGAAAAAAATAGCTCACAATATACTTGGCACTGGTTACTATTGGCCATCTCTGTACAAAGATCTGAAGAGATATATCAGACAGTGTGATCCTTGTCAAAGGATGAGATAGCCAACCATTACCAATGAAATGTCTCTGTAACCACAAGTAGTGATTGAACCATTTGAGAGATGGGGATTAGATTTTTTTGGACCCTTTAATCCATAGGGAAAAGATCACATTTTTGTGTGTACTGATCATGTAACAAATTGGGTAGACGTCCAGGCTTTAACAAATGCCATTGTAGAAGCAGTTACTGATTTCCTTTGGCACAAAATTATGGTAATGTTTGGAGCACCATGAAGCTTAGTTTCAGACCAAGGACCACAATTTATGTCCAATATGATCTAGGCCTTCACAATGTATTATCAAATAAATTATAGGAAGTTATCTCCCTATCACTTGCAAGCATATGGACAATTTGAAGTAACAAATAGAGAATTAGAAAACATCCTCACTAAAATAGTTGAAGCTGAAAGAAGAGATTGGATAAAAAGACTACCTGAAGCTGTCTAGGCTTACAATACAACTTGGAAAACCACAACAAGGTTTTCACCATATGATTTAGTCTATGGTAAAAAGTCCTTGTTGCCTATTGAGTTTGAACTACAAACATTGAGGACAACAGCTAAGGTGGGAATTGAATTGGATTTAGCTCAAAAGGAGTGAATCCTTCAACTCAATGAATTAGATGAATTCAAAATGGAAGCACTTCACCAGATAGAGATAATACAAGGTCAAAGGAAGTAATGGCATGATTCACATATCAAGGAAATATAATTCAAAGTAGGATACTGGGCATTACTATTTGATTCTAAGTACCAACAATTCAAAGGAAAATTAAGAACCAGCTAGTTGGGACCTTATTAGATCAAGCATATATTTGACAATGATTCTATCTAATTACTTCCCATTGATGGTAGCAGAAGAATACTCTTGGTCAATGGACACAAGCTAAAACTTTATAGGAAGCCTCCTACTAAGGATGAATTTTTGAAGCAGATTGAAGCAAACAAAGAATTTGATCATATGGAAGAACCCAATTCTTCCAAAATGATCAAATAATTAGATGAAAAGATCCATAATAAAGGGAAGAGGATGAAAACCATTAAATGGTGTTCTCTTCTTTAAAAAAAATCAATTGAAAACTAGTGATGGTAGTTGATCTTCTCAGATAAATGGCTAATTCAAATAAAACTTTTTTATTCTAACTATTTTTTCTAACCATTTTTCAGGAATGATGAGTCATCATGATGGAGGGATTACACCATCAAGGACTGTAATTATGTTTTTAACTTGTTAAAGGCTAAATTGAAAGTTTGCATGTGTGATTAGACTTAATTTAAAAGATTAGTATGATGAGTCATATATTGTACATCATGGTTAAATGTGAAAAATCATGAGAAGGATATTGATGATGGAATGAGTTGGTGGATAGTCATAAACAATCATTCTTATTATTGCATCAACAAAGTAAAAGCTAGCTATAGAAAAATTTCAAAAGAGATAAAGTGAATTACCTCCTTCAGTTCCATAGCTAAGTATAGTAATTCTTCTACCAAATTTGCCAGATCAGCAACTGAATCTGCTAGTTCCACAACAAAAATCATCATTTCCACTGATAAGAGAAGAAATATTCACCTAACCTATGTAAGATTCAAGAAGAATGAATCATGGGAATCAAAAAGAAGTTAAAACCAAAAAATGATACCCAACTCCTTTTAGGTGAAGAAGTAACAACTATCTTTCAACAGGTAGGATGGCTAGAGTTTCTAAGGAAATTTCCCAAATATAATGATGAACTAGTAAGAGAATTTGTTATCAATTTAGAACAAACAAGAATAAAAATTTAGAAGGTTTTTATTCCTTTTTTTTGTGAATGTAATAAGTGAGATGTCTAGAATACTAATAGTGCATGTCCCAAACCCTATCAAATGAACATTAAAAGACTTGGCTAAAACCTTGTTGAAAGAAGGTGAAACTGAACCCTAGTATATTTATAATACAAAGAAAATCATCAAAAGAGTCAAAAGGGCCAGCTTGCCCAAACCCTTTGATAGAGTAGCATTTTGGATAGTTAAATATTTAACCTATGATGGACAATTTGGGACAGTAGGAAAAGAAGTCCTAAAAATCCTTATACACCTTAGATATGGAGCTAAAAAACTAGAATATATAGTAAACCTTCCAAAGTTTCTTTTTGACTCTATCCATACCATGGCCCAGAGGTATTCTTGGGGTGTAGGAATAATTAGACATCATGGGTTAGTGTATTTAGTATGCCAGCACCATTTCCTTTTGAAAAAAAATGGGGAAGAAATGTGGGACAAATTTCTTGGCAAATTTGGGAAAAACCCTAGTATTTCTAGAAGAACTATAGCAACTCCTCTTGCTCCTTCAGTTCATTTGAAAACTACTACCATTGCTGAGGAAAAGAAAAGATTAGGGGAAGAGAAAATACCAAAAAGAAGAAAATATGGAAGAAAAGTAAAAATTATAAACCCTACTGTGCCTTCTCAAGAAATTTCTTCTTCTGTTAAAGCTACAAAAAAACTGATACCTATCTTTGACAGTGACAATTCACCTAGGCCTGAGCAAAAGGTGAACATCAAAAAAAGTTCTAAAAGGATATCTATGTTTGCACATTTTGAGGCTCCTCAAGAAATAAAATGTCATAAAAAGTCTAAAGAAAGTTCAGAGGAGATGGAAGAACAAGAAAGGCTAGAAACAAAAGCTGCTAATATTTTGGATATCATGGCCATGACTCCTAGACCAAGCCAAACAAAAAAAAAAAGGATATGAAAGATTTGAGGAGCCAATTTTCTAAGAAATGGGTGAGACAATAGCACCATCACATGCAGAAGATGAATAGGCATCTTGGAGAAGCAAAGGGAAATCCCCTATGGTAGAAGAAGAATGCTTAACTCCCCAAGAAATTTTTGAAAAAGAACAAAACCAACAGATTAAACAGGGTCTATTTTTGTCTAGAGTAGAACTCATTATCAAGGAAAAGGATGAGGAATTGAACTTCCCCAAACCCAAATTAAAACAGAAATAAATGCTCCTTGAAGAATTAACAAACTAGTTCACAACCAAGAATGAAGAATTAGTAGAGATTAAAAGGTAACTGATGGAGAACAAGGAAAAATGTACAATACAGACCTCTATGTCAATAGTCTCTACATAGACTAAATTGACTTATATACCACTCAAGCAATTATGGAATGATACATGTAGAGAACTGAGTGTAATCAAGGAATCCAATATAGACTTGAAAGGCAAACTGGTGAAAGAAGAGAAATCAAGGAAGGAATGGGAAGATAAATTTTAGAAGGAGCAAAATGATAAGTATAAACGTCTTGTGAAAATACAAATAGTTTGTATGATGAGTGAGAAATTTCTTGCATGTAGAAGACCTTCTCTTATTTATAGCATGTTTTTAGAGGAACAATTCATTCATTGGTAGTTGGAAAGGATAGCATGTGGCCTTCCACATGAAATAAAAGATGAACTTGATTTCTTGACCACCTACTCCTTACCCAATACATAATAGGAAAACCTTCTTTGTTAATTTTACCTCTACAATTTTATGCTAGAAAGAAATACAAGTTTTATGATCAATTTGTATGTAGGGGAAAGCTAGCTTAATGCATTTGTCTTTGTTCTTCAAAATTAGATTGCATGGAAAGAAAGGGAGTTAGAGAATTGGTCAAAGGCTAGTTCATTCGATCTCTGTATGAGAATTCATTATGGTAACCCACTCACTTTTGCTACACATTTCCAGTCCCATGCATTTAATGACAAATTTAGGGGACCTTATCTTTTAAATTTACAACAAAGCATGGATGTCTTCACCTCTTATGAGAAGGAAAATTTTGATAATATCTATGATGCATGTTTAAAAATATGGGAATTTATTTCAATGGTATTGAAAAGAAGGGAAGTAATATCCCCTTCAAATTTGATCTGGAGTCTAGAAAGGGTAAAAGCTTTATGCACAATAATTGCTCAGATCAATGAAACTCCCCTATGCATATGGATAGGCATGTAGACAAGGCCACCTCTAACTTCTCACTCCCATATCTCCTTGGTAAAATAGAGAACTTAAAAATCCCACTCAATTTGTGGAATGGAAAAGAAAATTAGAAGCAGGAGCTGGGTATAGTACCGCTAAATCAAAGCATTGGGATATTTAGTTCTAGCCATTTGATTTGAGCAATCAAATTAAATGTAGGATATGTAATCCTGAATTTGAAGAGTGAAGTTTATAAAAGGACTTACAAACAAGTGAGTATGGGGGAAATGATGAGGTCAAGATATGCCCAATAAATATATAATAAATGACTTCATCTTACTCTCTCTTTCTATTAAGTTTGATTGCATTTTTTAACTTTTATTTTGATCTGAGATGAGTTAGGATGTAATTATCCATCTTTTGTTGATTGTGATTCTAACATTTAACAAAACCTATAATTCCTAAAAAGTGTGTTGGAAAATTCAAGTTTTGTAATAAAATAGGTCATCATCAAGCTAAAGAACAAATATGAAGTGGATTACATGTTTTTGGAAGCATCAGAATCAATTTAGCTTAGTTCTGAAAATCCACCATACTATTTCAAGTTGTCACATTTTCAGACATAGCTCTAAAACTCTATATTTAAGCTCTAGAATTATCTGAATTAGCTCCAGTACTCCTATAGATAAGCTCCAAAACTTTCATGGCTAGATATGGAACTGATAAGGATCTATTCCAAATGGCTAGTGATCTATCAAGTCAATGATCCCATTAAATTAGGAGCAAATTCTTGATTTTTGTACTTTCAAATCTAAGACATTTATCACACAATTGGACATCCAACCACATCCTAATTTAGCATCTATTCTAGGTATGATTCATTTCCATCTTATCTATGAAATAATTACATCCATCAAAGCATCTATATATACAGAACTGGGAATTTAGGAAGTAATAGAAAATCATTGAAGAATAGAGAGAAAAGGATAGATTAGTACATTTTGTAATACAAAACATTTTAACAATGAAATAGCTATTTCTATTTTTAAAGCAAATTAAATTGTTCAATCCTATTTCTAGGCGAAGCAAGGGCCCACTCCTCCAAATAAATAGGATCTTCATTTTTGTTCAGTATTTATATTTTATTCGCAAAAGCAAATAGGTAACTCTGTTAAATTTATAAATGCTTCCAACTCCTTAAAGTTAATTTTTTTTGTAAATTTGTTCCTGCAGGCATTTTAGATTAAATTCTCATTTCTTTGCAATCATTTTCTAGAAATCTATTTCATTCTACAAAAGTGTGTTTATTTCTATCAATCTATTTCATCTTGCAAAAGTGTGTTTATTTCCATCAATCTATTTCATTCTGCAAAAGTGTATTTATTTCTAGTAATCTATTTTATTCTATAAAAGTGTGTTTATTTCCAATAATCTATTTCATTTCTGTAATGTGTGTCTACTTTTAGCAAATTCTCATAGTTTGATTCTAATAAGGTTTTAACCAAGAAGTCCTCAAGACATTAAAAATCCCCCAAAACAAAAAAAAAACAAATACCTACAATCAATTACTAAATCACTATGATTCTTCTTGTTGCATATAGCTTTAGACACATCCCTGGTTAAATATGACATCAACCGAAATTTGATTAAATGAAGGGAATAATGACACCCATCACACACATTCTAGATTACATGATTTTATGTGGGACAAAGGATAGACATTAGTTCTGGGCCTTCAAACATTTCTCATCTTTAGTTAGATTTAGCATGGGGGCAAGCATTACCCTCCTTCTTCATGATACATAGATTCTACATTCAGATTTAGTATAGGGGGTAGCCACTTCAGGGATTCCTTCTTTCTCTAGGCACTATTTAGCTCTCCATCCACTTCCCTAGCTAGCAAGTGAGTTGGATCCTTGCCACACATTCATCTCCATGCAAGTAAGTTTAGGTATGGATTTTCTTCTTTCTTTTACTCTAGTATTTCATTTTATTACATCACTAGAATAAAAGGGGGGTGAATGTATACACCCTAAATTGGTCAAGATACCACACATCATGTATTTTCATAGTGTTTTTCAAATGAGACTCTGAATAGAGATTATAAGCCTTGTTCATACTATCCATGTCTTTTTTTTTCTTGTCTTGGTCTTATTTCTGATTTTTATCACATCTCCATCATCTTGGTCAATTGATTTATACCCCCAAAGACCCCCAGACTTGGCCTATGTTAGTCCTAATGTATTTTTTTGAGTCTCAAACAATAGAATTCCATAGGACTATAACACTCAATGCTTCTGTCCTACTCGGTGCTATTGTCTAATGGTCATTTTTTCTTATTTAATGGGTGTCAAACCCTTCTTAGACCTTCCCTTAAGTTTTATTTAGCTTTTTTATGTTATACAATGTGAATAAAACTCCTAAATTCAAAATAAAGAGTCTCATATATAAAGGACTTCACAAGGCATTTTATATCTAGAACTTACTACTTTGGCATAGTAAATAAATAAAATTAGTCAATAGTATAACTCAAAATTCTGCATCACACATAGATTTACATGCTTGATCAAGGAAATGCCTAGGTGAAAGTTAATTCTTGCATCTACTATGTGCATTTATTATGTACATTCCTTAAGGGATAACTACATTTGATTTGAGACCCTAGCTTGAGGGTTAATGTAGGTAGTGATTAGGACAGTAGGGGTTCTAGATCATGTGATCATACTTCCCCTAACCTAGTTTTTTCCCTTTTAATTTTGATATGTTTTTTATTTCATGTGTATAGGTAGACCTAGGTTTTTGGAAGAAAATAGGCTATACAATATCACATTCAAATTATTATGGAGAAATAAAGATATTTATGGGACCTAGAAACTAGACTACACCAAAATCCAGAACCAAAATTTGGTTTGGATAACAACACCAAAACTGGACTACAGTGCCAAACACTAAAGTGTCCTATTTTTAGTGATCCTATCCTTTCACTTAATGAAAGCCAAATTTAGGTTTTTGACATCTTCCCAGTCCTGCACAATAGTTTCTAGCCTTTGAAATAGTTATATGAGCTTATTTTTCTAGATAATTCATTTCTCTTCCCAATGTAATAAAATTAATCAAATTGATATAAATATGCACTTTAATATATGTGATTATATTTTAATCCTTAATATATACACTTTATTATTTAGTAACTAAACCCTAGTTTCCTAAAAATAAAAAAACAAAAAACATGGCCTTCATTAATTTGAAGATGGTAAGTTCTTGGACCAAGGATATCTTTGACTAAGTATAGACCCCACCATTTTTGGGCATATTTACCTTCTTTATCATGGGTTTAATATAATTTAAGGAAAAGATCACCAATATTAAATGTTTAGATTTTAACATGTTTGTTATGTTATCGAGTGATGCGAGCTTTGTATTAGTGGTTATGTTGTAATATAAAAAGATGATGTTCATTGAGAAGATCAAGGGTATGAAGGTGAGCTTCACATAATTCTTCATCAGGAATAATTTCATGAAGATATATATGTAGATAAAGAAGCTCAACTTTAAAAATAAACACTGACTCAAAACCATAGACTAATGAAAATAGAGTTACCCCAGTGGCAATACGAATACCAGTTTGGTAGGCCCAGAGTGTAGGGTAAAGATGAATGTGCCAATCCATGTAGATTTCATGCATTCTCTTTTAGATAAATTTTTTGAGAATTTTATTGGTGGATTCATCTTTACCATTGCATTATAGATGATAAGGCATGGAAAAATTATGATTGATCTTAAATTTGGTAAAAAGTTGTTTAACATGTTTGTTTTTGAAATTACCACCATTATCTAAAATGATGGTATGGGGAACACCAAAGTGAAAAATAGTTTTGTTAATAATGAACTTAGATATGGTAGGAATAGTAACATTAATAAGGGTCCTATATTCTACCCACTTGGTAAAGTACTCGATAGAGGTGATGATAAAGATGTGCCTATCTTGGGAATGAAGAAGTTTACTAATGAGATCAAATCTCCATGTGTAAAATGGCTAAGGAGATTTGATATTTTAAAGCTCAATAAGAGGTGAATGGATAATATCATTATGAAACTAACAAAGATTTCACTTCTTATCAAATTCAATTGCATCTTTTTCAATAGTAGGCCAAAAGTAACCCATACATAGGCATTTATGTGTTTTAGCATGTCGGCTATAGTGACCACCATAAATTCCCTCATGTGTTTGCTCTAATAGAGGAGGGAACTCATATTGCATAACACAATAGAACAAGGTACCATCAACATTGAAATAGTAAGGGATGTTATGTTGAAATACATACTTGAAAGATTATTTATGAATGTGTGTCTTTTCTTGAAAATCTAGATTAGGAGGATAAGTTTGATGTTCTAAGTATTGCATGATATCTTTATACCAAGGTTTTTGTTAAATAGTTACATCCTCGATATGACATATAAGTGAATCATGTGTTTGGGTAGATGATGGATATATTTTTTATTTGTATAATAAAGGAAGGATTAGAAATAACTTGATGAGGATTGAAGAGAGAAGTTGAAGAGGTAAGAGAATTAGCAATTGAATTTTGGTCTCAAAGAATAGCCTTGATAGTGAAAGAGATAAAGTCCTTAAAAAAAGAGGTTGTAATTTGATGATATGTAATGAGGTTTTCACTTTGACATTGATAATCACCATTAACATGATAAAAAATGAGTTGAAAATATCATAAAACATGAAGATACTCGATGTCTATATCAAGAGTAGCTCTCATGCCTAAGATAAGAGCTTCGTATTCATCCATATTATTGGTGACATCAAAGGTAAAGCAAAAATATAGATGAATGATCTTATTGAGATGACTAGTGATAATGTAACCTACCCTATCTCCTTGAAGTCATTTAGCACCATCAAAGTGGAGGGTCTAATTATCCTCATGCAAGTCAATACTAATTTTGGGAAGATCCTCGATAACTAACTTTCATTTAGTAGTACTAGAGGGAGGGGAAGGTTCTTCAAGATTACTGGCTTCAAGATTAGTGGTAAAGTTATGAAAATAGTCTTTAAGGGATGTATCTTGATTAATACATTTAATTAAAAAGATATTATCATTGATAAGATCATCTTGAAGCAAAGAAAAGGCCAAAATGGGAGTTGTAAAAAGTTGGTTAGCTATGACTTGCCCTTTAACAATTTTTTTTTGTGATGATACACAAATCAAATTCCATAAGTAAGACCATCCATTTTCCAATTCCATATCCAATAAGGATTTGTAGAATAAATAATGAAGAAGGTCAGAATGAATGATGATATAAGTAGTTTGGTATAGCATATAATGATGAAGCTTTTTAGTTTCAAAATAGATAGCGAGGTAATCACACTCAACTTTTGTATAACATGTCTCATAATAAATGAGGAATCAACTAATGTAGTAAATATCATATTCTCTTCCTATATCATCTTATTGGGAAATCATTACCCCATCTAAAATAGGTGTGGAAAAATTATAGAGAATTAATGGCTTATCATTAAAAGGTGGAAGAAGTAATGACTTTTTCATATTATTAAAGTCTTTTTGATATAGATTCATTCATTCTAAAGTTGTACATTTATTGAGAATGGAATTGATAGAGTAAATATGATAATCCATTTCAAGGACAAATCATCTAATTTCCCCAAGTTTGCCTAAATAAGTACAAATATCAAGAATAGATTAAGGAATGGGCATGTTGACAATAACACTAATTTTGGCTAGGTCAACATTGATGTTGTGAAGAAAGACTAAGAATCCTAAAAATTTATGGATGTGACTCCAAATACACATTTGAAATGATTAAGTCTAACATTGTATTTACTGAGATGGTCAAATATGATAGCAAGATCAAAAATATGGTCCTTACAATGTTTGGATTTAGTAATAAGATCATCCACACAAGTTTCAATAATTTTATGGATGAGATCATGAAATATGTGAGTCATATCATGTTGGTAGGTAGCTCCAACATTTTTGAGAATGAAGGGCATTTTGATGTAAAAATAGGTGTCCCATTCCATGGTGAAATTAGTCTTATGTTGGTCCTCAGGAGTGATATGAATTTGATTGTATCTTTAGAAACCATCCATAAGAGACAACATTTCATAACTAGCCATGGAATCAACAATGGCATCTATTTAATATAAGGAAAAGATATCCTTAGCACAGGCAAGATTAAGTTTGAAAAAATCAATATAAATGTAGATGACCATAGTGACCTTCTTCCAAATGGAAACAATGTTATAAACCCATCTAGAATAATCTACTAGTTTAATGAATTTAACATTTCGTAAATTAATTATTTCCTTATGACATAGATTAGTAACTTTAGGTGGGAATTATTATTGCTTTTGATGCACTAGCTTAGCATCATGATAAGTGATTATGCTATGAACCACAATACTAGGGTCAATATCAGGCATGTCTTATTAGGACCAAGCGAATGACTTTTGATATTTATTAAAGAATAAGCTAAAGTTTTCATGCATAGTTGTTGAGAGTTCCTAAGAAACTATGATTGGTCAAGGAGAAGATGGGGTACCATAGTCGATATGAGTTTTTTCTTAGATAATCATGGCATTACCATCTTGAAAATGGTAAGGTGCATTTGACAAGGCTGAAATTGGATTTTTTTTAGGACCAATGCTAGTAACAAAGTTATTAAAGCAAGGATTTTTATTCTTGAAAATTACAAGTTTATGATGCTACCAAGAAAGTTTAGGTTCCCTGATATGAAGTAATTCAAGAATAGATTCATCACTAGGCAAGGTAAGAAAAGGACTATAACATTCAAAATCTACTTCAAGGTCTATAATTTTATTGTTAGGGCTATCATATTTAGAATGAATCTAACAAACATCGGTTGCCTTGGCATCTAGTGTAATTTTGGAAGTAGATTAAGAAGATGGATCCAAGGAGATAGGAGTGTTGATAGATTAAATGATGGGAGAATAATCTAAATAAATGATAGGATCCATAGGAGGTAGAGAATATAAAGTAACATCTATAAGTTTAGAAGGTGTAATTTGTTTTACCACCCACATAGTATCGATAAGTGGAGGATTGGTGAGAGGTACATGATCCTCAAGATCTAAGTCATGATGTGTAGATATGGTGTGTACAACCTGATTGAAGGCATGAATTTAGGCTAAAAGATTTTGATAGTGCTAGACATATAAGTCTCTAGATTGATCTTGGGATATGATATAGTTGTCATCATATTTTGGAAAAACCATACATGTTTGAGAATCGAGAGGAGTTTCAAAAATTAAAATCTTAGTATTGCTTAATGTATGAGGGGACATGGTGAGAGGATCTTAAAATAATTTATCCACTCTAAAATCATTTCAAGAAAAGGCATCTTAAGGTAAAGATGGCTCTTGATCATTTCATGAAGGGGGAAAATTAGTAATCTCATCCATGATAGGAATAGTATGATCTCAATGGAAGAGAGAAGGAGGAATCCAATCCAGAATATATGGGGGTAAATTCTTAGTATTTCAAGTGTGCTGCAACTCATTAGACTCATTATCATCAGAATCTTCAAGAGTAACTTGAATATTGGGATTCATGTTGATGAACTAAATTAAAGGAGCACTATTGATTTTAAAAACTGTAAGAATTTGATATTGAGGATTATGATTAGGAAGCTAGATGCTCTATGGGTTGGGATTAGCTTCATGTTTGTAACACTTTATGTTATGTAAGAATTTAATACATTGACTACCAGAAGAAGCAATGGCTCTTATCTGATGAGTCCATGGATGACCAAGAATAATGTTATAGGATAAAGGAAGATCAAGGACTACAAGCTTGATTTTAATAGTCTTAGGTTCAATGATCAATGGAAGCCAAATGCATCCAAGTGGATTTTTATTAGTCTTGTCAAAACCACAACAAGTAAGACATGTTTGTTTAAGATGATCTTTGTTATAACCAAGTTGTGGAATGATCCATAAGGATGTGACATTAATACCATAACCTTTGATAACTATAACTTTTTAGATAAGGGTGGTATTAATGGCTACTTTGATAAAGAGGGGAAGATCATCAATGCAAAAAAGAATTTCATCATTGATCATGTCCTCTTCAATAAATTCAATGTAAGGCTTGGAAGAAGGACACATATTCTCAATGGTATTGACATTAGTTGGTTGAGAATAAATAGAAGGTAGTTCTTCATCTATGGAAGATCGATCTTTAATTTCTTGAAGTTGTTGCATAAGAAATTTATGATGATAAGGTGAAGTGAAAACCTACTCCATAAGAGGAATCCTACAAGGCATAGAGTCGATTTATTCAAGAAAATTCCATTGTGATTTATAATAACCAACATGAGGTTTAGAAGGAAAATTAGATTTAGGAGGTATAGATGTGGTGGAATGATCAAAAGGAGGAAGTTGTTCCTTAGGTGCTTTTGAATCATCATGACTAGTAGTGGTATCTTTAAGAAATTATTCTTCTAAAGATGTTTTCTTAGGCTTGGTAACAGGGTCTTTATGAGCTAGTTTATGATGACAATTAAACTTAGTAGTGTTGATATATTGAGAGTTACTATAATATAGGTCATAATCAACATTGATGGCACAAACATCCTTCACATTTGATTGATTATTATTTGAATAATATTTTTGATTATTAGAAGTAGAAGCTTTAAAGTTTTGTCATTTTTGAGATGAATTTGCATACTCTTGATGATGAAGCTTGATCATAGCCTCATGGTTGAATGAGTCACCAAGCATATAAGAAATGACACACTTAGTGAGTCCTTTACAAGATTCATGAGAATGCCCAATGTTGACATGGAAATAGTAGAATAGATTAGGATCATACCACTTAAGATGAGAATTAGAATAAATTAAAGGTTGAAGGGTAGTAAAAATTGTTGCATTTGTTGAACCAAAAGAGGTGAATGAGATGGTAAAGGATCATCAGATTGAGCAACTCTAGGTTTAGTTTGGGAATTATTACTAGTGATAGCATTAGATGTTTGAAAATATCCTTTAATAGGTTTATGATTGGGTTTGAATTACTTCTTAATAAATTCTTGACTCTTAGCCTCATCAAGAGCTTCATTAAGAGTTTGAGGAGCAAAGGTTTAAACCTTGTATTGAAGAGTGGGAGTCAAAATGGTAATAAAGAGTTTGAATAAATTATCATCAGTCATATTATTATTAGCTTTATGAGCTAAATATTTCCATATTTTAATAAATTCATGAGTTTATTCATTAGGAGATTGTTTAGTATTTATGAAATGACTAAGATAATTTTCAAGAAGATCATTATGTTGAAACTCTTTAACCAAAGGATTAACCAAATCTTCAAGTTTCCAAATAGAATGTTGAGGAAATTTATTATACCATTCTAATATATCACTAGTGAATGTTTTGACTAATAGTTTAGTTGTGGAAAATGTATTAGTTTGGATCCACTCTTTTTAAATGTTGCCAAAGGCTTTGAGGAATGAAGCAGGGTCTTTAGTCCCATCATATTTGACAGTTGGAGTTATGCTGGCAATATAAATGGATACAATGAAGGGAGATAAAGGATCATTTTGAATTTTTTGAATCATTTTATTATTCATTATGGGTTGAGGAATAACATTACCTGAGGCATCCCTAAGAGGTGGAAGAATATAATTAGGATTAGCTTGATGATGAATAGTTTGAGGTTGATTAGTTACATTGATTAAATGTTGTTGAATTTGCATCATTTAGTTAGTATTAGAGTTTTTCATGATGTTCATTTGTTTAATAACTTGAGATAAGATTTGGGTTGTATCAAGAGGTGAGTTAGTGTTGGTTGGATCACTCCCCAAATTAGTGTTAGGGGGAGGATTATTAGAAGGAGGGTTATTAGTAGGATTGTTAAATAGATTTGTATCAATCACTCCCACATTGGTTTGGATATTTTGAGAATTATATTGATAATTATGGAAAGGATTGGATCCATCAACTTCATCTTGAGGTGTTATTTTCACCATGTTACAATTCCTAAATAAAGGAGGAGAAGAAGTTACCCAAGAGTGATGGTTTTCTTGAGAGGAAAAGAGAGGAAGGAATTAACATCCCATATAGTATCTAAATGGATTTAGGTTGTAAAAAAATATGATGATAGGAGACCTCATTATAATTGAAGAGAGATGAACAAAATGACAATTTGGAGAAATGGGAAATTTAGATTGAAAAATAAGAAAAGCATAAAATAGAACTAGGTCGATCGAATTGACCTAGTACAAGAAACAAGGTTTGTAGATTATACTAGGCTAACCAGGTCGATCTAGTGTAGTACACAAAATCCAAAAAAAGTATAGAGTCCACCAAGTTGACCTAGTATAGTGAATAAGGAAGAGGAAACGATTAGTAATAAGTTTGGAAATGAAACAAGATAATTTGTAGCTAATATTGGAAAGTAAGTGTAAAAAGGAAACACATAAGCAATTGAATTGACACTGGTCAATTCAATTGATGCACAAAAAGAAAAATCTTTCACTAACACTAGCTAATGCAATAATTTACATATATAATTTATCAAAGAGTAAGAAAATAACTTGAAAGTAAAACTAGCTACTTGTTCAACCTAGAATGTTGATTAGATTATTAAGAATGATTGTAAGTGTAAAGGGAGATTGGATATAAGTAAGGTACTATATAAAAATCTATGCATAGTTTCAAGTAAGTTTAAGATAAAAGGGAATATAGTGGTAATGATACAGGCTTAGTATTAGGGCATACCCCCTCACTTCACACACTACATTAATAAGGGTAATAGGTGCTTAGCCAAAATATACCATTAACCATGATTTATAATTGACCAAAGCATCAAGTCGGCTTCCCCTTTAGTGATGAAATCCAAGTAAGTTAGTCTAGGTAGTCAAATGTTTAAATCCTTATTGATTTTTATGTGATTTGGCTATGTGTGAAAAAAAAAAGAAATAATAAAACAAAGTTATTAATTTAAAATCCCATAATTAGACTATGTGAGATATTCTAAGCATGAAAACAATTGAAAAGAAAGATGTGATTAACATAAATGGTTCATTCCAACTTTAAAATAAGGTATAGTTGAGAAACTATATGGATAATCATATAGAATAGGGTTGATAAGGTTAAACTTGTAATATGGAAGTAAAGTCTAAAATTGAAATAGGTCAGTCAGGTCAACCTAGTTATTTTAGAAAACATAAAACACAAAACTAGGTCCAAAAGGTTGACCTAGTTGACTATGCAGAGGTAGTTTTAAAGATTGTAAACTATAAAAGGAAAGTATAGAAATAAAAAGATACAGAGGAATAAAAACTAACCTAAATGGTTTAGAGATGAAAAGGATAATATTGATGATCAAGAACCTTGGATAAAATTTTAAAAAACATGAAAACTTAGTTGAGTTGGTCAACCAAGTAATACAAGAACATACTAAAAAAGTGATGAAAATGTACTAGGTCAACTTGGTCAACCTAGTAGGATAGACAAAAAGTCTAAAAACTTAAAAAACATTATATTGGGTCAAGTTTATCGATCTAGTTTTATTAATATAATTTTATAAGTTCTAAAACTTGTACTAGGTTGAGTTGGTTGAGCTAAGTTACTTGTTCTTGCAAACCTATGCATATAGGTAAATAACAGGTTTGATAGGGTCAATCCAACACAATAAAGATATGTTAAAAATAATGATTAATATAAATGAAATAAGTTAAAGAAATCCTTCAAGGTTTTGATTCACATCAGGTTCACCAAAATGTATGTAATTAAAAATGCATCATGTCCATAAATCAATCCTAGATCGAATGGGATTGAGCACACATACACTTATGATTGGGGGGCATACAATTATTAAGTGGGAGCATGACCAATGTGAGAATCTACTAGACCCAATTAAGGGATCACTTGTCACAACACACCATGTGAGAAAGGGTTCTAAAGCCTATAGTCTAACACAATCACATAACAACCCTAAAAGAGTCATATGATTTAATATTTCACTAATCTAATAATAAGAAAAGTAAATCTAATCTAGTGCACACCAAAACTTGTGGCACAAAGTGAGGGGTTAGAATTAAAATATGTATAGGGAAATTCAAATAAATTAATTATGATTAACACTCTAATACATTGAATATGAAGAGTAATATTATTGTATCTAGCACTTATGCTACTTATGTCTACTAAAAGAGAGGAGAACAAAGTTAGAATATACTTACCTGAATGTGAACCTATTGAGACTCAATCTATCCCTTAGATAAAGGGGCTTTACAAGAGGTTATTTTGGTTTGTAAGGATCACTTTTTTAGGCCAAAGTGTCTAAGACTTATCCATAAGACAAGATTTTCCAAAATAATTAACTTAAGCTAAGTCTCCTCAAGTAAAATGGTAGAAGAGTAGATTGTGAAGAAGTAAGAGTGAATAATAAATCCTGATTGCTTATTCTAATAATTAATAAAATTACCTTGTATGTATAGGAAGAACTTACCCTAAAATCATTTGGACATGTCAGTGGTGCTAGTCCACTTGATTGACCTAGCACATTTTTGGGCTACCTCACTAGGTCTATGCTAGGTCAATCGGGAGGCTAACAAACCAAAAGAGAGAAAGGGTCTCCAAACTGTACTAGGTCAACCAGGTCAACCTATTATGTTGAATATTTCAAAATGGTTCCAAGAAAGGAAATGAAGGATGAAAAGAGGAAAAAGAATAGAAGACTGTGAAAGGCATGAGAAATATCTTAGGAAAAGGTTTTAGGAATTAGTTGGATTGGTAATAATATGGTAAAAAGGGACAAAAATTCTATGAAACATTAAATGTTTGCCCAATCATTTTATGGTGCACCCCTTAGTTCATGCACTTAAAGAGATTAAGCCTTGATATATTTGATTGTACATACTTCCAGATCTTCAAATATATTTCTAAAAGTGCCTTGGATTCCTCTACGAGTTTTATTTTTACACCATGAGTAAATTTTGACTAGATCAAAATAAATGGCCCAAAAACTAGACACTGGTCTTTTCTTTATAAATAAAAATAATCATAATTAAATATTGAATGATAATATATAATTTTGTGTCCTTGTTGATTTAGATTATATGTTCATCATATATATTCTTCAAACTTTAATGAATAGTGTGTTAATGCCCAAACATTAAACTTCAAATAGTTGACCTCATCTCATGCAATTTGGTACATTTGACTCAATATGCACCATAAATATATTTGAGATTATCCTCATTTTAGTCATGGTAGACAAATATATTCTTGGCCACTTGAATTTAATGTGCACCATTGATCTCTATCTATATGATCACCTGCTCACCATTGATCCTTAGAAGAAGCTCAATCTTTATCTCTGCTCAACATTAAACATTGAAAAATTGGCACCATCTCACTACCTCTTAACATCTTTGAGAAACACACTCAATCAATGATTTTATAACTTTACCTTGTATAAAATTGACTATGGTAACCATTGCAATTTGTTTGAGAAGCCAACTTTGAACCTTAATAACTTTTACCTCACTCACTCGCATGTTCTCAAATTTTGACCATATGATCTCCTCACATAGGATAATACATTAATGTTTAAAAATTCTCCTAATACCTTCACATGTGTTATATATAATTCCAATAATCTTCTCACTCAATTTTTTCTTTGATAGAGCCAACAATTTCAAGAATTGCTTAGAAGGCCAACTTTTCACATGCATATCTTTTGATGCACTTCATCACATGATATGAATTTTAGCATAAATCAACTAGGAATAAAAATGAACAAACCCATATGATAAAATTATCCTAAGACATAAAAACATGTGATATATTCCATCACCAAATTCCTTACTTGAATCTTTCTTGCCACATACAAATTTGGCTAAGTATGGGAAAATAATGTCAAACTGCTTGGGAGCCCAACTTTATACTTGCATATATTTTCTTGTGCTTAGTCACATTAATTGATATTTAGAACATAATAACTAGGTACTAATTTGATCAAAAACAAATGAAAAAATCCCCTTGACTTATACATGCATGGAAATTATGACATTATCAAATTTCCTACTCAAATTTTCTACCACTAGACCTAAAATATCTAAATGCAAACATTGATCAACCAGATGAAATCCACTCATGCACACAAGATCTTAAATCATCCTTGACCATTGATAGTATCCATTGAATATTATCAATAATTTATAATCATCCCTAATCATCTCAAACCATTCCAAAACTAAAAATCAACCAAGCATCCTTCAAGCATACTAGGACAAGCACATTGCACACTTTGTCATTGTCACTTAGACTATCAAGGCACCTCATCTACTCATTATGACACCTCCATGACATCATTTAAAACTCTCTAATGTGATTTATCAATAATAATTTTCCTTCATAATATAGGTGATTCATAATCTGATTAGGAAAAGGTTACTTTTCACTTTGATAACAATCAACTAACTTATCAGTGTAAATCCATGAATCATCTTTGAGCAAGGGGTCATGTTTTAGGCCAAAGGCTGGTTTGAAAACAATGGGATTGTTAATTTAAGAATTTACCTTGGTTTATCACTCCATGTAAGTAGTTTTGGCCTTAAGTATCCCATAGGTTTTTGGATTTTTAGGCAATTTGGTAATATGGAATGCAATATGGGTACTGTATTCTCTAAGACTTTTGTCACTTATATAGAAGTGGTTGGAAATATCTAGTGGAGGCATGGTTGAGGTAGAATATTAGATATTCTAGTCAATGTAATTATCTTATATGCCTAATTAAATGGATTTACCCTTTTTGGCTCTTTCTTTATTAGATTTGAGCATAGGATTCGTGCCAAATTAATAGCTATAACTATTATATTTGGCCTCAATTCATTTATAATATTGATATGGTTGAATATCAACTGGTATAGTCACTTTCATACTTGAATGTGGAAATTTTATAAATTAATGCAACATAGAAGGTATGGCCCTAATTTCATGGATCTAAGGTCAGCCTAGTAATAGATTGTAAGATAGGTCTAGGTTTAAAACATGGTAGAGAGTATCATGGGTCAAAGTACTAATGACCACTAGTAAGCTAATAGAACCTTGAGATTCTCATTCTTCATTATCATATGCCTTGATAACAATGGAATTTGGTTGCAAGTCAGTTGTTTTATATCTAAGATGTTTGACCAGCTTCAAAGATGCAATGCTGACGACTGAGCCATTATCTATAAGGATGCATTTGAATCTATGGTTTGTTATACCAACCCCAATGTATAATGGGTTATTATGCATAGGACCTAGAGATGACACGTCACTTTATTAAAAGGTAAGATGTTGGATAGGGGATAAGTTTCCTACCATAGCTTAGAATTTATCTAGAGTGATGTCATTTAGCACAAGAGATTGGTTCAAGTACTCATAAGATGTCTTTGTGTATGCTTGATGTTCATAGAAAATCCATGATGGATATATGTGCAAGTGTATTTTTAAGTTGTTCCAAAATATCATAGGTCTTCCCCTCCATTCTTTTAGTTGGTTTATTTTAGATAGGCATGGAAAGATAAATGGGCTCACTTGTAGTATTTCTTTTTGATCCCTTGATAGTGACCTTGGCTTATTGGTTTATGATTACATAATATCAATCTAGTACTTGGATTTGGTAGTTGGATGACTAGGTAATGAGACCTAGAATGATAATTTTAGGATGGTGTTGACCTTGGATACTAACACAATCCATATAATAATCACTATCATAAAGGGGTTGATAGACATTGGTAGACCAATAGGCATTGCTGGGCAAGTTTATAGGTATGTTGGTAACTAGCCAAGGATTAATGGTGATAGTGGAAATTTGACCTATTGATACATGTCCTAAAACATTTTTATAGGTATATGTGAAGGCATGATGGCCTCCTTGGTTAATTTCATTAGCTTACCCTTGGTTCCAACCATTTTATTGTTATTATTGTGGCTTGGTGTTATTGTTATTGATTTTGTGTGGATTTCTCTACCATTATTATTTATTTTGATGGTATTATTGCTAGTTTTTATTGTTTTAATTTTTAGGAAATGTATTCTAGTAGATACCCAAGTTACGATCGGTTTTAAGATCATGGGTCTCTTTTTCTATCTCTTCATTTTCCATCATATTCTCAACCAAATACCTGAATTGGATGCACCATCGTATGGAATGTCCTCTGATGTGATGGTTCTCACAAAATTCATTTTTTTTTACCAATGAGTAAAAGGAATCCCTTTATGGAATGAATTTGGTAATGGACACTAAATCATATTTTCCTAAACTAATCTTCAGAACAAATTCAATAGGCTCACTAAGGTCATTGAATTGTCTAAAAATGGGTAGACTTCTCCTTAGATGAGGGGCTTGTAATTGGTTTTGATATGTGGCTATTATTTTTGTGGAGGTCTTGGTTTAATGTATTAAGGTTATGATTGATGAGTGGGTAGCTAAACATGGATTAATTTAATGATTCTATTACCAACAACATTCTTGTTGTAGTTTTAAGGTTTTGATCTCTCATTGTTGCTAGATTGAGTTGGCATTAAATCTATTATTTGATTTGGGTTTTGATTATGGTTATAGTTCTAGTTCTAGTTATATTGGAATTAGTTTTGATTCTTGATCTAATTATAAGAGGATAGCTCAATTATCCCTTTGTTAACAAGGGATTTCTCAATCTATATTCCTTTCTCTATAACTTCTCTGAATGTGTGAGAACAATGCAACTAGAGATGGTATGATATATCTCTATGTAAGATCCTATTATATATCACATCCAACTATTTATTTGATAAATAATGAGTAAAATAGAGTGATAATGATCTCTAACATTGTATGTAGTGAAGCTTTTACCAGTATTTTGTTTAGCTTGGCCCAAGTCCAAAATTATAATCTCATGTTTAAGATTATATGAAAAGTGTTGTACAAGCTTCTCAGAAAGATCATCGAAGTCAAGAATAGAGTTATTTGGTAATTTCAACAACCATTATAAGGCTTGTCCAGCTAGACTCCTTGGAAAGAGAAGAAGTAAGTATAGATCATTGTATGCCATTGGATGGCATACAACAAAGAATTCTTTTAGATTCTCTTTAGGGTCATTTTTGCCCTCATATTATCAAATTTTGTCAGATCATTATGAACAAGGAATCCATAGAGGGGATATTAGTATAGTTTTATTCAATAAAATCAAATCAAAATAAACACACTAAACACTAACACCTCTAGCCTAGACACTAAGGAGAGCATAAGTAATAAGCACATAATGAAAACACAACTAGAAAACAAAATAAATCTTCCTTTTACCTTCCTTTTAGCTCTAAAACTACTTGTTGAGTTTTCTTTCTTGGATATGTGCTCAAGAAATCTTTGTCAATGAAGCTCCATTTCTCTACCTTTCCTTGAGACCTTGGTAATGTTGGTTCACTTAGCTTGGATTGGCTTATGGAATTGGCATGTTAACACTACTATGAATTTTTTGGAGGTATTTTAGAATAATAACATTACACTAGAAAATATTAAATATAAATGTGTGAGGCATTTTATTTATAGCCTCCAAATTTAACTCTCACCCAAGTTGAGTTAGGTTGAGATTACGCATAGTTGAGTTTAAAATAACCCTAGGTGAGTTGATTCTAACCCTAATTGAGCAAAGGAGGTGTCATGTAATTATGATTTTCAATTAATGATCTAGAGGTCAATTGAAAAAAATGTCCTAAATTAGATAAAAACTTACAACATTGTGTATGGCCTATTGATACCTTTCCAACGGTATGTGGAATGTAGAAAATAGAGTTCATATGCTCCTTGTGAAGTCATTCAAAACTCTAGTCAAACTGGTCAAAATAGGTAAAAGTTGTTAAAATTGAAGAAAATGACCATTATGGAACAATTTTAAAATAGTTCCAATACAAAGATATCATTATAATCTTTTTGGCACAAATTATGGTTCATGAAATGGATTCTATATACAAAAGATATGGCCGGTCAAAGTTATGGTCAAACTTGGTCAATAGGATGACATGTAAAAAAATGTGGACCAATAAGAATGTAACATGTGGTAGTTAGTTTGTATGGTAAAATAGTGGGTTTTAATCATTTATATTTGATAGGAAAATATGGTCATCTTTGATAGAAGTAATGTAATAAGGCAGAAAAATTGGTTTTGAATGGAACATCTGGTTGGAAGTCAAAAAGTGGCAAGTGGTTGACAATTGGAGAGTGGATGACAAGTGACGAGTTGAGATTGGACCATGTGGTTGGTCCTCAAGCCACCATATGGCTTGCTACAAATTAATTACCATGGTCCAATTTTATATAATTTCTTGAATGTTCCAAATAAACCATATATAACTTACCATACATACCATGTTAAATGCCCAAACATCCATGTACATGTCACGTTCATGCTACCATGTCCACATGAAAACCTCACCAAACCCACATTCCATCCAAAAACCCAAGAAATAGCCAAAATGTCACCACATACTTATGAAACCCTCATGAAATGCATGTTAATGCTAATCACTTGGTAATTACAACCATGAACTTCATGGTATTTTAACGTTTAAAACCATGCCACCTCCCCAATGTGGGATATTTGATATGCTTCAACCACTAAAGCCTATGCAATGGCTTTCAAACATCTATCCTCTCAAATAAAAGGATATGCATCCCATCACTATGTCCATGGAGTAAATCATAATATAAATGGGTTGAAATTTTATTTGAATGCATCAAATTCAGTGAATATTGCTAAGGCTTAAGGACTAGTCTTCACTCTTCCTCTGATTTCAAGCATCTAGAGTCATTTCTAGACTTCAAGATAAACTAGTGAAATATTCTAGTTTCTGAGACAATTCTAATGGTATACTGAATGTCTAGATTTGAGGTCATTTTTCACCAATTTTGATGTTTGGAAGTGATATTTTTGAGTAGAAGACATCCATAGGTGTTTTCAGGAAGGTGGAGAATCTATTCAAGTATTTATCAAGATTCTTTGAAGATATAAAACAAATGTGGATCCATTATTGATTGTAAGAATTTATATTTCTATATTTTCAATGATTTTATAGTGGATTGGTTCATGTTTTAAGTGAACCCAGATACGTAGGCATTTGTTGAACTTCGTTATCAAATTGTGTGTTGTGTTTTGAGAATTTCTTGAATTCTTCTTATTAAAATTGATGTATTGTAATTCATTTTTTAAAAAATTATTTCATAAATTTATATTGAATATCAAAATTAAAATATTCATATGTATTATTGCTTAATTTTATGGATCAATTAATAGGCATGCCTCACAAATTAAGATATTTTTTATATATTTTGAAAGCTTGACAACTCTCAAAAGTAATGATGAAGAAGCTTGATAGTTTGAATCTTTGAATTTCCATTTTTACATATTTATTAATTTCAAATGGATTATTTAGATAAATATTTAATCTATTTTAATTATTTGATTCATTTTTATTAGCATTTTAGCTCTTTTAGGAATTATTCAAGTGCCCTAATTAATGGGTCCATAGGCCAGACTATCAGTTATTAGGTTACAAGGTGATAGGGGATGAATCCATGAGAGGTTTCATTTTATATTGGATAATACCCCAAATATGGATGCCTCAAAATTATTTTGAGTGCTAATGAATTATGTGTAGATGAAATTGTTATGTTTAATGATTTCCAAGATTAATTTGCATTATTTGGTAGAAATCAGTTTGAAGACTAGTCGAAACCAGTTGTGGATTGAATGGGGTTTCAATAGTTTTTGCCTATTTGGGAATGAATTTCAAGCTATAGGCATAGTAACATATTCTCAAAGAATTAAAATGTATTTAATACCTAATTCCCTAACATGTGATGGATGATCCCTAGATTCCCCCTTGAGGGAGCGATCGCCAAAGAAGGTCAATTATAGGTCCCTTAAAAGAAGTAAAATGATGGAAATAAAAAGTAAAGAGGGTGAAAAGGACTGATTTTCCAAAATGAGGTTAGAATTAGTGGTATAGTGAGATTCCCTAGTTGGGTAGATAAAAATCATGATTTTCCCAAAGGTTATTATAATCATCAACATAACAAGGCAAAAGATAATGATTTGCCCAAAGGTGATTATAATCATTATCAAAATGAAAACATGCCTCAGTTGAGTGGATATAAATAATGATTTCCTAAATGTGTTTATAATCATTAACACAATGAAAATGTTCCCCAATAGGGCAAGATAAGGATAATGACTTTCCCAAATGTTATTATAATCATTAACATCCAGATAGATTGAAACACAATGACTTTTCCAAAGGTAGTTATAATCATTAACATGATAGTTTGGGACAATATGGAAAATTATAAAAGGGGGATTATGTATGAAATCCATACTCATAGAGTAAGATAAATCTGGTACAAAGGATAGGCATGAATTTGGCTAGCCTACTAGTATGGAGATTTACATCCTAATTAGAAAAGATTAAAACTATTTTATGAATTAATTACTTTTTATTTATAAAATTATTGGATAAATCATGAATTTATCAGGTGACCAAGGATAATTACCATGGCTTCATTTCTTTTAAGATACCCCAAGCTAATTTTTTATGTAGCAAATGATGGTATGCACCATGATATAGAACACCATGATAACTTAGTTGTAATATGCATAAGGACTAACATGTGATCTAATAGATAATTGAAAACAATGCACCAATGATAAAAATAATGATGATAATTTTAACATATGAATATGGATAGACTTGAGTATAATTCATAAGGAATCACCCAATGAACGCATATATACTGAGCTAACAAACAATAATGAAAATAAATAAATAGGTGAACAGAGAAACAAAACAAAACACCAATAAACAAAAAACAAAACAAAACATAAATGATGTATATGTAAGGGGAGAATTTAATAACATATCATTATCTAGTTCTAGTCTTGGAAATATCTCGTTGGCCTATCATGTTTGATTTGAACCCTCTAGCTCCAACCTAGTTTCACTAGCTCGATCACTGTTCTTATTAGAATTTTTATTTAATCCATATTTATTGTACTATTATTATTATTTATTGGTTACATTTACCTCCCTCATGATATTCACATTCATTATCTACCCCATTCAATTCATCCACTTCTCAAACTTGTTCTTATGCTTTCATTATCTTGCATTAGTCAACTAATCTCTAGGTCTCAAGTGCTAATTTTTGACATAGACTTAAAGGATTAAATTTATTTGAATTAATGGTCTTATATGACCTCATTACATTGGATCCATCCCCTTCCATGTCTTCAAAGTCACTCCAAGACTCATTTTGCACCATATTGCCTCAATGTTCTCTTCAAGGCTTATAGACTTTTTTTAACAATTCTTCCTTGTTTGAATAATCTATACCCTTTTATAAAAATATAAGACATATATGATCACCCACTATGTCCCTTAAATTCCTCATAAATTTTCATGACCCATCCTCTTTTCTATTTATCTCTTCCTTTAGAAATCACCCCCATTTAGGCCTATTTAGCCCTCAAACATTGACACAATCCTAAAATCCATAAAATAAGGATAATAAAGGTATTAAAATTCTTGATTTAGTTATAAAACACAAAATATAACTCAATTACAAAATTTCATCAAATTTGGATAGTGGGAACTATTTTTATCAACAAACCCCTAATTTTAGGGATTCACTTACCTTATATAGGCCAAGAGATATTAAAATCCAATTAATTGAGTAATATAGTGTTACAAGGGACCAAATAACTTCACTTGGGTCTTTTTTAATCCCATATAACTTTTCCAATAGTTTTTAACCCTTGTTTAATGCATGGCGAGCTTAATAAGTATAAAACACAGTTACCTTGAATCTTTTGTATTGATTATGCAAGGTTTCCATGGTCAAATATCACTCAAATACTTTATAATATTCACTTGGATGGTTATAAAGTTTCATACAACATATAAAATGTTAAAATCACCTATATCTATCTCTATCCAATCTCTAATGATCAATTACACTTTTCTTTTGCCTACAGACTGTGTGATAGGGTAAGGGGTTGTATATGACTGTGTCAAGTATTTCTAGGATTCCAATATGAATTAAATAGGTTATGATAACTTACCAAAAGATAATATTATGACCTTAACCTATCATAAATTATTATAAGACACAAACCATTAAAATTTCTTATCCTTTCTCACAATTATGTGTTCATTTTGTATTAAAACAAGTAACAGGGTACTAGTTTGTGTAGGCATATTTTCTTCACTCAAGATGACTATATATTATTTATTTTCCATCAACATATATATAAATAATAAAAAATATCTTCCCTTAGTGTTCATTCTTAGTCTATACATCATTCCTTTAATCTAAACCATACACCACATTGTGAGAAATAACCTTTCACTTTTAGATTGATTGTTATAGTAAAACAGGGTATAAGGGTAGAGGCAACCCTTTTGATGAGTTATCCATATAAGGATTTCTCCATATCTCCTATTTATACTTGAATATATGAAATAAATTCAAATCCAAAATAATCATGGTTCACAACATACCAATCTAGTGAAATCACTCACAAATTCTCTTCTTTGATTGTGACTTATAGTCACTTTTTGGTCATCACCTATAATCCTTCCTCCACCTACAAATTTACATCAAGGAAAACATATTTATGGAATCAAGTACATTAAATTAAAATATTAAACTTAATTCAAATACATACATTCAAAGTATAATCCACAACAAAGTCACTTTCTTTTATTTTTATACATTGATCTCTGTTACATGACAATCCTTTCTTGGACTTGAAATCTTCTTTGAGAGGTTTGTATGTATTCTCCTCATATGATCCTCCTCCTTATTATTAGATACATATATTTTATCTCCTCTCCCTCCTTTATTCCAACCAATATCTAAAATTACTTTCTCCTTCCCCATTTTAATGTGGATTTCAAGTTGGTTACATTAACTTCCTTCCATAACTAACCCTCAACGTACAAGGGTGATCTTACATTGATTTAAACACTAAACATAAAATGAATTAATACATATTAATTATGAATTAAATTAATCCTTTAAACTAACCTTGCTCACCTAACCTCTTCAACACATGTATTTGGCCCTCTTAACCTTGTTAAAACATTTGAATTTTCAAATTCCCTGTTTTGGAGGGAAAACTCCTAGAAACTATTTGACACACCCTTATGAATCCAAATGGACTCTAACGAAATAAATGGAACTAATAAGGTTACTTAAACACATTTTATTTAAACTTTTACCGCATTTGACTTCCTATTGATAAAACCATAAAAATTTTGTTTCTTAGGTTGATGCTCTTGCACTAATAAAGAAACATGAAATAAAGTCAAAACAAAACAAAATGAACACAAATAATATTTAATCATAATGTTAGTTTAAATATAAAATATATATTTTTGCATTTTTAATATAGGTATTACTCTTGGTGAAAGGATGACCCCTAAGCTAGGAAACAATAACATAGGTATAACAACACAAGAACAATGGTACAAGGCTATCCCTAGGCTATAGAGAAGCAACAACACAAACAAAACAACAGACATTTATATAGGATATATGAGACAATGAAAAAAATAGACAAAATTTGGGGAATATAATAAAAGGAAGAGGTAATCAAGCTAATTCTATATGTATTAGGTAAGTGGATATTGCCTACATATTTCTATGGATACAAGATCCAACGTGAAATTTAGGCCAAATGTAGTTATCCCAAGATATGGGATAGAATAAAATTATGAGACAAAATATATGATATGGGAATGGTGTCACAAAATGGTGAGAGTATTTGAAACAAAAAATAATCATAAAAATGGTGAGAGCATAAGATGAATCCTAGTGGTCACTAATGTATCAAAGTAGAATACATAATGTGCACAATAGAAACTCAAAAAATGGTAAGAGTGTAATTTCAAAGGCTAAGAATAATGGGTAAACTAAGTGGTAAGTGGTTACTTGTAAGTTAGTTATGGGTCCCAAGATCCTTAAAGAAAAGAAGCCATTGAAAAAGAAAGGAAGGTGTGGCCAAGCTAACCCAAGATACCCCATGTATCCAAGTACTACTTGCATATCCTTTGAAGACCTTAGGATAATATATTTTTCCCAAAAATGGGAGGAAAAAGACTAAGGTGGTCTAGAAATAAATTGTACAAAGAAGATGGCCCAACCCTAAAATTTTAATGGATTTATATTTCTCATAGAAATCGTAAGATAATTTTCATGATTTTGTGATTTTTAGGATTTGTTAGATCTTTTACAAAAAAAATTAAATTTTCTATATATCTCAACTCAACTGAGAATGATGAGATACTAAATAATATAACTTGTAAAATAGTGAGAGCGTGGCTTAGGTTGCTCATAAAATGCCTAGAGCATTCAAAATTAATTTACTCTTTAAATAGTGAGAGTATGGGAAATGGGGTGAATAAGTGACCTCAATGCAAATTTAGCACTTCAAACATAGTCCCATGAGGACCTCAAGTCACTTAGTTCCACCTTTATAGTAGAGGAATCTAACCAGGTACCATCAAATTTGTAAAGTTAGCCAAATGGCATAGTATAGTATAGGAATGATAGGGTGATGCAATAAGATATGGTAAAGAAGTTTATCCTAATTTTCCCATAAGTATTTATAATTATGAAATAATGGTATAGATTAATGACACTAATTTTCCCAAAGGAAATTATAAGTAGTAACACTAAAAATGAAATAGAAAGTGATAATAATGAAGAATGTAATTTCCAAACTAATAGTCATATTGGTTAAAGATAATTCCTCTATCTAGAATACTAAATTAGTTGCTAAAACTTGGGTTGAATCCCCTTGATAAAGGTGATTTAATAACCAATAGATTGGAACCAAGGTCAAAAGGGGTGGGTAAGGAGGGTAAAAATAACTTTGGTCTTTAGTAAAGGTATGGTAAAATAGTATATGGTATGGTATAAAGAATATGATGATATGGTAAAATGTAAATGAGCCTCATAGATAATATTTTGGGTCCCTTAAGTGAAATAATGCTTGAGGTGTATTATGTTCATGGGCTCATCGAGTTCATATATGTCTAGTGTATCAAGCATGTACTCTCCAAATCCACAATTGGCAACATTGACATATGGTCCTATCCAATTGGGTTTCAAATTTTTCTTCTTACTATTGACCATGGTGTTCTTTTAGTTTTCTTTGAGAACAAGATCCCCAAACTAAAACTCTTTATATTTGAACCCCTAGTTATATTGGCCACAGAGTCTTTTTTTATACTTGAAGGATTTTAAAAATAGCCATGAATTCTTCATCAAGTAACTCTAGATTTACAGGAGAGATACTTAGTAATCTTCATCATCTGGGACATGTTTCAATGAGATACACAAATAAGGTAACTTGACCTTGATGGGAAGAATGGCCTTAGTGCCATATACTAGCGAATATGGATTGGTTCCCATTGGAGTATGGTAATTACAATGATGTGCCTAAAGGGTGCAAAATATTTGAAGGTGCCAATAATTACCAACATCATTTACAATCTTTTTAAGAATGTTGATAATGGCTTTACTAGATGCATATGCTTGGCCATTACCTTATGGGTAATATGCGGTATAAATATGTTGAGTGATGTTGTACTTGGAAAATAGTCCTTTGACATATTTATTCTTAAATGATCTACCATTATTAGATATAAAGTCAAATGTGATACCATAACAGTGTATTACATGGTTGAAAATGAATTTTGAAATCTATTTTCCAGTCATGTAAGTGAGGGGTATAGCTTCAACCCACTTAGTGAAATATTTGGTGGTGGTAAGGATGTCTTTATGGACATTAGATGAGGTAGGGTTAATATTCCCAATGAGATTGAGTCCCCACATTAAAAATGGCCAAGGTGTAAGCATCAATTTTAGTTTTTTGGCTAGGGCATGAAATAGAATGGCATGCCTTTCACTTTTATCACATATTTTGACATAAACAATTATATCTACTTCCATAGTTGGCTAATAGTAACCAATACATAGGATCTTTTTGGATAGGATGTCCCTTCTAGTGTGGGTTACACATACCCATTTATATACTTTCCATAACACCAATGTGGATTCTACTGAATTCAAATAATGAAATAGAGTTCCATCAAAGTTATGATGGTAAAGGGTTGGGCCAAGTAAGGTATAGTGAGAAGCTTGGTGTGTAAGGGCCTTTTATCATTTGCATTATAGTTCTTATGGCATGACATGGTCATGAAGGTAATTATAAAGGTTTGAGTACCAAATAGAGTTGGTATCAATAATATCATAGATCATTGTGATGGTCGAAGGTTCATGAGTAGGTGCTAGAAGATTTCAATAAGGAATTGATATTTGTTTTCCTTATCTATGTGGTGGATCAAAGAGCCAATGGTATCCATAGCATCTATTATCTTGTTACTAGCCCTAGGTATGTGTTCAAACTATATGTCAGCAATATTCTATTTGATAATGTCCACCATGGCTTTGTATGGCACCAACTTGTCATATTTGGTGTGAAAGTGGTCTGTATCTAATTGATGACTAATTGAGAATAACCATAAATTTTGAGATGTTGAATATTCCATTGTACCACTTGATGAAGCATTGTAATAAGTTCTTCATATTCAACCATGTTATTAGTACAAGGAAAGTTGGTATAAAATGATTTAGGGATAAGATCCCCTTGTCGTGTAATAAAAAATAGCCCTACCCTTGATCCATATGATGTTAATGATCCATCAAAATATATATTATATTATTTCTCTTCGAGATGTGTTTCAATGATGGTAATGATGGACACATCTGGGAAATAAAAAGTGAATGGTTTAGTATCTATAAGGGGAGTTTCATTAAGCTGATATGCAAGTACTTTTCGCTTTATGGCCTTCTATTTGATGTATTCTATCTTAAAATCACTCAAGATCATGATATAGTTATCCATACAACTTTGTAAAGTTGTCTTGGATAGTATATACTTAAGTGAATCTAATTTAGAAATAACTATGGTCTTATTGTTAAGCATGTAATATTACAGCTTCTAGGTTGTAAAGACCATATCTAAACAATATTTTTATATTGTCATATATTTTTCTTCATGTATGACCAATGTATGGCTTAGATAGTACATGCCATTTTCTTCTTCATTATCATCATGTTGAGTTAATAGTGCCCCCCTGGGCTTTATCTATGGCAGATAGTATAGTAACAATGGTTTTCCTAGCATTGGTGGTAAAAAAATAAGAAAATTGGCAAGATAATCCTTTAGTTTATAAAAGACTTTATAGAAGTCTTCATCCCAAAGAAATGTAACACATATATTTATTAAGGGAGTAAAGGGGTGGCATTTTTTAGCTAACTATAAAATGAAATGTCTAATAGACTATACTTTGCCTTACAAACTATGGATCTACTTCAAATTACAAGGTGGTAGCATCTTAGCACTAAATTTTACCTTGGTAGGATAAAATTTAATGCCTCAAAGAGAGATGATGAATCCTAAAAATTTACCTGAAATGACACCAAAGACACACTTCTTGGGATTGATTCTGACCTTATACTATGATATTGCATCATGGTTATAAAACATAAAGGTCTGAGTAGTTTTCCCTTTATGTCCTTCTATTTGACATATTCCATCTCAAACTCACTCAATATCAAGATCCATTTAGCCATGTAGCTTTCTAAAGTTATCTTGGATAGTATATACATGAGCGAATATAATTTAAAAATACCTATGGTCTTATTATTAATCATGTAATGTTATCGCTTCTAAGATGTAAATACCAAAGCTAAACAATCTTTTTCTATTGGCATATAGTTATCTTCATACATGACCAGTGTATGGCTTAAAGAGTACATGGCATGGTCTTTTCCATTATCATCATGCTAAGCTAGTAATGCCCCTAAGGCTTTATCTATGGTAGATAGGTATAGTAGCAATTGTTTTCCTAACATTGGTGGTAAAAAATTAGGTAGATTAGCAAGATAATCTTTTAGGATCTAAAAATATTTTTGGAATTCTTCATACCAAAGAAATATAACACATTTATTTAGTAAGTGAGTGAAGGGGTGGCATTTGTCAACCAACTTTGAAATGAATCATCTGATAGACTATATTTTGCCTTGCAAACTATGGATCTAATTCAAATTATAAGGTGTTAATATCTCAGTAATGGCTTATACTTTGGTAGGATAAACTTCAATGCCTTGATGAGATATGATGAAGCCTAAAATTTTTCTTGAAATGACACCAAAGACATACTTTTTGGGATTGATTCTAATCTTATACTCATGAAGCCTTTTAAATATCCTTTGTAGCATAGTTAGATGATTGGCATGAGTCTTTGAATTACCCAATATGTCATCAACATATTATTCAATAATGTCATGTATCATATCATGAAATATGATGGTCATGGATATTTGGTATGTGGCCCTAATATTCTTAAGTCCAAACAACATAACCTAATAATAAAATGTTCCCCAAAGAGAGGTGAAAATTATCTTGTGTTGGTCTTTTGGTGTGATCCTAATTTGATTGTACCCTAAAAATCCATACATAAGTGAAAGAATTTTATACCACACTATGGAGCCAACTATTATGTTGATATTCGGTATAATAAATTCATCCTTGGGGTAGGCCTTATTGATGTCTATGAAATTAGTGTAGATTTATATTCCTTCTAGATTTTTATTAACAAACACAATATTTGAGATCCACTCTAAATAGTTGATCATTTGGATGCATCTCACTTCCAAAAGTTTTTCCAAATCTTTATTAACTAATATAGTAATATGAGGATGCATCTTGTATAATTTATACTTCAAAGGTTTAGCATCAAGATGCACAACAAGATGGTGTATAACTAAAGTGGGGTCCAAACTAGGCATGTCTAAAGAGGCCCATGCAAAAATTTCAACAAATTCCCTTTAAAGAGATGCATAAATCTCATGTTCCTCTTCAGTGAGGGATACACCTAATTTGATCCACTTTAGGTCATCTAGAGTCCCAATGTTGACTTATATAGTATCTTCTACTAGGAGAGTTGAGCCATCTTCTTGAATGATTAAGAATGATATAAATTATCATATAATGGCAAAGTCCTCTAGTTGGACTAGTTCTTTAAGCTCTCCTAAATAGGATGAACTTTAATTTCCTAATGGCAATGATGGCCATGTCATATATACTATAGGAAATTCTTGGGTAAATCAACCAAAGGCATGTTGTTCTATTAAACTAAACTTAGACCCAAAGGCATGTTCATCATTGGTGGTCTCTTGAGCTTGATTTGAGGAAAGGTGAATGCTTCCATCTAATGGCACCTAAAATAGGTTATCACAAAAATACTAGCCTTTCCCTTTACTTTTACCTGGTCTAAAAGTGCCTCAAAGAGGTTTTCACTTTGGGACCTCAATTTTTTTTTCTTTTGTGTTTTGGCTAAGCGTGTTCACCCATTCTATAACATAGGTTGTAAGATCTAGTTTGATAGAGAACCCTTATTTGTGGTCGCCCAATAGAAAATTATCTCTTAGGCTTAGAAATTTAAAAAAGGCCTCATCATTCTCAAACTTGTCTAAAAGCACTATGGATTCTTATTGGTCCCATTCAATAAGTTGAGGAAGATAAATTGGAAGTGGATTTTGTCAAATTACTAGGGTACTGGTATGGGTATCAAATAGGTTGGTACTGGAAAGATCTTTATAAATACTATGAATAGGCTCTAGTTCATTTTTGGCATTTTCATCACTAGTCATTAGATTTGGAACATGAATAAGATATGTGGGGTCACCTCCAAGTAGTTTAAATCTGAGACCATAACTTGCTTTGTACCTAGTCATAAAAATAAGCTCTAGAATACCCTATTGATTTGGCCTTAAGCCTTCTCCTTCATAGGCTTCATTATCCATGATCCTATTAGGGGTGGGATATTTGTAATTTTTGTATCGATCAACCAACTTGTCATTGTATAACCAAGATTCATCATTGGCTAATGGTTCCTCTTCTTATCCAATGGCCAATGTGAAAATGATAGGATTTGGACTATGAAGTTTGCCTTTTCCTTTTAATTACCTTTTCATGCAATGTGGACTAGCTTTAGGTATTTTATAGGACTTATGTTTATATGGAATTTTTGAAATATGTAATGTATCATTGATCAAATACTATAATACCCAAAATTTTGCCTAAATAAAACTCATAAAAATTCTAATATATTTTTTGAACCTCTTAAGACTATATTATTTATATAAATAGACTAAGTCCATACACCACTAAGTTGTATTGGTTTTACTTTACCAACCTGGTTTCACTAAATAAAAACATAATCAGTGTGACATTTTAACCATGGTCACTTAATATATTTCTTTAGACGATTAAGTGACACACACAAACACACACACACACACACACACACACACACACATAATGATTTAATAAAGTGTACTAATCTAAGATCCAAGATCCAATCTCTAAAACAAGATCTACACCCAAGAATAACAACCCATAATATTCTCAAATGCTCCAAAGTAGACCAAAGGAAGGTGCTTTACCACCCATACTATAAGCATCATTGCATGGGATTCTCATCGAGTAATATCCATGCATAGCCTCCCCCAATTTCAAGGGAAAGAGGCATGCCTCAACTCATATTAACAATTAAATAATCTTGAAATGGCAATGTTTATAGGTTCTAATAATAAGAAAACAACATAGAAAAAGATCCACAATAAAAGAATAAGTAACAAGGAAGTCACCAAGACTTCACTAGAGGGAAGAGAAGAGGTAACTGGTTTTATTTGTCACATAAGTTCATTGCTAAACACAATGGATTTATAATCTAAATAAAAGAGATATTATCAAGAATTAATTCCCCTATCCCCCCTATATATCCCACAACACAACATTGACACAATCAAAAAATGAAGAAAACAAGAAAGGGAAATCATGGAAACTATACAAAATGAAAAAAATAAAATAAAAAAACTTAAGAAAAAATTTAAAACAAGGGCCTCAAGCCAATCAAAAAAATTGTTCATTTCCTTTTAAAGGATATTAATGTAAGAGAAAACAAGAGAATAGATAAATTTAAAACATAAAAACTAGTAATAAAAATACCTACCTCAAACTAAAATCTCTACTTTTTAATCTTTCAAAAGCCTTTCTCTAAGCACCCAAGCTCTCTAACACTCCAAAAATGCCTCCCCAAAAAGACCAAAAGAAGGTCCTTAAAACAATAAGACAAAAAAAAAAGATCTATATGAGGGTTACAAATGGACATCTTCATTCTAAATATGTGACCTCCCTCCATAAATTTCTCTTACAAATGTCTTAAATGCCCTTACACACTCACATGTGTGTTCCTTGCACTCAATAACATAACACAACTTTTCTATCCAAAAAGATAGGGTTGCTTATGGAAGCAAAATTTAGGCCATAAATAATGCCTTAATATGACCAAATAGTGGTCAAAATTCATAAAAACCCCGACCTACCCAATGGGTATATGTATAGGTTTAAAAAGGACTAGTAAGAGAAGCTTTTCTTGTCAAACACTCAAGCTAAAAAGTGGTCAAAAGGACAAATCCGATTTTTAACATATGGGTTGGGTTTGTTGGTAAACCCATTCCATTTAGAAGGTTAAATAACCTTATTTATGGTTAATAAAATTTTATTTTGGTTAGGTTAATAAAATTTAAACTAAAACATCACAATTCAATAATAAAAAATAAAAGAGTACAATATAATAAATTTAATAATATTCAAAATGAAGGGTGTAAGGTTTCAAAGTTTGGAAAGGGTCCAAGGTATGTATATAGTATGTTGAGATAGTCCTAACTCCTTCGTAATCCCACCTTTTTTCTCTTGTAATTTGCACACTCAATACAACATCAAATGCATCCAAGAAAACAATTGATATCTAAACAATATGAACAAGCATATACATAATATAACTGTCAATATAAGTCGTCACAAAATCAAATCATAATCTTTGGTTAGTCTAATATAATCAAATATAATGCAAAAAATAAATCACAATGTTATTCAACATCGATATCTAAATAAAATGTACATCTATTCAATACCATCATACTAAGTAATCACCCATCTAATTGAGGTCTACTGAACTAGTGAACTAAGGTACATAGTGATATTCTTATATAGTTCAATACATATCTATCAATACCACAAAATATATCAAAATATATAATATGAAATAATAATATAATTATGGTAACATCAAATATCCCACATCAAATTTTCTACACATATAAATGGTCACAATATACAAAAAATGGACCAAGATGACTAAGTTTAGAGGTTTGACATGAGGGATATTACATTATCCCCCTCCTATAAGAGCATCATCCTTGATTTTAAACTCAATCTAATAAGTACAAAAACAATAATAAAGCTATGTTTTGAATTGACATAGTTTTGATTATAGATTTTCTTTTTTCTTGGTCTTTATGCCAGTTAAATTAATCACCAAATTTTATCTTATTCAAGTTTTAGAATTATTCACATATATTAATATTGAAATTTTTTATTTTATTGCATTCATTAATGTTTTTAAATCAATATTTAGGATTAATTTTATTTAGGTGGTATCCATAGTGTCAATATTTCATATTGTCATCCACTCTATCTCAAACCAACTGAAGCCAAAATATATTTTATCATTGTATAATTTTTTTAATTATTAGTATGTACAACCATGATATTATCATGCCTAAATCATAGTGATCAATTTAGGCACCATTCCATGGTGAAATTACAATGTGATGACATAATAATAAGTCATAACATAACCACATAGAATAATAATGAGCCACACTAAATCATGTTGAGTTATCTGAAGTGTACCAAAAGAAACAAGTATATGCATAAGTGACCAAGTAATCATTTTATACCAAACCATCTACTTATGCCTCCCAAATAAGAATCATAGCCCCAAACAAGGACCCCACACACACACACACACACACATACACACACACAGATATATATATATATATATATATATATATATATATATATATATATATATATATATATATATATATATAACCACCCCATATGGTGAGGTTGGAAGGATGGTATCATGAACCTACACAATAGGTTCCCATCTCAACCCACTAGCTATATTCCATGCTACTTCTCCTCCCTCATGCAATGACATAGGCATAAAATTTATACACATATGAACACAAGTGAAACTAGCACTAGAAATCATAAAATCTTTAAAAAATAAATAAATAAATAAATAAAAATAAAAACAAACTGATCATGTAAAATTAAAATCAATAAAATGATACCAAGTGGCCCCAAAAAAATAAAAATAAATACTCAACTATAAAAAATCAACAACAATCTTTACAATTAGCCAATTGATCAAAATAGTTGAAGACAAGAAAAAAAGTATTAGTTTCAAGTTAAATTAAAATAATATGTTTAAACAAATTAAATTCATCAAAATATAGGTGAAAAAGATCACATTACGAACATTATGTGACTAAATAGGTAACCCAAGGGGAGAAGGAATTAGGTAAGAGGACATCTGGTGGTCTGCTAACCATCACAAAGAATTAAACTACATCATTAGGCAAAGGGATCTAGTCCACCTTCCATTACCAAGATCAATATAGTCCAATATCCATCTAAAAAAATGAACTATGTCATCATAATAGGGACATGGTCAACCATAACATGTATCAACTAATACAGATGAGTGAGAATGTCAACAACTCATGCACATAGCATCCCAGTACATTATAACTACCAAATATAACTCTATTGATTCACATGTCTAACTATCATGTAACCAATCTATTTTAAAATAGAATAGCTAATAGATAATATCCATGTAGCTAATAGATAATATCCATGTAGAAACATAACCCTCTAAAATTATACAGCCAAAGTATTGCCAAGAAAAAATATCTATATGTCTAAAAGATGCTCACTAACAACTATCATCTATCCCAGTTATTTGAACTATCAATAGGATCTATGTAATCATCTCAAGAATAAAACTATGCATCAACTATACTACTCTTCAAGTTATACTCTAAAAGACTTTATTTTCACCATTCCTAACCAGGGTGTAGTAAGATAAAGAAAATAAACCTATGAAAACCTTGATAGGTGCATCTAATATGTTATTGCATGCAACTTATAAAAACACATATTATTACTGACCATCTCAAAATACATATTATGTTTCATATTTTTTGTGAAATGTAATAATATCTTGATTTCCATAATTCCTTTACTAATGTCACTTCCTAAACATAACTGTGTCGAAGCTAAGATCTTTATGGCTAATAACCAAGGTAGTCTACCATAATATCTAATGACCTTTGCAGTAACTACGAACAATGGGATATATAAAAAATAGATTACAAGTTATTATTTGATTTAGTACTTATGTTTTTAATCTTTTCATAAACTTATTAAGTAATTTGACCTTACTCAACATATCGTGGAGTAAAAAATTCCATCAATGAGTCCAACTTATGATATAATTTTTTCTTTTGGTTGGTGGGTGTGAATTAAACCAAGTTTTAAAATTTCCACTAGAAAGGGAATCATCCTTAGTCTCAATCAAGATTAATAAATTTGATAGCCATTATTAAGTGATATAAAATTTGTCAAGATAAGTCAACATAGATTTACTCAATACATTTCAAAGGACAAGTAATGACTCTACCTACAAGTCATAATATTTACTTGGAATGACATTCATACATATCATTAATATCATTGAAAGTTTCAAAACACAATTTCTAAAAAAAATGAAAAGCTATCAACTAAGCATTAAAAATAAGTACCTATTATCTTATTAAAACGTTGATTTATTCACACTTATAAGAGATAAAATTAATCTATCCATTTAATAATATTCCATCAATAGAACTATTATCACCTTCTTGATCTTAATAAAGTAAGGTTAACTAAGAGATCATAATTGACTAAATTATATGCAGGTATGAGATTAGATTTAAAAATAATAATGAATCATTTCAATAAATATTATACCAAGACCTCATGACTCATATAAGTTATGAACATGTAATAAAAAAATATTTTAAGACTATATTATTTGTATAACTATACTAAGTACATATGCTACTAATTTATATTGGTTTCACTTTACCGACATGAGTTAATCAAACAATAAAATAATAAATTCAACATTGTAACCATGGTCACTTAATTTGACATTATTTCAAAATACTGCAAATAGTACCTTCTTATCTTATAAACTCTTAAATATTATTATTTAAATTAATTAAAAAATAAAAAATAAATTACAAAATGTTATTTCAACTATTAAAGTGTCACTGATTGACTAATTAATAACTTTTATAATTTGATCTTCTTTCAACAAAAGGTTTAAATAGTCTTTAAATAATTATCAATCTCAACCATGTAATTAAAAGGCACCTTATTAAAGTCTAGGTGGAGAGATTATTTTTTCATCTTATAAAAACTTTAACTATCTAATTCAGTTAAATAAATTAAAGTAATTAAATTCAAAAATAAAATTAGAAAGATTTACTTAAGTTATCCGTGAGTAACAAAATTACTAAAAATCATTTACTGATTATTATTGACCATTATGAACTAAATATTATTGACCATTAAGAATTATACTAGTGTACACATCTTAATAAATCTATGTAAAATACATTGATATATATCATTTTAGAGGTAAGTCAAAATATGTGTAGGTGCATCGAGAATAATATATATCATTACATAGATTTATTAAGATATGTATACTAGTTATGATTATCTAATTATTTATAAATATTATGCAGTAAAATTTATATATTACTCATAAATTTTATTTATAATAATTTATTTGTACAATTTATTGTTATGATTATTAATAAATATGGTGTGATAATATATATGATGTGGTAATATGATTATTTATTTATAAAGTATATATTTTATCTCTTCAATTGGAATGATATTTCAATTTACCTTTTTTTTAAATCTTCTTTAATTTTTATTTCCCTCATTCCATTTTAAATTTTTATTTATTTTTTAGTTTGAATTTGTTTGTATTTATATATTTTTTATTATTTTAAACTGTTAATGTCAGTTGTTTTATTTTTTATTTAATATTATGACATTTGAAATAATTAAATTATTTTATTTTTTATTTTATGTTGTCAATTTTTAAATAATTATATGCTAACATTCTCACACCATTACAACTCTCAGCTTCCACCCCCCGATGCCATTATAGGAACACCTATTGATGTAATAAAACCCTTTAAAAGTTAAGAGGAAAAATAATTTATTTAATTATTGACTTGATATGACTAACATGTGAAAATAAATAAAAATACATTTCCTCTTTAATTTAAATATTTAATTAATATATTTTTCAAATTGGAATGGAAAAATAATTAACTTTAAACTTAAATAGGAGGTCTAAATTAGAACTAATCAATTAATTCGATATAAATACATTAAAGGTAAATTTAAATAACTTATGATTTAAATTTCAAAGTCAAATGACTTTTTGCCACTTACAAGTGGAAGGTTAATTCAAAGCCATTAGATTAAAAAGACCTAAACCCTAAGATCTAGGTATTTTTTAGAAATCCCTAAATTTTATTGTGTTCAAATAAAAAGGCAATTTATAATTCAAACCTTCATTTTGTTTTGATTATTTATAGGTGGAGGCTATGGAGATTCAAGATGGAAGATTTACATCTAGAAAGAAACTTCTAAATATTCAAGATTATACAATATGTATATATATCATTGATTCTTCTCTTTATTCTTTTATTTTCTATGCAAAACATATATATATATATATATATATATATATATATATATATATATATATATATATATATATATATATATATATATATATATATATATATATATATATATATATATATATATATATATATCTGTGTGTGTGTGTGTGTGTGTGTGTGTGTGTGTGTGTGTGTGTGTGTGTGTGTGTGTGTGTGTGTGTGTGTGTGTGTGTGGTGTGTCTGTATGTATGTATGTATGTATAAATTTATTTTCCTTGTTTTCTATTTTTATTCTCTATAAAAATAAACCAAAATATATATAATTTTTAAAAATAAATTTAAATTCCATGTCTATATAAACATAATATATATTGTAATTTTTAAAAAAATACATTTTTAAAATAGAAGAATATAACTTTTTTTTTTATTTTTTTATTTTTTATTTAATTAGTATAGTCGACACCATGTGACTCACAACCTGTGCTTCATAACCTATGACCTATGGGCACTATAGGGCCATTGACCTCCCTAAAATGGAGGTGGGGGTGGCTAGCTAGCTTCACCCCCTCTCTCCCTATTATTAGGGTTTGGGGGTAATGGTTACCCCAACCATCATGCTATGTATCTAGGGTTTTTTACTTGATTATGGCTCAAATCAATGCTCTGATACCACTTCTTATTCCACACTTATAATATCCAAAAATAATGCAGAATATAATGTATATCAACTCAACACAATAGATATGGGTGGACCAAGATGTCCAAATAGTCAATATATGCAGAAATAGAATACCCTTAAGGTAGGGAAACACCATATAATACTCCTTTAGAAAGGAATAACTTCACAATGTCACTTTGAAAGGATAACCTCCAATATCCTCTTACAATAGAAGACTCAATGTTTAGTTGATACCTTTAAAATGATAATCATCTCCTTTATATATACCTCTATGTAATTAATAATGGATGGGTAACCTATTAATCCTAATGTAGGCTGACCATTACCCAATATAGTAATTCCACAAGTTACTCCATTATCCTAATATATATTAAAAACCCTAAAATTACAATAAATCACTCCAAATATATCAAAAAGAATTAAAATTTTGTTTTTAGCTTTCCTGTATTATGATACAACATCAATAAAAATTTCACCAAAAAATTCCTTATATTTCAGAATATATGATGAAATGAGTACAAACCCTAAAATATGAATAACTCCCTCAAAATTGATTAAAAAAGGATCAATTTTTTTAATAACACTTCCTTGAAATTTTATTCATAGCTATTAAATAAATTTTGCAAAAATTTGTAATGGATTGAAAGATATTGATGATTCCAAAATCTTAGGGTTTTGCTCCACACAAATTGGTCAAATTGAAGTTTTGATACCACTTGTTATGACGTACACTTATAATATCAAAAAATAATGTAGAATATAATGTATATAAACTCAAAAAAATAGAAATGGGTGGACCAAGATGTCCAAATAGTCAATTTATGTAGAAATAGAATACCCTTAAGGTAGAGAAACACCATATGATACTCCTTTAGAAAGGAATAACTCAACAATGTCTCTTTGAGGGGACAACCTCCAATATCCTCTTACAATAGAAGACTTAATGCTTACTTGATACCTTTAAAATTATAATCATATCCTTTATATATAACTCTATCTAAATAACAATGGATGGGTAACCTATTAATCCCAATGTAGGCTGACCATTACCCAATACACTAATTCCATAAGTTACTCCATTATCCTAATATATTAGACCCATTTAACTAACTAAAGGGGATGTGTGCCACATGTCAGCATCTCCATCAACCCATATACATTAATATATCATATCCATATATACATAAAAGATCACCCCCCATATCTTTTTGTTTTAAATTTTGAAATATAATTTGTATTTATTTGTTTGTTTGTTTGTTTGTTTGTTTGTTTTTTTTTTCTTTTTTTCAATTAGATTCCTTTACATATATATATATATATATATATATATATATATATATATATATATATATATATATATATATATATATATATATATATATATAGTTTTATTAAAACATAAAATCATGCAATGCATTACTATTGAATTCTTTTTTCCAATGATATTTTATTATTATAATATATATCTTTTTTCATATAATTATTTTTATATATAAATAAAATAATGTATGTATGTGTGTGTAGTGTGTGTGTGTGTGTGTGTATATATAGTTTTATTAAAACATAAAATCATGCAATGCATTACTATTGAATTGTTTTTTCCCAATGATATTTTATTATTATAATATATATCTTTTTTCATATAATTATTTTTATATATAAATAAAATAATGTATGTATGTATGTATGTCTTATATTAACAAGTGTTTATATATATATATATATACATATACATATACATATATATATATATATATATATATATATATATATATATATATATTATATA